>CAICTM010000049.1:0-112866 GCA_903772945.1 Seminavis robusta
TAGGCACTCTTCGCAGAGCTGGAAGTCATCTCCTTGAGAAGGCGATGTTTGTCGTCGGCATTGGCAAGGTTGAGTCCAACGAAGACCTTCTCCATATTCGTAGCCCACTTGATGGTCTGACATGGAGTGTTGGAACCATTGATGATGGCTACCTTGAAGGTGTATTTGGCACTGTTTGCATCTGCAGGAACGGTGCGAAGTTTGTAGGTGGTTGCACGAGAATCGTCGATCTCGGCATCTTCGTCGTTGTCCACGAGAGGAAGAATGGTTTGTCACGCAACTGTTTCTCGAAGTTGGTGAACGCATGCTTTCCTTGAGCAATCTTCATGGTGAAGGAATAGGTTGAGGGTAGCTGAAAGCTATTGTGTTTGTTAACAAAATGCACTACGCTAAAAGCTAGTGTAAAGATCTTTCGAGTGTTTTGAGTTTGAGAGAATGAAAGTTATGAGAGAGATTAGAAAGCTACGAAAACAAATCCATGAGAGAGATCGTTGTGAAGCTCATTGAAGTTGGTCTCCCGCGGGAGGCCTCGAAGTGTGATATCGTAGTGCAGTAGGTTATGGCAATAACTCTACGTACTCCACGGTCCATTTCCGGAACACGTGGAAACTTCAGCTAGTAGCTGTCTAGTAGCGTGGAAGCTTTCCACGCCGGCTAAATATCTAGAGCGATGTTTCATCGACAACCTAGTATGACTAGCAGTCATGAGAACCCTGTCTCAATGACTATTCGCGAAGGACTACGTCATGAGTCGAACTCAAACCCTATCTAGGATCGAGTCGCGAATAAGGCTAAGAGCCGTGTATTGCAGTCATCCTTGTTGGGCCATGTGTCGCTGTACATGGCAGCTGGGCTGAAGTGACTCCTCCTTGCTAGCTGCATGGCAGCATGGGAGAAGTGGATAGTCTTGGTGGTGGGAACAAGAACAGCAGAGGCAATCTCTCCTGTTTCAGTGGCAGCATCCCAAACAGCACCAGCACCAAGACTCTTGGAGTAGTTCTTGACCACCTGAAAGGTATGGTCTTGGCAGAAGATTCCTTTGTTGCACTTAACACTTTGAATCTCTCTTGTGTGCCTTTGGTTGTCACTGATCCTCCACGGATTCCTGTTTGAAGCACAGGCAGCATCATAGATGTCACGGATGGTGTCACCAAGAGGAGGAAACTGTCGTATGTAAGTGCCATCCTTTTGAAGAAAGGGATCTGGATCAGTGTAGTATGATGTCATGGACCTAATGAAGTCTCTGTTGATTGCATTGTAGATGAGCCGGCTGCAGAGTTCTCCATTTCCATAGGTCAACATGATGGATTCGAAAGTCTCAGTGGCGGTCCTATCCAGGTGACATGCCTTGTTTGGAAGGGCATACTTTGACTCCACAGGATAGAAGAGAGCAGCATGCTGTGGGATTGTGCACAAGACTTCAGCACTGTTGGCATCAAACCTTCTCTTGCAACAGTCACAGACCATTGACATGACAATGCACCAAGATGGAGCTCCAGTGATGCCAAAGATAGGGAACAAGGTCTTGTTCTTTGACCAGTTATGCCTCGCATTCTTGAGTTGGCCAGAGCATCTTCCATCGGGACAAGGGACTGTAATTCCACATCGATTCCAGTCCACCAGGAGGAGTTTCTGGCCAACAATAGAGTGATAGTGTGGAGACTTGAATTGCTCCTCTGTGGATGGAACTGTCATGGTGAGTCCTTCAAAATGTTGGTGGAATTGTGGATTCCTTGGCCGGGTAATGGATTCTGACACAGCTTCTGCCAGTGCTAGCATAGCTAGTGGTGCTCCTTTGGTCTTGTGCTTTTCGACAAAGGCATTATCCTTCACAAGAGTGGTGACCTTTCGACAGAGAGCTAGTGGAGTTGTGCTGGTTGTGTTCCTTGTGGATGTCTTCTGTTGCCGGCTCGGATTGGCTGTGTTCGTTCTAGCAGCGAAGAAGGCATCTCCATTCTCTCTTGTGGAATGCTTCCAGCTTCCTCTCTCATTCAGTGGAAGAGGAGCACTGAAGTGCCTTGTGAGTCTTCTGCTCTCTCTGATAGTTTCCATTGTCAGCTCATTCAAATCTCCTCTTCCTCTTGTTACTGTATTCTTAATACAGAGAACGTGGTGTGATCTTTTTGGGATTCTGAGACCAAGATGTCTGGCCTTACAGATGACACACTTCTTCAACGGATCAAAGACTTCTGCTACCTCTCCTCCCAGTGTTGTTTGTGGTCCTTCTTCTCTGGCTCGCTTGGATCTGTTGTTGTTGTTGTTGTTGTTGTTGTTGTTGTTGTTGTTGTTGTTGTTGGCAGCCAGTTGGTAGGCAAGCGCTCGCCCAGAGCAGCTAGACACGACTAGTAGAGGATTAGGTGAGTGGAGAGACTCGGCCATTTACTGAGCCGACCGTCTCCAGTCCCCGGGGTACCATTCGGGACTGGGGAGTCCCGGATGGATCCCACACGGCAAAAGGGAGTCCCGGGAATGTGATGTTCCACGGGACAGCCTTGAGTCGTGCAACCAGGGAGGGAGAGGTGGGTTAATCTAATCTAGGTTCTTGCCTTCAGCGTCGGCTGAATGAAGAATTGTGAGCTGAGAGAGAGACAACCTTCTTGCGATCGGCAGTTCAATGGCTGGTCTTGGCTAGGTCGCTGGCTTTAGTGATTCATGGTTGCCGCTGTCGATCTTGCCAAATGTGGTCTTGGACGGGCGTCGTTGCCTTAAGGGTAATCTTGTTCGAGAGGCATTGAGGAGCTGATGCGGTGCATCATCATGTGGGGTATCCATTTCCGGAACGCAGGTGATGACCTGCGAGATGTAGAGATGTACTTGAGTTGTAGGTGAGGAGCGCGGGAATTAATTTTGCAAATTGTGAGATGGTCCTCTCGGCAACCATGATTAGGGTCATAGTTGCGAGAACCCATCAGGGTTCAAGTTTCCACGCTGCGGGGCGTGGAAACTCGGACGGGGGGTTCCCCAGGCGTGTTGCTGCTCAACACTGAGTTCCTCTGTTGACTTTGGCAGCCCATTCCTCCATTGTGAGTGGTAGCTGCTGTTGCTGCTGCTGCTGCTGTTCCGGTCATGATGGTGCTGGCTGATGGTGCTGCTTTTGGCTGAGATAATGACTGTCGAGTTGAAGCGAGCGGCAGGATGTCATTGTCGATTTTTCGCGATGGAGTCCTCCTTTCGGTTTTCGCGAAAGAAGAAATCCGCCATTTGATAGCACACTAACTCTGTAATCTTTATAAACGGTACGTTAAGTATATTTGAATCTTTGCTGACGCATTTGCTGATGTCATAGGTTGATTAGCCAATCACATTACTGCCTTCTACCGCTTTTGGGCTACATTAGCTGCTAGCTAGAGCTGGTAGTGGTAGCTGGCCACCCTGCCCGGGGCAAGTGAGAGCCCTTTTTCTATCTTCATTCGATTGGCTGATTACATGTACCATGTACCAGTCGAATCATTCGAATCGAATCATTCGATTCAATCATTCGATAAAATCGATTGACTTACAGTACAAAGATAGATCCAGCGAAATTTTCATACGGATGTTCTTACATGTACCGGTACGGAGTACGGAGTGCTCGTTGCTGTACTGTACTCCCACGTCCCATGGTGCGCTACCGGTATGGTACCGTTAGCTATCATAGCTAGAGTACTACTGGTATGTACCGTACAGTAGCTAGCTACCAGTAGCCGTGCATGATGCTTCAGGCTTCAGTTTACAGGCTCGGCACAAGTCAAGTCACTATCGAGTTTTGTGCACAAGCGGGCATTGGAGTCGACAGAGAGACAATGGGCCTTAGCCGAAAGACGCAAATTTGAATGTAGTTGCTTCCACTTTGTTGCGAAAGATTCTTAGCCACTTCACCCATTCTCACTCGTGGAAATAGTATTTTTGGTGGACACGGCCATTATTACATGCACGAGGCGCAGTTCTGTTTCGTACATATTTTGTATACACTTTTTTGATATCCAAATTGAAACATTCCGATATAACAATGGTCCACTGATACAGACTTCCTCTCCTCACATTTCGGTTTCTCGTTGTGCTCAACCATACCAACAACAACATGAACATCCTGAAACAGCGCAATTCCTCTCTCCTTGCCATCCTGTGGGTTCTCCTCGGCGTAGCCTTGTGTTCCCAAGTCCAAGCCCAAGTCGAGACTGAGGATGAACATAGCACCAAGCTAGAGCTTCTTCGCGAGAAGAAGCACCGGTTTGAGAATGGAGAAAAACGCAGCGAATTTGACCTTGAGGGAAAGAGACTCCGAATGAAACTGCAGTTGCAATCATCTTCTTATCTAGGAGAAACACCTACTAGTACTGCTCACGAATCAGAAGATCAAAATGTCCGCAGGACGCAGCAGGAGACTGTGACGTACACATGGGAAGTTGGCGTGGGAGTAGAACTCTTGATCCCCGTCAGTACAGTCCCAGGGGCTGAGATACGAGCCCTGGAACGCCTCGCCCAGACCTTTTTCAGGAGGGTGTTTGCCTCCACCTATCCAGAATCCTTTCAGCGAGTTGACATGGACCCCTTTGGTAGAGAGAATTTCGGCCCATTCATCATCGGTATTGGATTCAACATGGCAACCGTTTTCCGTACCCAAGGAAGTATCCCATCAAACCCTGAGGTTGAGGCGTTATTGAATACTGCCACGGACACGTTCGAGTATGAATTCATTTTTGAGTTTGTCCAAATGGCAGGGCCTGCTTTTGAGACGTAAGTTATTGATGCACCATTGAGTAGTTTGAAGCTGTGATTGTGGGTACGGGTAGCTTGCTGACGAGTTTTATTTTTTATCACATGGGTCGAAACCAACAGTGCTATTGATGCCATTGCAGTTGTGCTCGATACTACCCCCACTCCTGCGCCTACCTTTGCCATGCCTGTCACCATCAGGCCAACCCCGACGCCCGCTCCCACACGAATTCCTACAGGAAGGCCCACACGAAGACCTACACGAAGGCCAACACGCAACCCAACACGCAACCCAACACGCAACCCAACACGCAACCCAACACGCAACCCCACGCCAAGCCCCACTGCCAGCCCCACACCAGCGGCCACCGACAGCCCGGTCACACTAGCCCCTACAGTTGCAGGAACAAGATTCGACCCTACCCGAGACACCTGTGTGCTTCAGACGTCCATTGAATGCACCACTTTTAGTGGTCAAAGTTGTGACAACATTTTTGCTCCAAATCAGACAGTGTGCAATGATGTAGACAATGGTGTCAGTGCCGTGGAATTCTGGTTGACTGGGAGCAGTTGTGAATCCACGCCGAACTGCACCGACACGGGAACCATTACTGGGGTCGATGCCTTTGTTGAAGTTGCTGAAGATGGTAATACTGCATTCGCTGGAGTTGTCCCCCTTGGTGGAATCATCAGGGTCAGCGGACCTTTCACGACTGATAGTCTCACTATCACAATCTATACGAACAGCAGTGGTACCCCTGGAGACCTCTTGCAGCAACTTGAAACCGTGAGTCTGGGGTGTGCAGGTACTGTCGGATCAGATTTGACGCTGCTTGCCAACTATGGGGCTCTTCAATTGATCGGATTTGAAAACCCAGCTCAAGGAAGTCAAATCGAAATTGAACCAATCGCAATCACCATGAAGGTCACAAACTCGAGGGTCGACAGCACTGTGAACACAGCTGTTGGCATCATCCAGAGTACCCTTAACGGTGCTGTTGTTGGTTCCAGCCCTTTTGAACCAAACCCCGTCAACTTGATCCCAAGTGGGCAAACCAATCTGACATATAACGAGAGTATTTCTTCGGAGACGTCTGCGGTTGTGAACCTTACCGGCTCCCAGGGAATCACATTCGAGTTCCGCCTTGATGCAGCCGGTGAAGGTGTTGTAAATGGCACAGAATGTACAACTACGACAATGTACAACATCACAGTTATGGGCCCTGTTCCAGCAGCTCCTGCGCCAAGCGCAAATGTCGCCCCTGATACTGTAGCCCCTGTCACCGGTGCCCCCATCACCGGTGCACCAACTGCAGCAGCCGGAAATCCCACTGGCACACCCACCAGAAGCCCTACCAGGACGCCTACTCGAAATCCCACTGCACGCCCCACTCGAAGGCCTACCAGGCGCCCGACTCGTCGTCCTACTCCAGAACCTACCAACAGGCCTGCCACACCCGAGCCCACCCCCAGACCTCTCCCGATGACGCAACCACCACAACCAATGCCTGGTGGCGGTAACCCCACACTTGTGCCATTGCGTCGTGACCTATTCTTGGCCGAGGAAGGTCTGCTGGATGACGATGATGAAGATTACTAGGCGTCAGGAGCTCAGAGACGAGAGTTGGCTGCAAATGGGTTTCTGCGTCAACGTACAATATATATCACAGTGTCCCAGGTGTATGGAAGTGTCATTTGTGGATTTTTTTCAGCTCAAGACCAGACCTCTCTCTATGACCATTGTTTGTTGCTTTTGCGGAAATTGCAAGGGAACGAGCAATTTGACAATCATAGAAGGAACGAGCAATTTTGGAATCAGAGGAGGCTGGCAGTGTGGGATACCATTCCCACCGAAAAAGAGCTTTTTATGTTTGTGGTACCAGTGGTATGCATAGAGTAACTTTCATAACAACAAAGCAGAGACGATAAGAGGCATCCTTCCATCTTAGCTCGCTAGCTAGACCCCGAGGATTCGGCAGTTGCTTGATTCGAAAGGCAACCATATGGTACATGTACGACATCATTGCCAGCGCGGAGACGAGTCCACTGGCTACTAGCTGCAACGGATTCTAGAGATCGAATGATCAATTATTCGAAGGCGAGGAATTGCATCCAGAGCGATCGAGCGAACTGAGAAAGCGCTACACATGTATGTACGAAAGGAAGCATCGTGCAGTCCTCATTGCGATGATTGGCCTCGGCTGTTGTGCGGGTGCAGCACCACTACCTGATGAATCGATCGATAGCATTGCCCTTGATGGGCATTTCTGGTGAGCTGCCTGTTCTCGGTTCCGGTGTTGTAGTTGTTACCTCAAGGCTTCAGCCAACGCACACGGTACCATACCGGTATGGCTAGACTATTACTACATACGTACGGTACCAGCCAGCTAGCCAGACTAGCTACCGTAGCTAGATAGAGGGATGGTTGCAATTCAGTTCAAAGCTGCCAGTGTGACCCAGCCTCACACATGCATTGAGGGCAACCATGACTAAAAACGCGAAGCCCAATCTCGGCTTTTCCCGAAACCCTTCAAACGAGAAGCTTCTCTCGCTGGTTCTCTTTTTCTTGAGTGTTCCAAGACGCCAAGACCTTCACCCACAAACCCAAAAGCAATCACCACTGGGCTTGGGATCACCATCACATTCCCAGCAAGCAAGTCTTTGACACTGCCAAGAAGCAAGTAATCTCTGACGAGTTAGTCTGCCCTTAGCTTCAACAGCAAGTGTCATGGCATCATCAGGCCATCAATCGTCTCACAAAACACAGACAAAAACAGCAGACAAAAATCACTGCAAAACCCAAGCAAACAGCGAACAAAAACAACATGACAGCAACTTCCGGAACACTGGCTTCCATACCGGTACCCCTTCGAAGTCAACGGAGCGCCAGATTACCACGGCGTGGATCCTTTACAGAAGCAGAAGAGTTCTGCCTCCGCGCTCTACTGCTCGACAGAGCACCCGGTGAACCACCCATGGATGCCAAGCTGGGGTGCCTCGACAACAACGGATATGTGTACGAAAAGTATCGCCACTCTCCCGAGCCACGAAAGAAAGAGTTTGACGACAATGTACTCTTCCAGCTGCCGTTTGGCGGCGACAACAACAAGGTGCGAGCAAGCAACAAGTTTGGTCGCAATGAAAAGAAGCTTCTTGGTCTCTGGCAAGCCCACGAAGAAGGAGTCCATCATCTGGTCATGAACAACAGAAAATCCTCCAGCAATCGTCTTCCTACAAGACAGTGTAGTAGTGGGTTTTTGGCGGAACCTTCCAGTACACCAAACCATAGACGAATAGCCAGCGAGGGAAGCAAGGCTTCACAGGCTTCGTGGGCTGGAGCACTGAGTGTCAAGACGGATATCGAAGTCCGACCGGGACTGGAGCATGATGACAATTCATCTTGGGATGAAGAAGCACCAACCCACTATGATGCTTGGGAGGTGCTCAAGGATGAGTAAGTACTGAAGCATCAGCAAACTCTTCTATCTCTTTTTTAGAAGACCACCACTCACGCTGTTTCCTTAATTCACTTTACAGGTATGCCGAAGATTTTGGATTTGATTACAAGGAAAACCTTCATTCCATCAAGGCCACACTGGAAGAAGACGATGATACCTTGCAACACGTATTCAAGATTCTTGGAACCTCTGCAGACGACAATTCAGCCCAACCTCATGTACTGAGCCCACCACTCATGGACTCTTTGCTCAATTTCGCACCAACTTCAGTCTCGATGGAAAACTACTGGATGAAATTCAGCTTGATACGCGACGGGGCCTCGCTTTACACACTCAAACAGTATGTCAAGGCAGCACCGTGCACACTCCTTGCCATTGAGACGACAAAAGGACATGTCTTTGGATCATTCACCTCCAACATCTGGAAGAATCATCCTACTTTTTTTGGTGGTGCCCCGTCGTTTCTTTGGCGAATGCGACACAATCGACGAACAGTCTGCCATTCCTTGTTTGAGCAAGCTCAGTTAGAATCGGAGATTGATGTGTACGCGTCCAGCGGTCTCAATGATCTTTTCCAGGTGTGCGACGAGCATCGATTGGCAATTGGAGGAGGAAAACTCACTCCGGATGGTGAAGAACCTAGCGGCGATAACGGACATGGGATCAAACTGGACGACCTGAAAGCAGGCGAGAGCTACGGCTTTGGAATTGCTCTTGATGATGACTTGCTCAGCGGGACCACAAGCCCGTGCGGCACATTCAGAAACCCTTGTTTGATCGATCCAATGTCTAAGGGAGAAGTGTTCGACGTGGCCAACATTGAGGTGTGGACGTACACCCCCTGTGCGGATGTACAGGCTGCGGAACGAATGGAAATGACGCGATACTTTTTGGAAGAGTCAATACGCTCCGTGACCAGCAGCACTGCCAGCTCGGCCAAGGGAGTCGACCTATACTCCAATCCATTCAATTCACAAGACGAGTTCCAGAGAGACTTTTATCGCCGTGTTGGACAGCACGAGCGTACGGGCCCCAACCACAAATACGGCACGTTGATTGCTGCAAGTGGTGTGCGTCGATAGACTGCGCGAAAAGTAGCAACCAACCATCCGCTGCAGGCTAGAAGCTGAGGTGCCCCCTGTTCTAAAGCCGATGAGCGTCATACCCTTGTTTCATTTCATCATTTCATGTACGACGTACTACTGTATATTTGTCCATGTTTAGTTTGTAATAATTCCAACTATAGAGATCGTTGCATATCTTTGAGTATACGGTGCATCTGGCATTGTACTTGTATGATTTCTTCAGTGAACCGGGCCTCGTTGCTCGAACGGACCAGCACATTTGCATGGCCCCAACGCCCCCCAACAGCGAAACCACGGCGAACAGTTTGCCACTCGGTAGGTGGGATCATGTGGCGACGCTCGAGAGAAACTCACCGTCAGCGCTATCACTTCAACAGTGCCACGGCAACGTCAAGTTTCTAAAATAACTCTTTGGGGAACCCCTGGAAAAGGTCGGTAAAAAGTTCTTGTGGGTCTGGCAGCTGTCTGGCTTGAGCGTTGATAGCATCTTATTTCAGGTAGCCAGAATGCTCTTTTTGCAGCCACGAAAATGGAATATCCGGATCAAAGACAAGTCCCCGGTGTTTGTCACGGACCCACCTTTACACTTGCCGTCACACATGCCATTTTGGTATCGAGGCGCCTCCTGTCTATCGATTATCGTTTCGTGCAGCGGAGAGTAGTGGCCGGGGCAGCCATTGCCATTTGGAGCGAAAGCTGAAACGTCGTTTATGGTTCTTTCCATCCCAACTCGCTTCAGAACGCCCTTCGTTCTCGGGTTGTGCCCTCGATTTGTTGGATGCGGATAAGACCGTACTCGTTTTGGAACCGTCCGTAGCAGTATCGTCTTCCAAACTGCTCTTCGTTTCTGGGGTTTGTCGAGGATTTTCCTTTTGTTGGTCCCCATGTTGATCAGAGGGAGTCTTTTCCATGATTGTTGTACCTTTTTTGGCCGGGGATTGCTGGGAATCGCTTACAGCACTAACGCTATCGCTCCGAAGAGACGCATGATTCCATGGCATGTCTTTCAGCTCTTCCAAGAGCATGAGCGCCACCATCTTGTTCCCTTCCATTCCGCCAGGACTATTTTGTTGGTGGGATTTTGGTTTGCGTCCTCGTTGGAATAGGTCTTCTACTGTCTTGTCATCTGGGATGCTGTGCAAAGACGGATAAATCATATTCTGATACTGCACCGATCGCAAATCTGTGATGCTTGACACGCATGTTTGATCATCTTGGCTGAACTGGAGAGCTTTTGGGTAAGCCTCAGACGGTTCCTCTACAGCATGTTGTTGCTGAGCAGCAGCAAATGCGTGGAGATCGTTGTCGGCGTTGTAGTCGGTCTCCGTTTGCTCCAAAGCATCATGACGATCTCCCTCCGTAACGGTGGAGCCAGTGGGGCATCGGTGGCTGTCTCCCATTGCATGCATCGTTGTTAAACCTACTGTACTATTCACAACTATTGATTATTGAGTGAAGCTCTGGATTGATGAACTGCTACTTTTATGGATACCGGTAGATAAATTAAATAGCTTTGAGTGTTTTCCACCCCCCCACCCTCCCGCCAACCGCCACCTTACGCTAAAACTACCGTAGCTACGATACTTGGTTAGTACTACCGGTACAGTAGCTACTAGAGCAGTAAAGGTCCCGGTAGTCTACTATCATAGCTAGAGTACCGGTACCATATAATAGTATAATAGTAGTCTTTCAGCAGATCGAATCAGAATCGCTGAGCGTACCGGTTTTGTAATTCTTACCTCGATGTTAAATCTTTTCCAAAACTCAACAGGAAAGAGAGATTTAAACCGTTAGCTATTGAGACATTGAGACATTGAGACGTTTTGTGAAACATGTTCCAGGAAAAATACATGTAGACGCACATTGCTTCAATCAAAATTGGAGCCCAGTAAGGGGGCCGAGTTAACGTTGTGTGCTTTTGGCTTTCAATGCAAGCTCATCAGGGGTGCAATTTTCGTGGATTTTAGATTGACGAAGCCCGAATTCAGCAGTGAAGACTCACTGAGCCAGAGTATGTGTGGCTCGTTTTGTAGTCGCTGGAAGCGAAAATTGGTAACGTTATTACCCACCCCTCCATCCGGTTTTGTGATCACATCATCAATGGTGCACCCCTTTCCAACCCAAAGACAGCTATTCAAGCGAAACGTGCAATGTCAACGTGTGTTATCTCAACTGCTGAGTAGTGCTAGTATAGATTTGATTCAAGCCATGTGTCTTGCGAGCCATCCGGCAGCTCAAGATCAACGAGTGAATGCTCCGTCTCGTGTCTCTATTATCGAGAGGGCAGCCTCGTCACCAAACTTCCTATCATTCGACCGGGTCGAATGATAGGCAGCGACAATCATAACGAAGCGTGTTTCTGTTGGATGGGAGGATGAGCGGAGTCTTCTCTAGCATCTTTGGAAAAGTTATTCCATACCAAAAACCTAGCTCTACTTGTTACTGGAGCAAGGTGCACGTCGGGAATGGCTGTGTCGTGCCTGGTTTGCGTTCCCTAGCTAGTTAAAGGGGCATTTCCCCAATAAGCGAAGTGTCAGTCGGGAATTTGCGTGGGAATAATACTATCACTCATTCTTAAGATATGCGGCAAAATTATGCGTCCTTTGGGACATCGTACAGTACCAGTACCGGTCCGGTATCTGTGACGGCATACTGGTACCCCAAGTCCAGGGCTGGCTGGATCCTCAAGAACCCGCCAAGCAACAAACAGCTTCTATGATGGCTGATCTGCAAAGTACAAAGGCCAATTGCTCATCTGTGTTTCGAGACAAATGAGAGCTGTCAAACTGCAATTTCCCCCCTCTAATTTAGCCAGCAACCCTTTGCTAAAATCGTCCGCGCTAGTACAAATCTTCCTCCTCTAGTCAAACAACTACAAATCTCAATTGAGAGCCTCTTCCACAGTAGCGTTCTGACAGGTATTTCACGCCCTTATGACAACGGGTACCACTAACTATAACTTCCTGATCAGCAATGGGATACTGGTATCATCTCTTCAGCACTGAGTACCTCGTCAAATCTGCTCATCAGTACTAGCTGTATAGCTGTGCCTTTCTGCTGGGAAAACGCCTTTTTTTGACATGGTGGTTGTGCTACCTTGGGACAGGCACTGGGATTTGATTGAATTGAATCATCAATCATTCGATAGAGATATGCATACGCACCACAGAGCCAACTGGCGCCAATTGTGGTTCCAGGATAATACATACTGAGTATCTTAATAATAGAGTAGGAACGCAGTTCATATCTTTCTGCTTCGAAACGTGGATTGGGGCACAACTGGATGAGTCCGATTTGCCCTGCAATGAGGCCCTGTTCAAGAGAGAAGAGAGCACCAACACTTTTGCATTCCGTGCTTTCGAGCCACAATCCACAAATCCACAAAACCAACAACACCGAAGCAAACCCCCATATCGGTCCTCGATCTTTCCTCTTAGATAGATACATCGTTTTTAGTAGCAAAAGATGGCCACCACCACAACCACCACAACCACCACCACCACCACAACGACAACGACAACGACGGCCCAGTCCAGCCCCAGCCGCGGAAAGCAGCCGCTGACTGAAGATCAGTTGAAATCCATGATGTGTTCGGCCGACACTGAAGATCGGTTGAAATCCATGATGTGTTCGACCGACACGGCCACGCTGTTTGCGTCGACGGACATTGCTGCTCTTTTCACTAGCGCCGACTCTATCATGAGCTTGGGCTTGCCTCCTCTAGGCCATCCGGGGGCGCCATCTTCTGATGCGGCTAAGCAAGATGCCGAAGAGCACTTCAGGAGCATCGACATGGTCGCCGGCCTGGTGGCTGGAACAATCCCCCCTGTTAGCTCTCAGTCATTCCTCATGAACTTTATGAGTAGCCGTGACTCTCTTTTTGGTAGCAGGGATGTCGGCTACGACGCGTTTCCTCTCCATCCCCTTCCTCCCCTTGACACTGGGTCCACTGAGGGTCAGAAGCACGACTGCCGACTTCCAGGCATCTATGGAAGCAAGGATTGGATGAGCCAATACACGGGAAACCACAGGGACATTGAATACACTGAGCAAGTGTTCAAGACGGGTGAGCAGCCCATCACAACATCACACCCTTCCGCAGCTGTGGTGTCTGACTGCGACAGCAGCAACAGCAAATGGCAGAACATGTACGCCGCGACACTCGCCAACCCCATCGCGCCTTCTCCTGCTCCAGCCAAGGCAACAGTCGCAGTCGCCCCTTCCAAGAAGACGTCACAGAAGAAGAAGTGCCCCAGCCGCCGCTCCGAGCCCAAACACAAGGAATATGTCGAGCCAAACGAGCTCGATATCTTGAGTGGGCGCGGAGGCAAGTCCAACAATTGGCCTGGCAATGAGCGCTACCGCCAGGCCATTGAAGACGCCAAACCCCGGTACCGAGAGTGTCAAAAGTACGAGAAGACAATCCTGAGTCAGGATATTGTCGAGGAGATGATGACCGAGGGGCGTCGTTTCCTCAAGCTGGATGATAGCAACAGCCGATGGTACGTCATCCCCAAGTTGGCAGCCCGTCGCAAGGCCGGGCAAGCCTTGAGGGAACAAAACACCCCCGAGAGCCGCGCGGAGAAGCGTGAGCGCTACCGAAAGGCTGAATAGGGATACAAACAGGAATAGTAGCAATCGCAGAAGTAGTTTTTTAATTAAAAGAGTTAAGTGTGTAAATTACTGACCAGGAGCTCGTCCTCGTGGTGTTTGGTCTCTGTGGGGGATTAGTTGTGTGCCCAACACCCGCCCCGCCTTATGGCTTTTATGCAGCACCACGGCCCCACGGCGTTCTGAATAGACAAGCTCACAAAGACGCTCACAAAGACGCGCTCTTTTTCCGTACTGGGCTGGGTTTTGTGATTCTTTGCCGTGCCCGATAGACCGTGCAACCCACAGGCTGTGCCATCACAGCCGTCATCGCCGAGGCTTCGTCTTAGAGCTTCGAATAGGTCTGACTGAAAATCCTGGGGCTTTACACACAAGCAGATTAGAACTCAAAACAAAAGACCCGGAACATCACCAGCAGATTAGCAAGCAAGCTGGTGCTACACTGTACGTAGCAGCGTGCCCAGACCCCGTTAGGATATGCACGATCTTCATCGGTCCCGTTGCCTCGCTTTGACTTGTCCGAGGCGCTACTATCTGGCTGGCTAGCTCTCAAGCAGGGTTTTGATGCTCCTTCCTTCAGGGGTGCACTTGCCTTTGCCATCAAAGGGCGCGAAGAAAGCATCGGTGCGTCGTGGCCCTGTCAAAATTTCTCCCCCGAGCCCATGGTTAGGATTGCAAGACTGCTAGTTATTTGTGGCCATAGCGACAACCACTCAGGGTGTCCATAGGTAGTGATCATCCTGTCTATGTGTTGCTTTTTTTAAAATAAGTGTACATTAGTTTTTAGGCTCTGAAACAGCGGCCAATGGCATTGCCTCGCCCATCCTTCGACCAACTTCACACAGCCCAGTGGCCGTGAGGTGGCCTGCACAAAGTCCAGCCTCAGCACCTTGCACATCAAACTCGTCCTTGTCGAGAGGATCGATACAAACACAGTGCTCCAAGGCCGAGTTCCCTGCCTGTTGAAGGGCGTCGTTGACGACGTGAACCTTTTTGCCGCTCCAGATGATCGGGCTTACCACAACCAGCATGTCGGGAGAGGCCATGTCTTCTCGGAATGTCTTTGTAAAGTGCTGAAAATTCGCCAAATAAGCATTGGCGTCTTTGGCCTTGGAAGAATCACTCTCCCCTTGCAGCCAAAACATTCCGCCAAGTGGACGGTCAACATCAGGCTGCTCCTCCCGAAGGGAAGCTAGAGATGTCTTGCAAAAATCCAAAAAACGAGGATAATATCCGATCGTTGCCATTTTCCCTTCCGAATTCTGATTGGAAGGATTCCAGTTACTGTGCAGATTGGTGCTTCCCATGGCAAATTTGATAAAGTAGGCTTGTTGGATACCTTGCTGTTTGAGTCTGGGGGAGAGAGCATGAGCAAGTGCCATTTCGGGTCCAAAGATATCCATTTCAAGTCCAGGAGAATGCTGGGCTTGGAGTGACTCAAACTTCGCACTTGAATTGCACCCTTCTCCCAAATTGTGATCATTGTCCCAGCACATCCGAAAGTGCACATCTTGGATTTCTGTGGGTTTCAGGCATTCTGGCAGCTCCGTGGCATCACATCTCCCCGCCATGTTCGACTGGCCTGCCAAAATAAAGACTGGCTCTGTTCTCATGTCAGGCTCCTTCCTTTCCTCGTGTTGACTGATTGGATTCCCTTGTCTTTTCTATGATGCGACGTTGTGCTGCTTGTGCATGCAAGAGCAAGGATCAGCTCTCGGTCCAGTCAGTCGTTGAACCGCAAAGCATGTCCGCATGAAGAACAACATGACGTCGAAAAACGTGCTTTACAATACCTTTACACTTGGTTCTCCTGACAATGACTTTTGAATTGGGGAATTAAGGAACCTCTCGCTCGGCAACCGAAAGTCTCAATATTGACTTCACTTATTACTGGTACCGTACCTGTACAGTATTAATAGTCTAGCTGCTCCATGGCATGTGGCTATGGCATGTACAGGCACTTATTTCTTTTGTTTCCCACCGGCAGCTGATCCATGCGTGGCACAGTGGGAAACAAACAAGAACTAAACAACCAACAACAAGATAGATGCACAAGAGCTCAACAAGACAGGCACCGCGTCCAGGCACTTGCCAAACGAAGAAGAGAGGAAAGGGATCTCCATGACAGATGATATAATAGAGATCTGTTACGCTCAGGAGACAACTATCCCATGATGGGGGACAGATATGCTAGCGGGGATTATAATTCGTCCCGTCCTCGAATGGCAGATGATGGAGGGTATCACGCAGATGATGGGTATAATGCCGATGATTACACTCGTTCGCGTCAATATCATCACAATGAATACGGCTACCACTATTCGGCCCCACCAGCAACAAGGCATGGTACCCACAATGATGGATACGATGCAGCCTCAGTGAATTACCGGGGTGGCCAGCATGATATCCAACCCCACCCCGTTGCCGACAGACGTCAGTATGGTGACATACATGGGTATGGTGACCGACTCTCTGCCTCCCCAAAAGACTACAATGGTGCACCACAACAACAACCGATTCCAGACTTCCATGGCACCGAACAACAACCGTATTCAGATGATGACCTCCATGCTTTTGCTGCAGAAGAGATTAGACGCCGCCAAGATGATCCTTCTGTGGTTTATCCAGATACCCTTCACTTTGGTCAAGACGATCAGACCATTGTCTCAAATGTCACAGATCTGCACACTGTGCACTATCAAACTGATTTCTATCCTTCACTGCAACATGTGCCGGATGATGAAACAGTGGAAGATCCTTTCCATAGGCCAATCAATAGCGGTCGACAAGCACCTCGAGAAGGCATCGATGGGCCACCCACTCACCAACAGAATGGCCACTTTCCAAGGCACAACGACAGAACGATGGCTCTGCAAGAGGAAACGGAAGGAGAATCGACTTCTCAAGTGGGGACCCTTTCTACCGGTATCAATAGTAGAGCAACCAGTATGAGCGATGCCCAAATCAAAGATGATGCGAAAAAGATGGCCACAGGCCCTCAAGACGACAATCCTCCCACACTGAGCATACCAGCAGCACAAGCAGCCAAGGCGGATATCCCTTTAAAGCAAAGCGATGATGCTTCAAAAAGCACGAGTGGCGAAAAAGGTCCACTTTGTCAACAACCCAAGGAGAACCAAGACACCCAAGATTCTGGTCAACAAGAAGATTGTGGTCCACGCATCGCTACAAAACACATACCACCTTCCAAACTAAGCCAGGCACTGGCTGCATCAACAAACTCTAATGAAGGTTTTCCTGGAGCTTTTCATCAAGGTGGTGGACCAAACATTCATCACGATGAAAGCAGGGAAAGTGGCAACCATGCAACAGAAAGCACGTTGGTTGCGGAAGTTTCAGCTGCTGATCAAAAGGGGGCTGAAAAGCTGTCTGAGTCCCCAGACAACAACAACAAAAACACCAAAACGAGGTCATTGACTCTTCTTGTAACTCTTTGTCTTGTTGTTCTTGTTGTGATCGCCACTATCGGTGGTGTTTGTGGAAGTGGCATGTGTGGTGGAGGCAGCGAGCAAGGATCGATGGCACATTCGTTCGGGCCAACCTCAGAGAAGTATTTGGAATATCAAAGGGCAATCTTGGATGTCTTTGGAGACGACTACTTTGAAGGGAAAGAGGATGAAACTCCACAGTACAAGGCCTTTGATTGGATCTTGAATCGTGATGTGGTATCACCCCAAGACGATCAGTTCATTCAAAGGTTCATAATGGCAGTTTTATACTTTCACACAACCCAGTCACAGCATTGGCTGAACTGTGGAGATAAAGCACTCGAAACTTGTGAGACACTTGAAGGAAGATTCCTTGGGTCTAATTGGCTGTCAACAACCAATGAATGCATTTGGGGAGGAGTAGCATGTGACCACAACGCATTTGGTGATGTAACTGAGTTGACACTGACTTCCAATAAATTGAACGGGCAGTTGCCTACAGAGTTGGCTCTGTTGTCGAAATTGACAATTCTCAATTTGCGGGACAATGATTATCTCACAGGAACCCTGCCATCAGAGCTCTATACATTGACGGCGTTGGAGGAACTGAACTTGAGTGGAAACTCTTTCTCAGGAGATATCAGCACGGAAATCGGACTCATGACAAGCCTGTCAAAGCTGGACTTGTCAAGTAACGATTTTTTGGGGAGGCTACCAGACGAACAATTGTCATTGCTGTCTGGGCTGTACCAACTTGATGTCAGTTACAACGAAGGCTTGCATGGTAAGATTCCTCAAGCAGTCTGCGACAATGTTCACAGCCACGCGGACCTTGCAGAGGAAATAGTGATCAAAGCAGACTGCTTGGCCTATATGGTTGTTCGAACCAGGTTCACTTGTCCGGAAGGATGCTGTACAGAATGCTGCGATAATGGTGGATGCTTCCCAGCTGATTGATCCCTTGCTAGCTAGCTAAAGACTCGGCTCTGGTTCTTTTACGCATAAGATTGATTACTTACTAACTGGCTAGCTAGCTAGCTACTAGCTCGCTACATGTAGCAACTATTATAGTTTGCTGGCACACCCGCCGGCGTTACTACCAATTGTGACGCTGGAAAGTCGCCCGGTGCGAATGGCAAAATCGCGCCATTTTCAGGATCAGCATTTTGGACGCATTTCTTCATTCTTGCTGGCTGGCTATCGATAGCTACCATTACAACAAGCAGCAACTATCATATTATTTGGGATGATGAGCAACATGAATACCTCAACCGACACCAATACAGTTGCCGACAAGAAGATCGTCCGAAAGATCAGCCCTCCTTCTGTTCGAGGCAAGAAGCGTCAAGTTCGTGGTGGCAACCAATATCGTTCCTACAACAGTCGGAATCACGATAACAACAATGCCGGCCTGAAGCGACAAAAGACCCACCATGAACCCATGGAATTGGACCCAATCTTTCCCAAGTTGGATCAGTGGGATCCTGTACACGGTCGGCGAATCCAACAGCGTCGGAAGGCTGTCACTATTGGCAAGAACACGCCTGGTTACCTTGCGTATTGCAAGCAGGTTCCCAAAGAACAGCGAAGGCCTCGATCCATGGAAACTCCTCCGACTCCGGATCATACTCTGGATATACCCACCAAGCGCTGGCAGGGAATGGTGAAGGCTTGGTGAGTTGATTTTTCTCTATCAATTTGTTAGTGCAGATGATTTTTAAAGCCGTTGGTTCCATCAAAACAAAGGCGATGCATGGCATGGCATGACATGACAATGGCAAAAAAAAAATGCATTATCTGTCATGCTCTGACCTTGTTCTGTCATTGCTTCTTTACGACTACTGTATATTCCTTGTATTATTAACAGGCGCCGGGCACTTCATAACTATGATCCCAAAGACCTCGTCTCCTTGCATAATAGTGGCAATGACGATACTGCTACCGCGGAGCCAAGTAAGAACGAGCAAGAGAATGGCAATGCGCAAACACAGCAGATTGAAGATGCCATTGCGAAGGGTCTGTTGCTGGATGTGACCACTCCTCGCAAGAGCTACAGTGACATTGTGCTGGGATCGCCCGTGTCCGTGTTGAGCGAGGGCAGTCCTCGTCGGCTTGATGACAGCATCATGGAGGACATGACTGTGGATGCCGACTTGGCCAGAGAGGATAGTGATGATGATGATGAATTGCTCTAGCTAATGCAGCTGGCTATATTGCATGAACCTTTGCAGTTGGGAGGAGGATATCATCAATGACAGGGATGCAATGAACAGTCAAAGAAAGGCCATCATGACAACTTTTTTGGGTGGCTATTTGGAAACGGATTCGATTCAAAGACGAGATGATTGGGAGAAGAAAAGCAAGAGTTGGCAACGATGCCAGCCAAACATGAAGCTTGTGGTTGCTAGACCGGAAAGATGCTAGCTATAAACACACACCTACACACACACACACAAGTTGATATACCACGTAACAGTAGAATATGTGTCCAATAATAACACAATGTTGTAATTTCAAATCTCTATTATAACAAACAAGATATGTCTCCTCTCTCACGTCCCAGTCTGTAGTACATCATTCCTTTTGGATTGCTAGCAAGCCAAGAGTAATAGTCAGTTGTCCAGTCTGGGTGATCGATCACTGAGATTCATCGAACCCGTCTCTTTCCTTGTCGCAACTTGATGATGGTTGCTACAAGAGAAAGAGACGCCAAAACAATCTATTCAGTCATCCAAGAAAGAGCATCCCTTGCTCATTCATTTCACTAATTTCATTCCATTTCCTCCAAAATTCTTACTCGCCACAACACCACACAAACAGCATAACCACACCGTCCTGCAGATTGTAGCATCCATGATACCCCTTCCAATTAAAACGTCACACACATTTGCTTTGTTGATTGATTTCCTCCATAATAATCACAACAACAACAAACAAACAAACAAACAATCCATCCACTCCAATTACACCAACAATTGTTCAATTTTGATTTTCATTTGTTCAATAGTGGTTTTGAGCTGGGATGCTTCATTGGTGGTGATACTGCAAGAAATGACGGGTCTGGAAACGCCACAGGCTCGCCCTAGGGCAATCTTGCTGGGGACGAATACATACGGGACGTTCTTGTCTTCGCACAAGAGTGGTAAGTGCAGTAGAATCTCAATGGGTTCGGCATCGGCCGACATGACAATGAGTTCCGATATTCCTCGATTGAGCGTCTTGGTAGCCTCATTGGCTCCCTTTTTCGTTTGCTTGTAGTTGGTCGCTTGTTGGACCAGATCCAACAATGCCACAGTCAGCTCGGCATCCGCCAGGGGAAACGCTTTCTCAGAGACCATTGTAGAACTGGATTCGTAGTAATAGGAAGAGACAACGACAACAGCAACAATCCCAATAGGAACAGGTTTGTTGTGAAGCAACTTCGGAGAAAGATGGAAGCGAGGAAAGATCGGGTGGTGGCAGCTGTGTCACGCGTTTTCCGGTTTCGTGACTCCGTAAGCCAACAGAGAGAGGTAGGACTGACGTCAGTCACCATCCAAGTCACTTCAACAACCATCAACCGAAACGAAACACACCAACAAAGACAGATGAAGCGAGAAGCGAGCTATCCGCCTTGCCCAGGAGACAATTGTCGACCAAAATCAAACAGCTATACGCATCAGACGCAACATGTCGACTATGGGGTTCTTTAGAATTCTCTTTCTCCTGCTCCAATTTTCCGCTCTTGGAGTGTCTTGCCAAGAAACTGCCGAAGATTTTCTGTCTCTGGGAGACACGGCCCTTTCACAAGACGAGAATGCCAAGGCCATTCCCTATTATCAAGAAGGAATCAAGCGAATAGATCCCGAGGAAGACTCTCTCTTGATCATCTTATCACTTCATACCAACCATGGATCTGCCTTGTCATCCATCGGCAAAGACCAGGAAGCAGCCGAACAATATCAACACGCCTTGACCCACTATGCCAATGAAATCGATGATATCGTTGAAGAATCCTTCAAACGAGACGCCACCGAAATTGCCGCTCAAGCATCCTTCTTTTTGGGAATGGTCTATCAGGACTTGAAACAATTTCACGATGCCGTAGAAGCCTACTCCTATGCTCATGTGTTAGATCCCAATCATTGGGCCAGTGTGGCAAATTTGGCGGCCGTCTACCACGACAGTCTATCGGCCCATCAAAAGGCATTGGCGGCCTATCAAACCGCCTACGAAATTCTCACCGACACGCAACGAACTCCCACCGATGCACCCGAAGAACCACGCTACATCTTGTCGCAATTGCAGTATCGCATTGGACTTTGCATATCCCATGATTTGTCACCCAACAAAAAATGCGCCATGGACAATGATCCCGATACACCCGTATCCTGCAAAGAACTAGCCACCAATGCGTTTGCGCGAGCATTGGAATACGATCCCGACAATGAACCTTCCAAACACATGCTGGCTACCATCACTGCCGATGCCACCATGAGTCGGGCTTCCAATACATACATCAAGTCACTCTTTGACGATTATGCCGAAAAGTGAGTACATGTAGTACACTTCAGTCTTTTGTTGGATCCATTGCATGATTTACTGACCATTTTATTTCTTGAACAAACTACCTACCTACATGTAGCTTTGAACATTCATTGGTACAAGAACTAGGATACACGGGATACGAACGACTGCGGAGAGTCTTTGATCGGGCATTTCAACCAGAGGACCCTCCCATGTTCCAGAAAGTGGTGGATGCTGGATGTGGAACTGGGCTGGTTGGAGAACAGGTGAGTTGTTTAGAATGGTCATGAACTGGTTTGCAGTGTTGAGCAGTATTCTTGCATTACGGTACTGACCACGTTCATTTTGATATTAGTTTCGTAATGTCAGCAAGCACCTGATCGGAGTCGACTTGAGTGAAGCAATTATTGTGGAAGCACAAAAGGCACGGCCCAACTTGTACGATGAAGTGCGGGTGGGAGATGTCACGGAGGTATTCAGGGCTGAAGCACCCCTTTCCATGATTGTCGCGGCTGATTCCTACATTTACTTTGGGGATCTAGACCCGCTCTTTGGATCCATGAAGGATGGTCTCGCCAGTGGCGGATATGCAGCGTTTACGCTTGAGAATGTCTCGCAAGATAGCGAGGAGAGGTAAGCGTCTTTTTATTTTTCAGCGTTGGTTGTGATGTATTTGATAACTGTAGGTCTAACCCTGGCTGCTAATTATTTGTTTGATTGTCAGTCTGACCGAGTCTAAACCAGATTGGAGATGGCAACTAACGGCGTCCGGACGATTTGCGCACCGGAAAGAATACGTCATGGAAGTTGGGAAACGCCACAATCTGCATGTAAAACACTACGAACCATTGCATGGATTCCGATACGAAAGAGGTGAAGCGGTGCGAGGACATGCATTTATCATGGTAAAGGGAGAAGATGGCCACGATGAGTTGTAGAAATCCCGGTGGTAACTACCGGTATCGTTATTAGAAGGATGGAAATAAGGAGCTGTGCAATACCGCGGCAAACAGTCTTTCGATCATGAGGCGCCATGCCAGTGGACACTACGGTATTGGTGGCAACTACAGGTACCGCACAGTCGGCACCGCTGGCCCTTCCGACAAGCAATAAATTTCCAAGATGATCAGCCGAGAGGCCCGCTTCTACTGTTGTTTATAAGTATCTCTAATTGGATTGGCCGACAATACGCAAAGTTGGCCTCTGCCACGATTGCCTTTTGCCCTTAGCTACTGTTTGTGTCAACCATGTCTCTGCCTCGTCGTCGGATCGTTCGTATCGCCCACAGACATGTAACTCTGAGAGATTCGGTCTGGACCATGCAAAAGGCTCGCAGTTTCGGTGGATTGCGGCCAGGGATCCTCCGCGTCAAAGCCATAATCTCTTGCAAATGCCTCTTCCTCCTCTTCCGAGAGGGACGTTCCTGCGTTGGTGTCGCCTCCCGATGACAAGGCACCCGACGAAGACACGGGCGTCATGGTAGTCGTAATGTCCGGTGGGAGTGGCGGGGGAGGAGGAGGAGGAGACTCCATTCTCGTCTTGGCACGATAGTTACTAGTTTGGGGAGGAGCACCGTTCACGGGGCTAATTCTCGTCGTTGGCTGCTGATGTTGTTGCTGTACTGGATAGTCCTTTCGCACATCCGCAATATTTTGGGGACTCGAACTGACCCATAATTGCTGCAAGCTTGCTTCACTTTCCACGGGTGACTGGGAACGCAGCGGTCTCCTACTCGGCGGTGACGGTGGGGGCAATCCTCGTTCACCCGGTCCAGGGTACGAGTTTCGCCACTGTCGCTGCAATTTGGCAGCATTCTCCAACACGGAGAGTCCAGGCGGCGTGGGTCGCCTGTCCGGGTTGCTGTAGGACCTCGTTGCATCAATGGGTGGTCGAGCAGTAGAGACGCGCAAGTCCTGCGGATTGTTGGAACCTTCGGATCCAGCCCGAGCTGGAACAGGAACCTTGGGTATGGGTGGCGGAGGTGACCTCCGGGGCGTCTTGTTTCCAAACATCATCATTTCTTCAAAGTCGCCGTCTGTGGCGGTAGTGTTGGACCGATCGCGCCGCACAACCCCGGGACGAAGGGTTTCACTTGGATGCTTTGCGGTGGCTGACTTGGACTCAAACGCAGAACCTGGGGAGGATCTAGTTGAAACGGGAGTGTCCACTTCGGGGATCATGGAATCGCTGGTCTGTGGATTGCTAGTATCGTTCTTTCGTGCAGACGACGTTACCATGTCAACTTCGTCGGCAAATCGGACCGTTGAGTCCGCACGTCTTCTCGGCTCGGACGAAGGAGGAGGGCCGTCGTCATCATAGTAATACGGATTGTTGTTGTTGCTGCTGCCTTTCGAAGCATAACTTCCCATGGACGAGTCGCGATAGCCATCCGTGTATCCGTATCCCGTATCAAAGGAAGTCCGTTCTGTCAAGGCTTGGGTAATACTATCCCCATCTTGGCTCTGTCGATGGTAGGGTTGTGGTTGATAAGATCGGTAGGAATCCGACAAGTCTGCTTCCTCTTCTTCGTCGGAAAAGATCATTCCATCAATGGGTCGCGACTGGCCTCGATACTGTCGTAGAATACTTGTATTCTTGGACAAGTTGGCCCGTGCCTTGGCCAATAGGTGGGCATGCAAACTATGTGGCAATAGACCACGTTCGTAGTTTTGTTCAAATATTTTTTCATGTCCCATGGCCCCACTGTGCATAATGATACGTCCAAAGGCGCTGAGTACACAAATGGTATGGGCAAATAGTAAAAAGGACACGATGGCTAGCGCAATGCTCCAATATCCAATGGGCAGCAATACAAAAAAGAACATCATGACCCATAGGAGAAACGTGTAGATGGATCCGACAATGAGTCTTCCCGGCAATTCTGCCACGTACTGTCCAATGCTGGATCGAAAGACGCAGTGGGCATTGCTGGGGTCGACGCAACTGACCATGGACCAGGCTGTTTCATGCATGCATGCAAACATAGACACGAGGAGATTAAAAAAGGGAAATCAATTCTATCAGTCAGTCATAGTATAAACAAGACAAAAGGCACTTCCGTATAAAAGAACTTACCAGTGTAAGTGGAAATGAGACCGAGCAACGTCAGAACCGCCGAGAATATAATGGTAATTCCAATCCAGAATTCGACCCTCCAGTATTCTTCATTCTGTAGAGACCGCCTCATGTTGGTGGTAATGACGGATGAATTGAATAGAATATTGAGTTCTGTGGAAAGCAGCAATGACATGAATACCATGCTAGAGGAGTATCGCTGTGTCATGTGGTCTCGTAGACTTTTTCCATTTTCCATGGCCCAAGCCAAGTGGCGCCGCCAAATGGAGAAATGGTCCACCGTGATAATGTATTCCCGCACCTTGAGCAATCCGAGCACCGAGTACCATGTTTCGGCATTGTAGTCTCGACGAGCATCGACACTGGACGTCCGTTGCTTCAGTGGAAGCGGTTTGCTCATTCGTTTCTTTTTCGTAGTAGTGCCGTTAGTGAGTTTCATGGTCATTGTTTTATTATTCCGTCCATTCAACCAATCAATCAATTATCCGACTTTTTGGGTTGTGCCGCAGAACAATTAGTTGAGATAATGAATGCTACCCTTGATACCGGTAGATACTATTAGTCGGATGGATTTTCCCTCCAGTTGTGTTGTTTGAAAGGCACCTCTGTCTCCCTCCAAGCAATCGAATATCCTGAAAAAATTGATAAAGACTCGGTCGTAGGCTCTTCCAGTTTCAATCAGTTTCAATGGAATGGACCCAACGGCGCTCGTTCATGGGGTGCAGATAGGTGCTCGCAAAAGGGACACACATAATCTTCTTTCGTCCAGGCAACCGCTCAAAGCTCACAGAACGAAATTTCGCTGGATGGATCTTTTGAAACATGCCTGTGACGTCAGTTGGATCTTTTAAAGGCACCGTTATCCACCATCAACTTCCACAAAACCCCACATCCATCGACACGCGGGTAGCACAGACTTGTCTGTTTCTTCTCTTTCACTAATAGGCTAACTACTACTGTATCACAAAAGCAGCCATGTCTTCATCCAACACCACCACTGAAGACTATACTACTGTGGATCAGCAAATCTCGTCCTTCTTATCCGACTGTCTCTCGGATGCGGATTGCACCCAACTCGAATTGCAGCTGACCCAATTCGTGTCTTGCCACTATCACCAACGTCCCATTGCCTTGGTGACATCCGGGGGTACTGCGGCCGATTTGGAAGTCAACAGCGTTCGATGTCTCGACAACTTTTCCACCGGTCTCAGAGGGGCCATTTCCGTCGAAGAGTTTCTCAAGAGAGGATATGCCGTGGTTCATTTGTGGCGACGCGGCAGTGCATCGCCGTTTGGACGCGTCTTGTGTCAAGAAATACTCCAACAACCCGCTCAGGATGGATTGCATGTGGACAGTTTGGGAAAGTTGTTTGCGGGAGGAGACGAGGATGACGAAGAAGCACTGGTGCAACAGGTTCTCGATCAACAAGATCCATGGTTGACCGATCCCAATAATAACAACAATAACAACGACACGGCAGCGAATAATGCCCACACCATGAATAGGAATGACCACCACCACTCCATTGCTCTCCATCGACACGTCCTCTACTCGACCAAACTCCAAACGGCATTGCAGGAACGAGCCACGGCATTGAAAGAACAACGACTCTTGACCATTCCCTTTCGATCCATTGAAGAATACCTCGCCAAACTCAAACTGGCATCCACGGCATTGCAAGAATCCAAATCACTCGCATTGGTCTATCTGGCCGCTGCTGTCAGTGACTATTACATTCCCCAACACGAAAAATCACAACACAAAATACAATCAGATTCCGGAAGCATCACCCTCCACTTGCGACCCGTTCCCAAAACCATGGGATTGCTGCGAGATGCGTGGGCACCGGACGCCTTTTGCGTCAGCTTCAAATTGGAAACCGATTCTAACATTCTACGCAAAAAGGCCGAACGAGCCGTCCAAAAGTACAATTGTCATTTGGTCATTGGCAATCTGCTTCACACGCGATACCAAAAAGTGTCGATTCTGGCGCCACCGGAATTGGGCAATCATACCACCGACGTCACGGAATGGCCCATGCACGAAGTGGTCAAGCCACATCCACAACAACAACAAGATTCCCTCGAAAGTGCCATTATCGATTTCGTCGTACAGTCTCATTTTGAGTTCATTTCCAATAGTGGATACCAGCAACAACCGATGCAATCATCCAAAGCGGCCATGCAGCGGCTGCAAGAAAAGAAATGGCGTTTGCAACGGCAGTCGCTCGAGTTGCAATTGAAACAACATGCCTGGACGGTTGCCGGAATTGTTCTTTCCGTGGCATTGTCGTCGGCCATTAGTGCGGCGATGCAGCGACGAGCGGCGGGGCAGCGATGAAGTTTAGATAGATGATGATGTCACAATCGACGATTCTTTTTGGAGATAATATATCTGAGATAATTGTTCCAGTACTCGGTTTGGTCACGCTCTTCTTCCTCTACCGGTACTGACTTTGGCAAAGCTTCAGCGACGCGTTTTTCAGTGGCTCCTCGGGATATGTATGTGAATGCCTATGCTCTAGCTAGTTCCCAAATGGATTGGGACAATAGGTAGTTGTTTGCGGTACAATATCTTTGGATCTTTTTGCAAGGTTGAGGTTTCGATTGAACACAGTTTCCGCAATAGTACCGTTCAATTGCATGTTGGTGGGCTCCAGGTGCATTGTTGAAAGTGACAAAGCCAATGACATAAGGTTCCATTGTGTTCAGATTCGGTATATGCTACGACCAAGAGACGTGCATTTTCCGTTGACAGGCACTATGATAGAGGGAGTGTCCATTCATAATAGCCAATCCGTCCAGATGAAATCCTTCCCTTTGGTACCGTTTCGAAATCGTGCACCATTTCACCAAATGTGGGATAAAGGAAATTGACAGCAGCTTGGGACTATGGCATCAAACCATTATACGTAGACTAACTAGTGTCGCATATGCAATATTCAGCAGAATGCAGACTCACATAGGGTTTGGGTGAAGAACAAGGGGACATCACACACGATACAACATTGCACATAAAGTAATATGCTTGAATGATTCAATTCTACTGCCTGACAACAACTAAAGAAACTTTATGCATGCCTCTGGGATAACGTATTTTGAACCCAAGACCTCACCTCTGAAGTACCTTCCCTCAAGACTTCATCTCTGTCCCATAGACAACCATTCTGTACAGCATATTGGAACACTTCCACATGGCCATTCCTAGCAGCAGCGAATTATGTCTCTTCATCCCATGGACAGCCGTTTTCATGGGCATATTTGAGACACTCCAAACGGCCACAGGCAGCAGCAAATCCGCATGTGTTTTTATCCCATGGACAGCCATTTTCATGGGCATATTGGAGCACTTCCAAATGGCCATTCCAAGCAGCTAAGCAGCAAGTGTCTTCATCCCATTGACAGCCATTTTCATGGGCATATTTGAGGCATTCCAAATGACCATTGTCAGCAGCAACTGTGCATGTGCCTTCATTCCAATCACAGGCATTCTCATAGGCATATTTGAGGCAATCCAAGTGGCCATTTTCAGCAGCAAAAAGGCAGGTTTTTTCATCCCATGGACAGCCATTCTTATGGGCATATTTGAGGCAATCCAAATGGCCATTGCGAGCAGCAAGGCAGCAAGTGTATTCATCCCATGGACAGCCATTTTCATGGGCATATTTGAGGCATTCCAAATGGCCATTTTTAGCAGCATGTTGGCATGTGTCTTCTTCCCATGGACAGCCATTTTCGTGGGCATATTTTAGGATTTCCACATGACCGTTCAACGCAGCCCTGGTGCAGGTGTTTTCATTCCATGGACAGCCGTTTTCGTGGGCAAACTTCAGGATTTCCAGATGGCCATTCTCACCAGCAAATGTGCATGTAGCTTCATCCCATGGGGAGCCATTTTCACGGGCATATTTGAGGCAATCAAAATGACCATTTTCAGCAGACACACTGCATTCACATGTGCTCCATGAACAGCCGTTTTCATGGGCAAATTTGAGGCATTCCAGATTACCATTGCCTGCAGCAGCCAGTGATGTGCTTGAGTCCCAATCAAATCCCTTTTTCCGGGCCCACTGGAGCACAAGAAGACTACCTGCTTTGGCAACTTTAAAACAGGCAGTAGAATCGAGGATGCCGTAACCAGTGCCAGAATGACGGTGAGTGTACCAGTACTCTGCACAGGGCACAGAAGAGAAAATTGAACTGTGGAAAGTATCTGTAGGAGTTGCCGAGGATGTTTGTCCCGTATGACCATCACTGTCAAACTCATCAATCATTGGAGGATTCTCCACTGTTTCACAGTATGCTTTGTACAAGTCTTTCATTGCGTGGCTGACTGGTGCCACAAAGGCAAAGTGGCCCATGCCAATAAAAGGGAAAATCTTGCTGACCCAAATGTCCTCTTGCTTCAAAATGGATGGTGTCTCCTCCACATCTGCTTGACCTTTTGCTTGTTTCTGTTGCTCAGGTATTGCTACTAATAAGCTGCAGTCTAAACCTCTCTTGCTACTGCGATCTCCCATCTTGGTTTACTACAAGTCCTTGGGTTGTTATTTTTTCGTGCTGCTTCTAACGGTTGTGGCGGAGGCAAAAGGCAGCGGAGCAAAAGCATCTTTGGTCGCATCTATTAGTCTATTTCTTGCCGTGGAAAGGCCAGCGGCCGGTGCACCAGACATTAGTTAGACTACTAGTACCGGTGGTACGACGTTTCGACCGGATCTTTTGTGCGTGCACGCGTGGGGGTGTATCTTTTCATAAGGTTGAGGTTTCAAAATCGAATCGAATCGAATGATTCAATCGATCAATCTCGATTCCGCGTTTCTCCTTCCCTTGCGGTATGCATTTCCAAGGTCAAGCAAGATGACGGACACCACCGCCAACAACGACGCTGATTCTGGTAGCAGCACTCTTTACGCCACTTTCAATCAACGAGACTTGATCCTTTATGCCCTTTCGTTGGGTTTTGGAAGCTCTGAAGGAAACCATGATGAACTAAAGTACTTGTACGAGCATCATCCTGACTTTACCGCCGTTCCCACCTTTTGCTTTGCCCTCGGCTTTTGGGCCCAAAAGGAGGCAAGGTATGCCACTTCCTATGAGATTCCACCCTTTCCTCCCGTCAGTATTTCATCCACGGGGACCATTCCTTTTACAAATTTGCGGGGCCAACCAGACATCTCGCAATATCCCGTTTTGCACATGAACCAATCGGTTCAATGGACAAGGTCACTGCCTGTTCCAATCTCGCAGATTCGGACTCGTCTGGAAAAACGTGTGCGAACAGTGGCACCCAAGTCCATTGGAACCTTTGTGACATCCGAAACTGCCATTTATTTGGAAGACACTACTAGTAGAACCCATGCTGATGGCAACTCTCTGCTGTGTACCCTTCAATCCACTGTGCTGATATTGGGAATGCCCAAGGAAAACGTGATTCCATTGCAGGATAAGGGAATGGCCTCCTCCAACAAGGTATCTATACCCAAGCATACACAACCAGATTTCGAATGGACCTACGTCACATCTCCCACCCAAGCTCTCTTGTACCGACTGGCCAGTGGTGATAGCAACAAAATTCACGTCACTGGAGATCCCATCATGGCCAAAGTGTTGGAGGGCGCTGCCGACAAACCAATTCTTCATGGATTGTGCACCTTGGGAATTGCCACACGCGCTATTCTGCTCATGTCCAGTACCGGTACGCAGCCTTACGTGCTCTCACAACTCGATTGTCAGTTTACCAAACCAGTGTTCCTGGGGGATTCGTTAAAGGTGAGGATTTGGAGAACGTCTTCGACTAGCAGCGATTGGACGTTGGTGTTTGTCGTCATCAACGAAACGACAAGACAGGTCGCTGTGGACAAGGGATACGCCAGACTGACTACGAAGGAAGACAGGAGAAATAACTCTAGATTATCAAAGCTATGATCTTTCAATAAGGAGTGTACACAGAAACAAGTAGCTATGGTAGTTTGTGGAACTAAAATTGCCATCCTGGCTTCGCGCCTGAAACAAGTATTCCTTTGCCGAAGCGTACTCGGGAATACGGCAAGCACTGTGAATTAGAAACCCAAGCCTGAGGTATTGACATTCAGTTGCCTAGGTGGATCATAATCCCTGGATGCGTCTTGTATTCGAGGATCACCAAACTGACAGTGGCGTGATCTCCGCATCAGAGAGCTGTGTTTCGAAGTACGGGTTGGAGCCAGCACGTACAAAGAAAGCCAATGCTCGAGCCATGAAAGGCAACAGTAGAACTGGCCGATAGCAAACCACTCCAGCAAAAATAGGTGTTCGAATTGGAAGTAAATTCTCGATTGACAAATCTAAAGTGTGCCGGTGTAACCAAAACCAGTTTCCTCATGTTGTCCATCACTGCCGATTTTGGATTGGTGTTTCGAGTACTACAGCATGCGAGGAGAATCAGTTTCCCGCCACCACCACGGTACGGTGCACTTTCGTACTTGCTTGCAACTTTTTCGTCTGCGAAAGTGAATTGATTTAGGTTTGTCCGTCTCCGTGGCGTTTGATTTTCCAGTTCTAGGGGTTCACATTGCGGACAAAACACACACGGCAGCCGGCAGAAGCATACTGCAGGATATCGGTGCCTGTCTCGAACCTCCTCCGCCTTTCCAGAAGACCAAAATTCGAATTGTGGAGTGCAGGTTCATTCCAAACACGAATGATGAGATAGCAGTAACTTCTGGATGGCAAGTGTCCTCTCGAAGACTCCAGAGTAATTTGGATTGTGTCCATGAGTACACCTCCCTGGTGGGCGAGTCAGGCAAAAGGGTACACATTTGTCGGGCAATATTTCGAAATCGCCATCCTGCTTCTATTGAACTTCGGTCGATATCATCCGCAATGTGCGCGCAATCGGTTCAAGAAACTGGTGCATCCAAAAGGAAAGTTGAAAGTAAATCTTCCATGGGCATCTGTGCGTTGATACCGGTACGCGCGCATTCAAGTAATGCCGTTTCATATTGATAGTAGATTGTGGCAGTTGTGTTTCGCATCCGGCCCTTTCCGATTTCCAAAAGTCCTCAGCAACAAGTGCTACCCGTGTTCTTCGTCAACCATGTCCAATTCACTTCCCACACGAACGTCCAGGAATCTAGACGGCATTTGGCGGCGCATATGCACCATTTTGCTAGCTCGTAGATTGTATTCAGACTCCGAAATGGGGAATTGCAGGGTTCCATCCTCCACTTCTCGAAGCAACTGCTGATAGTCAACCCTGTACTGTTTCATCACGTCGACTTTTAGTTTCTTGGCCAAACGAGCTCGCTCAATGAGAATATCGGATAGTTGCCCTGGGCTTAAATGGACCTCTTCATCCTCTTCTATTATCGGCATATTGGCCATGGCGCCCGTCAACATGACCAGATTCGCCGTAGCACTGAATGTTTGGATAATATGAACGATCACGAGAAAGCCCCCAAGAGTCAGAAAGAATGCTGCCTCCCCCGGCATGACCACCCACCACGTTAGCACAATCACGGCGAAGAAAAGGTATAGAGCCAAAACTACCAGTCTTGATGGAAGCTGTGCCAGGGTTACAATCAGGAGTTAGACTAGATGGAGGATGGTATCTGTTTACAAAGTCTGGAAGTCTGTCGTGCACTACTTACTTGAGCGCTGCAAGAGATACATGGAAAGCACATTATTCAACAACCCGCCCAACAGTTACACAAACCAAGCATGAATTCGCACCTGTACAGCCCTGCAGAAAGGATACCCAGAGAACACATAACACATAGGTGATAGGTCCACAACGTAAGAGAACTGATCCCGGCAGGCACAACGAACAATGAGGAAGGGACTTACCCACGTTGGATCGGAGGACTGATCAATGGCAAGGTGCAATTATTTAGTCAGTGACAAAGACGACAGCATTGTGAGGCGACTCTCGTGTCCGCCTCCTCTGAACGTACCAATGGGGGCATTCTCCGTGCTCAAGGAAGAAAAGACGGACCAAGCTGTGAAATTGGCAACGAGAGCTGCCCGACATGAATGCACCTCGACTGGTCAGGACAGGACGCGAATACCTTCTTACATTATTGAAAGCACAGGGTGCCTGTTGTGACATACCTGATACAGAGAAGAATATCTGCATGTGGAAGGGGTAACAATTGAAGCATAAGAGAAGATTCCCATCCCACGAATCAGTACTGCATCTTTGACGGCCACACTCACCGATACGCAGAGAGCCAACCCCGCCCAGAATTCTACTTTGTGGATCTCCTTGTTCTCCAATGCTTCTCTGATTTCGTCGGCAGGGCGAGACGGGCTATAGATCACAGCCATTTCAGTGCTGAACAAAAGGGATAGGAAGACTGAGGTAGATGTGTACCTCCCTGTAACCAGAGCCTTGAGATCATCCCCATTCTTCTTCGACCAAACTTTGGGTATAATACCGCCAGAAAATCAACACCAAAATGTTCTGAGAAGAAGGTCCATGCATTATCCTTAAGAAAGAAACGTCCCTCACTCACCCAAGTGGCGTCTCCATTCATTGGACAAGTCAACAGACACAACATAATCAGATAATCGCCGAGGCATCCCAAAAAAGAAGATGCCCCACCGTTTGAACCAGTGGAGCCTCTTCCTTCTCTTCGATCTATGCATAGTTGGTCGCAATACCATTATTATTCAACGACCTGCTCTCTCCTACTATACTAGCGACAACTCGCCAGTATCTCAGAGCCGATGCAGAAGCAAGGAGCAATACCCAGGGCCACCGGAGGAAGGAAGGTTGGATGACAGTTCTGTGTGGGTAAAAAGAAAACCTTGCATGTGGCGGTTTGTTGTGTTGCCTGCACTCTGGACTCTGGAGTACTGGTAGATCTATTGAACGGAGCTGGCGTACTTGTACCGGCACAACGGATTATTGCCCCTTGGCAGTTCCCTTGTTCCCTTTGACTGACGTTACATTTTCCCATGGTAGCCAGCTAAGCTGTACCGGCACCTTCAACCCAGTCAGAGCCAAAACATCCAGGGTCTCCCATCCGAATGACCTGTCTTACCTAGAAAAGACCTTTAGCTAACTCTTACACTACTACAACTGTAGATCCATGTTTTCATGGAGGCCAGGAAGCCCTACCCAGAATAAGTAGGAATGCTTCAAAAACCATCATCCTGTTCACTGGACTTGGCTTGAATTATCTCAATCTCCTCAATCTCTTGGCTCTCATCATCCAACGTTTGCATCCCCTCTTCCTGCACCATTGGAGGCTCCAGTGTGGTCTCTTGGCTTTCGCCAACGTCGCCCTCATCCCCCACTTCATTTCCCTCCTCTGAAATCTTTGTCAAATTCGTTGAACCCGGAATGACAGCGCCCACTGTGTTTGCTGTTTTGGTGGCAATGTTGCTAGCCACATTAGAGCCCGGTATTGCACCAGCTGCCGAGGAAAACACACTGGCTGCATTGCTAGCCACACTGCCCGCTGAGTGCAATGATTCTGATACAGTGTATTGAAAGTTTCTTGCTGCAATACCCATGGTACTTCTGGAGAGGTAGAAGTTGGTCGCTCGGTGATCCAACTCAGAGGCAGTCAACGGAAAGGTTACATTTCCTGCTTGGACATCTCTCAGTGTTTCTTGATAGTCAACTTTGTATTGATGATTGATAGATACCTGTGCCTTCCTTGCCAAAATAACCCGCTTGATGAGCACATTAGATAGTTCATGTGGATCCAACTTTTCCTCTTCTTCCGGATCTAAAATTGGCAGGTGGCTCATGGCCCCTTTGTGGTTTTTCATTCATACTCTTGTGAGCAATAATCATACACAAGAGGTCAAACGAGCTTCATTTCTGGAAAGCAGCACTGCCTACCTGAATCCATTATGACTCGCCCCATTGATGAGAAAGTGTTGACAATATGGATCAGCAGCAATGATGCTATAATGCTCATACTAATCGCAACTTCCTGTGGCATTATGATCACCCATGTAAAGATTACAACTACAAAGAAAAGATAGATTGCGCCAGTAACTGTGGTGAAGGAGGGCATGTAGTGAGAAAGATTCCAAGTAGTACCTGAGAAATGATGCCCGGGCTTTACTTCCTGTTGAGCTTACCGAGGCGACTGGGTAATTGTGCAGTGTAGAGTCCTTCAATTCCATCAGCACAATCCATTAGAAGATATCGACCTTGAACAGTAGCAGCGAACACAAGCATATCATCAGGCCCGTACCTAGTGTGCTGCGAAGGACTGTTGCATAACAAGCAAGCGTATCTTGTGAGCGAACGCGATAAAAAAGACTTCTTCCAAGGCAGCATGTCTTACCAATGGGGGCGTTCTCTTTGCTCAGAGATGAGAATACAGACATGGCTGTAAAGTTTGCAACAAGGGAGGTCACCGAGAAAAAAATCTGCAGTGGAAGTGGTTCGCGTCAACATTTTTATGTCAGGGAAAGATCTCCTGCAGCATCCTAAGTAAGGCCATGCAATCGCCATCCACTATTCTTACCGCAAAGCAAATGACTACACCAGTCCAATAAAATGGTGAACCATACTGTCGCTCCTGGAGGGCTAATCTGATGTCTTTTCCAGGGTCTGAGGGACTGTAAAGAATGCCGAGCTCGCTGCTGAACAGCAGGGACAGAAACACTGTTGAAGAAGCAAATCGCTGAGTGACAACATTCTTAAGCTCATCTCCATTCTTTTTGGACCACACTAAAAGATCAGAAGAACAACAAGTTTCAGACACATAATGAGGGAGGGATTGTCCATGCCAAAGAATCAGCGACGCGTTCTGAGAGAGCAGCACGCTGAGTCCATGGCTTACCTAGATGTTGCCTCCAAGTGTTGCTCAGGTCTATGGTGATTATATATTCCGTCAGCGACCTTGTCACGCCGAAGAGGAAAACCATCCATAGTGCAATTCGGCCCTTCATCTTTGTCAAAGCCTCCCTCAGTCCTTATCCTCGATCGCGTTAACGTTTTGCTGTCTGTTGATGTGGGCGATGTTCCTTTTCAGAACATCAGTATAGAACCGATTGATGGACTGACTCGACTCAAATCCCATCTTTCGCGGTCATGACGAAATTTGGTGACCTGCGACCCCAGCCCTGACCTGAAGTGTCCGACAAATTTGGCTTGCCTTTGACATGCCCGAGCATAAAGAATAGAGACTACCTTTCAGTACTCCTCGGAGGAGAATAGTTTTAAAAAGCTATAGTACTGCGGCCAGTAAAGTCCTTCTGTGGCCGGAGCTGAATAACCCTCCTACTAGCTACCGTAGGCGTTCTGCACTGCAAGGATGGTGTGCTGGGAGTGGGAACTCCTCGCCAGTGGCTCCGTAAAGCGCCTGGTAGCCACCATATCGCTGCATTCTTTTGCGCTACCGTACCAGTAGCTTGCAGTTGTGCACTTTTTGAAGACCTGCCAACACACGCAAATCCGTGTTGGAGGCAGCACTGCTCAATTGCAATGCAGCGATAAAAGTGGAGCCAAAAACGAAAAGAAGGCAGTGATCTGATTGGCTGACAGTACCGTGGCACTAAGAATTCGAGAAAAAGATATAACGATTAAGACGGCTTTACTGATGCAATCTTTACATCACAAGTGGAATCCAAGCCGCGGCTAGCTGCGAGTTTTCGCTCTATTACAATTGATGAAGGCTGATTCCATGACAATGATGGGACAATAGAAGTCATTTGTCAGCGGAAAAAGGAGATCGCAACAAGATGACAGCAGCAGAAGAGCAGCAGCAACAGCAGGGGCAAGATGAATCCTCACAAACAAACGAAATGGGTGGTCAGAGCCAGCGTCGAGTTAGTCAAGAGACAAGGACTCATCGCATGCAACAAGACAACCACGGATCATCTCGCAAGCGAAAGAGTGGTGATATTCAGCTAAGACTTGACGGTGAGAGAGCTTTTGATCCTATAAAAGATTGTGGAATCTGTAAGGCCAAATTCTACGGTCTCCGACAGCCCCATAGACCTCATCATAAGCTTTGCGCAAACAATAGAAGGACACGAGGAATTACCTCTGAGGCAACACTCGCATTATTGGCAGAGGAGAAGAGGCTAAGGCGACATTTCTCTGCTCCTATTCGATACAGTGCTTCCCACCTGGGAGGTGGTACGGGATTCTTCGCTCCACGAAAACGAGTTAAGGCTCGAGCAGCGAGGATGGATCGATTAATGGATGACGCCGTAGCTCCTCCCGCCAATGACGAGATCGATCTTGGTGCCCTTGTTCAGGCAAAGATGAAGGATTTCAAATTTGTCGACGATCATAAAGATGGCAAATGTCCAATGGCCATGATGGCCTTGGCCTCTGTTGTTGTGGAAAATATTGTTCGACCCAACAATGGAAGACTCATTTCGTCCTATTTTGATGGTCTAACGATGACAGTTCCAGCCCTGCCAAACTGCAAGGATCCATTCTACCATAGCATTGTTGGCCAACAGTTGCTTCTTGTGGATTGGCAGAAGATGTTTGGATTGCAAGTCACTTGCCCTTGCTGCAACAAACACAAGCTCAAAGAGACCAGAACGAACTTGTCAAAAAACAAAATCTTGCATCCTATCTTTCAAATTGAAGGGCCACCAGCATGGTGTATGGTGCAGTCTATGGCTTGTGAAGACAAGAACTGTAAAGGAAGGTTCCATGCAAACGAGAGTGTTATCCTTACTCGATTGCCAGCTTATGCGTCAAATGCGTATCCTGTTGATGTGAGGTATGCTTTCAAGACTCGACACAGTCACCTCTCCAAATCGACCACGGACGTCTTTGATCTCCTTTTGCCTACCTATGGGAATGGCGAATTATGCAGTCGATTGCTGTTTCAAGCAATGAACCAGGGCTATTTGGAAAGGGTATCGAGTTATTATTCCTTTATTGCTGCCAATGATCCGGTGAGTGATCCAGCCGGTACAACCCATGGTCCAGCCACCCCATACGTTACCAAAGACCAATATATCACCACCTACCCACCCTCCGGTGATGTCATCCGAGACATGTACAATGATGCGTCCTTGAACAGTGAGGTCCAATGGGGTATCAGCGACCATGACCGGCATACAAGAGAGATCCAAAGTGTCCGATGCACTGCCATCTTCGCTCAAGACCACACCCATGAAGTTACCAAAAATTACATTGAAAAGAAGCGACTCGGTGCGACTGCAATGTGGACTTGTTCAACTGAAACGGGAGAGATAGCAGCAGCAGTTCTGGTTCCCTCCACAAAGACATCTGACTTCGCTCATGCAGCCAAACAGCTCTCTGCTCGCAACACCTTCACTCCAAGGGTTATGTATTCTGATACCTGGCCATGCAAGAGTGATTTCTGGAGTCTGTTAGTCAGTGCAGATGTGATCGGTCGCCTTGGATTGTTCCATTTCATTCAAAGGCTTATGCGGACACTTCGAAAGAGACATGCCGATTACTTACAAGCCATCTCCTCCCTGTTAAATTGCGTCTACGTGTACAACACCAATGACTACGAGGCACTCCTCGTGGCTCTAAAGAACGGTACCCTATCGGCATCTGGAAAGGAATACACAGATGATGAGATTGACGATCTCATTGGCACCCACACCTTCAGAAATCGGTATGGCAAATACTTACGCAAGGAGATTCTCCCACCAGAAACGATGAGAACAAGGCTGGATGAGTGGTTTGCAGCATACAAATGCAGCAGCAGTGATGGTTCGCGCGAGGCAGGAGGTCGGTATGATCCAATCACCAATCAACCTCTCTTCACTCAGGAGACAAGGGTTGCTCTCCACAACTGCAAAGAGAAGGCCGAATACCTCCAAGATCCGCTTCCGCTTGATGAAATGTATGAGGTAATACCACCAATCGAGACTTCCACTCATCGCCTCAACGAATACATCTCGCGAAGAGGTGAATCATGTCTCGAGGCGTTCCATGGACTGTTGGCACACTTTGCCAACAATGGGATGCGGAGCAGTCTGGCAGATAATCTCAATCTCACAGGCACAGCCAGATTCAACCTTGCTGTTCGCACCAAGCTCCGCCTGCGAAGGAGCACCAACAGAAACAAAATCCCATGGGCATGGGAAGGTGTCGTCGACTTCTTCAATCATTGTCAATTGGGTTGGATTAATCAATTGGCAAGCCAGGCTGGAGCGCCGCCACCATTTTCCTTTGTTGAGCCACTGCAAGAAGATACTGGTGAGCGCTTCTTCTCAGAATACATCACATGGTTAAATGAGGAACGCCCTACCTTCGACTCTCATGGTCGATGTCTCTGCAACAAATGTGCACCATCGGTTCAAAATCAAATTCAAAATCAAATCGAGGAGATTCAAAATGACGAACGGCTACTTGAGCGACCATCGCCATCACCAGCAGCTAGAACAGCTATCCCAGAAGAGCATGCCGATACTCAACAACAACAACAACAACAACAACAACAACAACAACAACAACAACAACAACAAGAGCAGCAGCGGACATCGCCAACCGAACAGCAGCAACTCGCACACCAACAGCAGCTCCAGCGACATGAAAATTGGGTAGCATACCAGCAACTCCAACGGCAATACCAAGCGATGCAACTAGCTGCTTGGCACGCATGGAGGAGGCAGAATGGTATCTGCTGCGAGCGGCATCGTATATACAAACTAACCAGACCAAAACCAAGAGGACGTCCTCCTCATGGCCCAGAGTGTCAAGGTCCAATGGAATAGAACAGAGATAATTATCATAGTGAAAACCAAAAATTTGAATAGTGGGGTCGAGTCGGGAGTCTGGATGGAGTGAAGCTAACGGTCTCTTGAAGGTTCTTTGAAGCTCCTGAAGGCTACGTCGATGTCTATTCCATGTCTTTTTTGCGTCTGAGGAACGGGGATGACGATACAGGAAGGGGGAGGTAACACCATTTTATTTATGTATATGTATTTATGACTGCCTGAAGCCCTTTTCCGAATAAGTAAATGTTACCTGTGACGTAAGACGCAGTCATAAGTATCCATGGAATCGAGAATCCCAATCCCAACCCTTCTCCTCTTTTTTTCTTTTCTTCCCCCCTGCGGGGCTGCCTAATCCCCCCTATAAGTCATGTGGGGGCTAGCTGGGTCAGAAGGCAGTCATATGATTGGTCGAGGACACATGTAAGACATCGAAGTATTTAGACAACGTGACAAGTTCTTTAAGGATCAACTGTGCTACAAAGCCAAGGATTTTCTTTTCTTTCGAAAAGAAATACAAGATTCCATTGAACTTGACAATGAAGGAAGCTGCGGTCACTTTGCACCATGACAAAGTGCTTCAATTCGAGGTATCAGAGCAACTAGGATGGCGCCTGCAACCCCCATGGCGAATCCGTATGCGAAGAGCCGCAAATCGGTGGCTCATAATGCAGCAATGGGGCGGCAAAGTCAGCAGCGAAATAATCAGCAAAAGAGAGCCTTTCAGCTCGCGAGCAACACCAAGAAGAAGAGGAAGAAAGGAGAGCAACAAACTCTGGAGGGAGAAGTAGCATTCGATGCATTGAAGGACTGCAACATCTGCAGGTTGAAAGCGCTTAAGAAATCAGGCCTGGATGTGACAGTTCCAAAAAGGCGGCATCACGAACTTTGCATTCTGAACAAGGAAACAAAAGGCGCTGGAAACTTGGATCAACACACCGTCAAGTGCAACAAAGAGGCGAAACGATTGGAAAAGCACTTCAACGAACCAGTTCAACCACACGAAAAAGGTTCTGCGGCTAACTTAACCCACGAGAACGTTCAGAAGTTCTTGGCACCTCGAACAAATCCGGCAAAACCCAAAAAAGCCCCAACTAATAAGCCCCAACCACAACAACCACAACAACCACAACAAGCGAACATGGATGAGGTGTCGCCCAGCATTCTCTGTGAAAAGGTGACCAGAATGGTGAGCGATAAGACTTTCTGCGAGAAGCACACCAGGAAAATGGCCCCAGTTGCCATGCTGGCTTTGGCTAGTGTGGTGACCACCACTCTGAATTCAGCCAAGGGTGCTGCTTTCTTCCAACGGTACTTTGAGGGTATGACGATGAACGTCCCCAGTTCGGGTGCCCTTGAGCCATTTTACCATTCCATTGTTGGTCAGAAGCTACTTCTTGTTGACTGGAAACGGCTGGGTATTGATGTGCCCTGCCCAAATCCCGACTGCCAAGGTCGCTACTTGAAGACTGAACGAACCAACTTCTCCAAAAATCAGGTTCTCTTTCCTATCTTCGGCATCGATGGTCCACCTGCCTGGTGCATTGTGCAGTCGATGACCTGCCAATCATGTCACCGAAGATATGATGCTAACGCCGCTGATATTTTGGTGGCAATCCCTGAACATGCATCCTTGTTGTATCCGGTGGAGCCAAAGTATGCCGCTGCTTCTAGAATTTCACATCTTTCTAGAAGCGCAACAGAAGTCTTTTCCTCGATCATGCTAACTTATGGAAACAGTGAACTATGCAGCAAGTTAATCTATGATTCTATCAACAGGGAGTACCTTCGAGCGGTGACATCCTACTACTCTCTTGCCAAAGAGCGCAAGAGTGTTCAACCAACGCTGCAGGTCAAGCCATATCTTCAGAAAGATGGCGAGTACGTCAGGCAATACCCTCCTCTGGGAGATACAATTCGGGATGTTTACGATGAGGCCTCCTCAAGCAAAAAGAATAGGTGGGGCATCAGCGACCATGATAGACACACTCGCGAGATTCAGAGTGTCACTTGCAAAGAAGGAGTGTTCTGTCAAGACCACACATTCCAAGCTGTGAAGAATTACCAGCGAAATATTGGGGCTTCAGCCGTGTGGGATGTCGGCACTTCAACTGGAGAGATTGCTTCAGCTGTTCTGGTGAGAAACACCAAGACCACGGGATTTGCTCACGCAGCCAAGCAACTGTCAAGACGAAAAGACTTCACCCCTCTTGTCATGTATTCCGACACATGGCCAAACAAGGATGACTATTGGGAGTCCCTCTTTCCAGACATCAAAGGAAGACTTGGCCTGTTTCATTTTGAGAAGAGAATCATTTCGACAATGAGGAAAATTCATGTTGATTTCATGGATGCCGTCAATGATCTCCTTTCCTGCTTGTACGTGTACCAACCTGATGATTACGAGCGACTTCTTGCTGCGCTAAAGGAAGGAAGAATCGGCTCCAAGAACCACTCGACAGCAGACATCACGGATCTCAAGAAATCCAAATACTTCCGTGATCGCTACTCGAAGTACTTACGAAAGCAGATGAGAGAACCCAACACAATGATTCAATTGCTTGAAGAGTGGTTCTGTCGATACAAGGTCACCTCATCCGATCCTGTAAATCGTCCAGCCCAGGGTCGTCTTGATCCCATGAAAAATGTCTCTCTCTTCACCAGTGACACCAAGCTCGCTGTTGAGAACTGCAAAGAAAAGGCCCAACACATTTGTGATCCTCTTCCACTTACCGAAATGTACGATGTCATTGAACCAAGCCCAAACGCCAAGCATAGACTCACCGAATACTTGTCCAAGAGAGGAGAATCAAAACTGGAAGCATTCCATGATCGATTCGCCCATTTTGGTAATGGTGGCATGCGTCGCTCGCTCATTGACAATCTTAACTTGTGTGGAACAGCACGATACAATCTTGCAATCCGACACAAACGGTCCCTGCTGACAGCAAGGAAAGAAGAAAGAGGTGTTCTTCCGGCCGGTTGGGAAAAGGTGGTTCCTTTTTGGAACCACACTGAGCTGCATCATGTCAATGAAATGGCGGCTGCTGTTGGTGTCATTGTCAAACCTTTCAAAAGAGTGGAATTGTTGCAACAGGATAATGGTGAGCGTTTTTTCTCAGAGTACCTCGCGCAACCACACTTACAGATTATCCAATTTAATGGCGACCATTGCGTCTGTGAAATCTGCGAGGCTCCACCTGATTCAAATTCAAATCCTTCGCCAACAACACCTGCCGATACTACCACTACCAACAACGATGTCGCAGAATCATCAACGGCTATTATCCCAGTTAGAGAGTCGAACGTTAACACCATCGCCAACAACAACAACAACAACAACAACATCGTACCGGTTCAAATTCGAACGCCAGCACCTGCACCGGCACCGTTTGTTCCACCGATGCCACACTACCAACCAATTCTACCCCAAATGATACTTCCACAACAAATGCCAATGCCACAACTACTACCATTTCCGAATTGCTATCGGCCACCTCGTGGTGGGTGTTGCGAACCATACTGTGCATGGATGCAGCGGCGGATTGGACGTCCACCACATCACCCATACTGCCGGTGGAGGAATTTTGTGAATGGGTATACGTATGCTTAGGAATAGAAAGGATAAAACCAGATAAAAATCGAACAGGTTTTGATTCATGAGTTGTAGCTTCCGTAGCACGATTTGTTTGAATGCGAGAGATGACACATCCTATACCTTTTTCGCTTAGAGAACACGGGGTAAGACCAAAAGAATTAATAGACGGTACTGATTAATCACCTGCCCCTGCCTTTGCCCCTCTTTTGTTGTATGTATCGCGTAGTCTTAGAGTTTCGAGTTAATGACCGTACGTGTCATGGATCGAGTCCCAGTCAGGGAATCTAGAATCTAACCCTCTCCTTCTTCTTCTCTTTTTCGCCCCTACCCCCCCAGGAGGGTGCCTACCCCCCCCAAAAAGTTACGGAAACGTCCATTGGCGGTCCAGGCAGCACACGTAGATTGTTGTTTCTGACTTTTTCGCATCACTTGTTCGTTCCCTTTTCCATTGATCGCGACTAGCTAGTATCGGTGCCACTTTCTGGTAAATTGTGACTCTCTCATGTTGTTTAGCTTGTCGGGCGGGATGGGTAAGTCAACGTTTCCGCGTTCTATTTCTTTGAGAACGTAGTGAAAGGGTATTTGGTATTGGTAGTTCAGTGGAATTTTGGCCTTTCGTGCCAGATCCATTTGATGGAGGAGATGATCCGATAGCTGGTCTGGCCCCATGTTTTCTTCCACGGCTGGATGAATAGATACATCAAAGGAACGGTCAGATAGGTTGGCTGCAAGGCGATTCGATTATCCAATTCTTCATCACCATGTTCAGGCATATACTATACGTACATTGTCGCAAAATGGGATCATGGCCCATGGCTCCGGTATGGATAATAGTATGCCCCAGGGACGTTGTGGTCAAAAGGCACCAGAATAAGAGAGCCGCCCAGATGGTGGCAAATGTGGCTCCCAGAGGACCCGGCTGGGCAATTTCAATGTAGCTGAGTGCCGCCACGACAAAGAGCGATTTCATGCTGTGATTGACCAGATCTCCCGACTTTTGCCAGGTATATCTTCCAATGGAGGATCGCAATATGATGGGTGCATTTTGTGTGCTCAGTGAATTGAAAATGGAATAGGCGGTGTAGTTGGCAATGAGGGCAAATACCGAGAGGAACAGCTAAAGAAGCAAACAGTCGCGTGAGCCTGATATCGATAATGGCCAGTAGATAGATATCGTTTGTGTGTGTTGCACGCACTTACCGAAATACTAGAAGCAATTCCAATCCAAAAACCCATAGTACGCCAATCCCCGGCCTTGAGGCCTGCTCGGATTTCGTCCCCCACCTCGGATGGATTGTATAGAATGGCCAAGTTGGTGTTGATAATGAGCGCCACAACGGTAGTGCTTTTGAGACATCGTTGTGTCGCAAGCTCCTTGAGATTGACATTTCGACGCTTGGCCCATGCGAGATGGCTTCGAAAGGATGTCTTGGAACCCTGAAAGGGGACAAATCTAGTATCCACAGAAGAGAGGAATTCGGAACATAGATGAGACGCATCAATCCATGCCTATAGTGGCACTCTGAAAATTCAGCCCATAGATGATAGAAGACGTACCGTTCGCAGTTTTGGCTGCCACAGAAGAAGGTGGTCCAACGCCGGAAGTATCCCGTCATGGTCAAAGCTTGGATGCATGGAAGCACTGAATTTGACCAGATGATGTCCTGAATCCTGAATTCTCAAAATTCTTCCCCACAAACAAATTTGGCGCGACCAAAATTACTACTGGCTCCGTGGGTGGAAGCTAATTGCGTACCGTAGCAATAATATTGCACAGAGGCTTTGACCTTCGACCCAATGACGGATGAAAGATCCTGCGAAGATAAAGCACTCTGCCTCCATCAGCGGTTACTAACAGCGGTAGATCAAGCATTGCAGTTGTTTATCATCCGAATAGACGGCATCTAACTAGAATAGTCTTCCACTGTTCATGTTCTTGCGCCTCTTGGCTATTCTTTTTTTTTTTGCACCCGCTTCGAGTCTGACTTCGACGCTACCCAGAAATCTGTCTCAACTCCAGTATTATCCACGCTCACTGGTAGCCCTCTCTGCTGCCATGTCCAAGAAGAAACGTCCCGGTGTTCCGGCTGCCATTCGTCTGGCATCTTGTCAAGATGTTCGCCTCTGGGAGCGCGTGGAACAACAATACGAGAGCATTCGGAGTGACAAACTACTCCAAGCCGAAACCAATTGTCCCGTTTCGTTGGACCAAACAACGCATATAACCAAGACGCAGTTACTGGATATCGTCCAATGGAAATTTGCCGTGGGAAAGCCACGACCACAGAATATGGGTTTGCTCCACTCCAATGCAGACTCCATGGTACAAGAGTGTTCTCAACGAGCCATTCAGTTGGCCAGGAAAGCGGAGGCGTCCCAAGAAGAAGGACAATTCACGCCAGATGGTCTCGAAACAATCAAAGCCTCCTTAAAAGAATTGACCCAACTCAAGGGAGTAGGTCCTGTCACGGCCACCGCTGTACTATGTCGCGTACGGCCGGACATGTTTGCTTACATGTACGATGAAGTCATTGATTGCTTCGAGCCCAAACGAGATTACACACTTCCAATCTATCTACGCATCAATGCCAAATGTTTGGAACTGGCTCATAATAATACATTAGAAGGAGGATGGACTGCAGCTCGAGTGGCCAAGGTGCTCTGGATAGCCGCCAAGGTAGCAGCCACCGACAATCTTCCCGACTTGACGGTTGATGAGGCTACTTCTGCTGGCAACGAAAAGTCCAAGCATCGCAAAGCAGGGAAAGACACTGATACTATTATGAGACAATCCAGGCCAAAGAGACGAAAGACTAGAAAGTAGGAATTGCCATATTTTGTGTAGTGTGTAGCATTGGTTCTTTACTCCTGCCAAACAAAGATTCTTGTTTCTTTATAGAGAAATCCTCTAGCCAAAAGGCGAAAAGCATATCTAGTACCTACTCTAACTAAACCCCCGTTCAGCTCAAAGTATCAATTTTTGAGTCATTCGTCTTTTGAAAGGGTGGAACCAAACAAGCTTCCGAAACCGAGCTTTTGGACTTCAGTGCATCGCTGTTAAAGTTAAGGGTTGGTACTGTTTCGTCTCCTTGGATCGCTTCGCTTCCTTGGACGAACTACGGATGATGAAACCGCCAAGCAAGCAGTGCTCAGTTTCGATAGGCTTCCAACCTTTTCTGGCATTCCATTAGGGTATTGAACTGCTAGTCTGGAGTATCTCGCCAACGCATGGAGGGAGTTGATACCGGAGTGGTGACTTTTGATAGCTCTGGTACAGAACATCTATCTGAATACCTTCCCAGGACACAAAATAGATCACATTATAAGGAATGGAAAAGATGGTGGTACTTTCCCTTGGTTGAAGATTCTAATGAATGCACCTCTGCGACCTCTTCCCATTTGAGATCAAAGGAAAGAGAAGATTGAATCACCAAACAAAATTTCTATCTCATGTATTCTTGCTATTCTACACTTGTTTGATCTTCTAAAGACAGCGGTATCCAGCCTTGTTGCCGGTTTCGCCAGTGGGCCCGTGCTTCGCTCTTGTTTCTTCCTCATGCGGCATGAGCGGTAACAGAGCTTCGGTGCGAAGGGACGCCGACTTTGATGTTGCCTTGACTCTTGCTTCTCATCAACATGGTGCTTCCGCGCTTTCCCGGTCGATGGATCTTGCTTCTGACAGGACTTGTCGAAAGGGACCGATCAGAGAGCCGATGATGACTGGATGACTTCAAGGAATCGCTTCGGCGATCTTGACGTGGGATGCAAAAGCTCTCACCGAGAGACTGCAACAGACGCGTTTGGCTTCCATCCTTTCCGTACTTTTGGTTGAAATCGGACCAGCTCTCAGAAGAGCTGTTGGAAGAGGCTCTGGAGAATGACTTGCGGCTGATCATGACGGATAATAATTGGTTAGTTAGTTGCTGCTGTTTGCGGTTTGGTTTTTGTTCGTTGTCGTCGTGGTTTTGTGAGATGGATAGAGATGAAGGGGTGATTGATTGCAAAGCTGAACATGCATGAAGAGCATCGGACTTGAGCTCAGAGAGGGGTTACGAACTTTCGGGGAGTTGGGAGAGACGTGAGAGTGAAAGTCGAGGCGAGGTCGGTGGTAATTCTGTTTGGAGAACATTGCTTCCAGGGGCATCTTGCATTTAAAAGAGAGTGATTAAAAGGAACCTGATGATTTAGAAGCCAGATACTGATTTGAAAATGTTTAAACAAACCTTCCCTTTTCTGGAGCACTACTCCGGTTACTTAAAGCTTTATGATTTAAAGCCGGGTGAGATCTGCAAATTTTGCAAAATGAGCTCAGGAGGACTTCAGAAACGTGGTTGAGGTAAAACAATTTTAATACATGAAAAGGTTTACCGCATCCTTCAAAATATCTTTTTGCCAGCATTTGAGCAGTGTCCAAGCTGATGAATGCATGCATTGCAGTTATTGCAGTACTGGTACTATTTACCTCGGCAGTCTATCTGCCTGAGCCCTCACCCCCTTTTTTGGTATTTCCTGTTTCCTGTTTCCTGCTTCCTGCTTCCTGTTTCCTGTTTCCTGCTTCCTGTTTCCTGTTTCCTGCTTCCTGTTTCCTGCTTCCTGTTTCCTGCTTCCTGTTTCCTGCTTCCTGTTTCCTGTTCCGGTGAAGCCAAAATATAGGGATAGAGATAGGCACAAGCCAACTCTACAAATTTAGGGGTAGGAATAAATCATGGATATTCAAGGTTAGTGCACTCAATACAATAAGCCAGCAGAAGCTACAAAAGTTACAGGTACATACGGGAGTGACAGCTGTAAAATTATGGTTAGCAGGCGGCAACACACGACGAAGTCGGGTGTTGTCGCCAGGGCTACCTTTTAAAATAAAAAAGAAGGTTATAGTGAGGGAATAATACGGGGCGGCAACACACGACGAAGTTGGGTGTTGTCGCCAGGGCTACCTTGAAAGAAGAGTGCAATCTCAAACATGTCATCCTTCTTCTATCTGTCTTTCTGCCGAGGTATCGCAGCTCCTGCTGACTTAAAAATAGCTAGTTGGCAAATTGCACAGAAGCTTGGAAAGCTCATTTTTCGTCCTTATCCCTAACTTTTGCAGAGCTTTTGAAGCTGCAGGGCCGTGTTGATGATGATTCGGCTTTTTTTCAGCGTTCGTCTCCTGTTTCCTCAGTTTGCTCGCTACTTGGATCCATATGACGAATACATGCAATCCAGCCATTGTAGCTAGCTACGGTACCATAGGCAGAGAGTTACATCGATCTGTGACAGTGGCAACAGTACCGAACACACTTAGGTTCCGCTTTACTTGCTACACTCCGTTACCGGTAGCTACCTTGCATTGGATCCTTATGACGAATACATGCACAACCGAACATGTCAATCCAGCCATCGTAGCCATTACCGTAGAGTTCATGGATCAGTGACAGTGGCAACAGTACCGAACACACTCAGGTTCGGCTTTGCTCGCTGCACTCGGTTACCTCGCATTGGATCCTTATGACAAATACATGCACAAAACCGAATATTGTTAATCCAGCCATTGTAGCTGGCTACCGTACAGTTACATCGGCGACAGTGTCAACAGTACCGAACACACTCAGGTTCCGCTTTGCTGGCTACACTCCGTTGCCGGTATCTTGCATTAGATCCTTATGACGAATACATGCACAACCAAACATTATGAATCCAGCCATTGTAGCCGGCTGCGGTATAGCTATATTGACGACAGTGGCAACAGTACCGAAAGTTTGGCTTTGCTCTCTACGGTTACCGGTACCTCGCATTGGATCCTTATGACGAATACATGCACAACCGAATATTGTCAATCCAGCCATTGTAGCCAGTTACCGTAGAGTTACATCAATCGGTGACACTGGCAACAGTACCGGACACACTCAGGTTCGGTTTTGCTCACTACACTCCATTGCCTCACCATTACAATGAATACAGGAATATTGTCAATCCAGGCTCCACAAGCACTGTTCCCACGGGAAAATGGGTATGAACACAGAAATCACCACAAAAATAACAGGAAATAACAAAGGAGGGGTGAATCGGGTAGTATGATCAATTCTCTTGTGTATTGTCACCTCCTTCGGTTAACTGTTGCCATCATTCAATGACTTGACGATGTTTGTTCATGTTGTTGGTAGGGTTGGAGTTAACAGAGCCTCCTCCGTAGCGATCAATCGACAGCAGCCTCCTCTCCTCTCTTGTCGTTATCCAGAGTGATCGATCGTGACAATGCGATTTCCTCGGCCGTCAGCAGTAAGAGAAGAGAAAGTAAGAAATAGATGTGGTTTTCTCTTCTATTCCGATACTGAAGAAAACCGGAGACTTACTCTTATATTTCAAATTCCACCAACTTGACTGTCATGGGCCGAGAACTGACTGCCATCCCATCGACCATAGGATTCAATGAGGGATGGCTTTCCATTCTGCACCAGAGACTGACGGCTTGAGTGAGGCTTAATAATAGAGATAATAGAGGTGCGAACGATCGACTCGAATAAATAAAACAACTCACCTGTTGACGGCCGAGATCTGACTGCCTTCCCTCGGTCCATAGAAATTCAATGAGGGGTGGTTTTCGAATCTGCACCTTCAATAACACTCTTGATTCGTACCGTACCAGTCGTTCGATCAATCCAACACCACTCTTGTCAGCCAAGCTTGGATTTCTCTCCTGTTTGCCATAGAAATTCAATGAAGGCGAGATGTCAGTGCTGTGCCTTCAATAATACACCTGATAATACACTTACCTCGTCGTAACATTAGTAGCAGTAGCAGCGATCGGCCGCTCCTCCACCATTGTGTTGCTCTTGTTGTGTTGCGCTTGTTGTTGGTTGAATGGACAATCGATGCGAGTGCTCTTTCGAAGAAGATGCCAGCCAGGCAGGCTGTTCTGTGAAGTCTGTTTGAATCTTTTGCTGTTTACAGAGAGTACTCTCCAATGACACTTCCCAAAACAGCTTGCCCTCATTCATCGTACGGTACTCAATCAGTCATCAATGACTTATTAATAGCCAAATCTTGATAATAGATTCGATTTGATCCTTAACCTTAGTAATTTCAACGGTTCCTTTATCCACGAATCGATCTATTTTTATCAAACGAGAACCTGTTACTTATGGATACACATGACCGTTGATTCTGCAACTGAAGTGTGGCTACTCTAATTTACACAGTAAACGCCGGCAAATCGATTCCAGAGTGCAACTGCGGGGGTAACCAAAAGGAGCGTCGTCTCAAGGAGACGTAATTCGATTCGATTCGATTCGACTCAATTCGAAAATGATTGCATAATTCGATTCGATTCGAGTATTCGTCATTCTGTTCGGGACTGAGTCACCGACTCTTTTCAGATGACTGACTCTTTCCAGAGTGAATGAAAAATGGCTGAGGTGTTGGGGAAACAAATTGTAAAATTACAATTATGTTTTACCTGAACAGCCTGTTCTAAAATTTTGACTTCCAGCGTCTGAGCAGTGTTAGTCCCGAACCAAAGGCATATGAAAAGGGGGGCACTCTTTCGTGACTGAACCAACATATGTCATGTGAATTAAAATATATAGACTTAGACCGAGAACTACAAGTGTCGTACCGGTGGTACCACCTGCTGTGCAAAAAGTTGGCGTCGTCTTGAAACTAACTTGAAACAGAAATGACAAGCCAAAATCACGAGACTTGGTAACATTCTTTGGTGATCGGGGTATTTTTGAAGACCTTGCCAGTCTCTTGCAACTCGTGAATAAATAAGCTTATGGTGGGTGGCCTCTGCGGTCAAACAAAAGAAACGAGCAGATGAGCGGTTCATCAAACTACACGTACTATGGCCAGCTAGTCTAGTAGGCAAGTATGGTACCAGGTACGACGTGGACTGGTTGGCTGGATTTTGAATTAACCCCATTCTCGGGAGGTTCCGCTGAAGAGGCAATAGTTGCATTGGACGGGCCAATCAGGATTGAATCTGTTTTTGGCTGGATAGAAGTTCTATCCAGCCAAAGTGCAACCGTGGAACACATCACTTCCAACACATCAATTCCAACACAGTGGAGCTCACAAACTCCTCACAATTTGCCTTACAATTCTTTGGTTTTCTCTTCTCGCATTGCTTTCCCTTTCTACCATGAAGCTCATCTTTACTGACTTGTTGGCTATTTGGTTGGCCACAACTGCTCTCCTTCCCATGGCAGCAGAAGCCAACCTCATCCCTTCGTCACATCTTCGAGCGGGGACCACCCTTGTATCCAAGCCTTACCCATATTCGACGTCAGCAAGCACCCAAGCACCCACGCCGATAAAATGTGGGTTGGATCCATGGGATCAACGTGGTGAGTGTGAGAACAAATTGTCTGTCTTATGTTACTGGTAACCACATGGTATGTGGAACAAGCAAAGATATAGAGAATCTTGGTTGGTACTGGTGAGACACAGGCCATACATATGGAACCAGGGAAGCCCCATATGGTCCCATATGAAGGTTTTGACCACTGTATCACCCCAGATGGCCATGAGGCGAGCATCTACTCAATCAGGTGACCTCAGGAGGATCCAGGAGCCTCAGTGTGGCTCAGAGTGCTCAAATCCTGCATAACACCCAGATATTCTGATGCTGCCTTTGATCATAGTCTAAGAAAGTAAAGTGTTGATATTGATACCATCTCCTAGACCTGAAGCTCCCTTGTCCCTTTGCAGTAGATACCCATCCTGTTGAGGCTGAGCAGTAGGCATTGAAGAGGTAAGCTGACAGCGCTTGCTAGGCTGCCCAGCATCGTGATAGAATAACATCGGTACCAGCTCCAGGAGCTGGAAACTCTGTAAGCAGAGGAGGCCCTGTGGCCATCCTCATCTCTTGTGGAACTACCCTGATCCTTTCAAGAAGTTATTGGATTAACTTGTCGCAGAAGCACCACAAGAGAAGCTACTGCTACAGACGAACAGGCCCAGTGAATCAGAGCTCGAGTCCAAAGTGGAGATCTCCAAGAAATCCTACCTTTTGACCCCTACTGATCCACACATCCATTTCTGTTGTTATTCGAGGTCACCAGTGGATCCGGCATTCCTGAATTACCCAAGAACAAGTCTTTCCAAGACTCCCAAGGTCAAAATCGAGCTGGCTACCAACCTCGAGTCCACGAAACTCGAACCGATCGATCGATACGTACAGAGGAGTCCTGATTCAGACCGAAATTGTGAGGAGGTACTGGTCAAGTTACAGAGGAACGAAAAGAGTTAACGAACAGCCACAGAGGTGCGCTGTACCGGTTACCAGAAGCACTCGGAAAGATCTTACCGGTCACACGGAAGCGGCTCAGCAAATCAGATCACCCGTGCAGTATCCACGAGTTCTCGTACCAGTCAGGGCAAGAACGACCTTAACTCCACGAAGTCACCCGGAACGACCGAAACGTCCATGCAGTTTTCTTGAAGGTCACAAGTGTCCGTGCAGTTTTCACTGTTCTGTACCGGTTCGCGCGTTAACTCTTCGAAGTCACTCGGAACGATCGGATCGCTTCCACGGAAGCCCAAGGATCGCGCGGAACATCAGAATTGATCCTGGAAGCCCCCGGATCAACTCGAAGACTTAGAGTGTGCCCTACGAAGACTTATACAAGCGCGCAACGTGTTTACGAACGAATTCCCGTGCTTTCACATCAATTTTTTTTTGGTGATTTCCAGACTTTGTGCTTTCACTCGGTGCGCTCCCAGTCTATTACAGCACACTACACAAGCATCAACATGGTGAATAAGTCTGAGAAGAAGAGGAGGAAGGAAAGGAGGATGGCAGCTGCTAATGCAGCAGAGCTTGCAGCCACTCCTCAAGATGGCAACCAGCCACCCACAACCATCCTCACTCATCCCCCTGCTGTTGATGCTGATGGTTCAGTGGCTACCTCCACCCATGATGGGAGCAGGGATCCACCATCACTCCCACCTGCTACCACCACCCCCTCTTCCACCACTGATGCTATGCTTCAAACTATCCTTATGCGTTTGGAGATGCAGCAAGAATCCATGGAGGCGCAGCAAGCTTCTGTGGAGGCCATTGGCAAGCGCCAAGTGATTGATGGATCCGCTTTGAGGCACAGCAAGCCGACGTTGCCACTCTCACCAAGCGCATGGAGGAGCGCCACCAGGACATTGAGACCTCCTTCATCCAACAGTTGAAGAAGTCCATCAATCAGCTTGATGCGAGGGCCCAACAACACTTGGACTCCATGGAGATCAGCCATAGGTTCTATGAACCAAGCTTGGCTTCACCAATCCGCACTGTAGCCCAGGAACCACACGGTGTTGAGGAGCAGGAGAAGGCGTTTAACAAGCCCTTGGCCGAGAATCAAGGAGGACCCACTGCACTCACTCCCAACACCATGCCTGGAGACCAGCCTGGAGATGCTGTTGATTTGAAGACGGAGGAAGGTGCCTTCTTTGATGTTGCTACCTACCTCGCCGGCAATGGAGTCCACCCTGCCCAGGTTCCTGCCAAGGTTCCTGTCAAGGCTCCCTCCATGGGGGAGAAAGCATTCAAACCAAACCCACTCCAGTACACATCAACCACTGGAGGCCCTGGAGTTGTTCTCCCACCCTTTACCATCCCCAGGATTACCATCCAACAGACTGATTATGCCAAGCAACCAGACCTCATCTTCCCTGACCTTGCACCCCCTGGTGAGCAGACCCATTACAGTGGAAGGTATGACCTTAACTGGATTGGAAAAAGGGTTTGGATCAGATATCCACATCCTCTTGATGCCTCCCAGCTACCCTCCAATGTAGCCATGACCCCTGAGCACTGGTTGGGAAGGATGTATCCCAATGGAAAGTTCCTACATCTCACAGGTGAATGGGAACACATGGAGCCCAGAGGGCTTCCAACTACATCATCTTCACCAGAACCCAACCACCAGACCCCCTTCAAGATCCTTGACAAGGCACCAGCACCAGACCAGGTGTATCACAGTGGTACTTGGAGGCGAAGTCGTTACCCTAGGCCTGAGTCTGGCGGCCATGGTGGACCTGGAGGACCTGATGAACCTGGAGGCTATGGTGGACATGGAGGTCCTGGTGGCTCACCCCACAATGGATCTGGCAACCATGGTGGACCTGGAGACCCTGGTGGACCTGGAAATCCTGATAGTGCCGTTGGCGGTCCTGGCCCACCACCCAACAATGGTAAGTGGTTCCAACCTCGGCCTGACAGGGATGCCTACAAGGAGCTGACCAGGACCAAACACTTCAGCACCTGGTTCACCCACACCATGATCACACTGAGGGCACAGGGCCTGGCCAATGCAATCCGTGGAGACTATATCCCACAGTCAAAGGAGGACGCCGATGAACTCGACCGCATGAAGGCCTGGTTCTACAGTGTTCTCCAGGAGAAAGTCAAGACCGAAGTCGGCAAGGAGATTGTGGAGAAGCACATTGATGATGTTGACTGCCAGGCCATCATGACTGCACTACGGCGTGATGCACACGCTTCTGTGGATGGCAGGTTGGAGCAGGCTGAGCTTTACAGCTGGCTCACCACCACCACCTTTACACCCTCCAAGCAGGCCGCTTTGGACTTCATTGTCAAGTTCAATCGGAATTTCAAGAGGTACAATGAAGCCGTCAAGACCAAGGTTGAGCGCATCACTGATGCCACCAAGAAGACACTCCTCCAGCGTGCTCTTTCTGACGTGCCGCTGCTCCATGCAGTCACCTCCCGTGAGATTGAGCGCATGACCTTGGAGCACAAGCCAGGTTACAATTTCGAGGAGTACTACGAAGTCATCAAGGTGACTGCCGCTAGCTACGACAGGAACAGGGCAACGTCACGCCGTCGGTCTGTCAATTGGCATGACCTTGATAGTGACAACTGCGATGGTCAAGACCTTGAGGCTCCAGCTGATGGAGACATTGATGCATTCAATGTCAACATGGACCCAACCACCCGGTTGCCTGATGAGTTCTTCCGCCAACTCCCACGTGAAGACAAGTCCATCTGGCACCGGCTGTCCCCCCAGGCCAAGAAGATCTTGATGGAGTCATCCCCACCCAAGCCCGGTCCACCTGCACGACAGGCTCACCTTTCTGAAATGGTAGAGCAGGATGAGGAGAAGGATCGCCCTGAACAAGTAGATGACACACCAACATCCACACTGGAAGCCAATCAGGCACAAGCTAAGCCTGGAGCTGGTCCGTCCCACTCGGCACCCCAGTCCAAGTCTAATGACCTGCACCCGGCACATCCAGCTCGAATGATGGGCACCAAACCCAAGCCACGTGAAGGTAACCTTGCTGCTAGTCACCCGAGCAATCGATCCGCCCACCATGCATTCCACCGCATGCTGGACCACGTCGATGACATTGCCTCCGGTGCTGTCCATTCCTCCAAGCCTGGCCCTGATCGAGCGGATTTTCGGCTCGGCGACTAGCTTTTGTCTCAAGCTGGTCTAGCCGAGGAACCTATTCAGAGACAGATGACAGCGGGGTAGCACACAGTCAGCCCACAGCGGCGCTACCTTCCGCAGATGATGACTGGGTTGGAACCCCCATTCCTTCCTTAGGTCCTGGAGTTCCCAACCACCCTTGTGTATCGTACTACTCAGCCTTCATCCATCACCGCAAACGACTTTGGTGTGCCTTGATGGATCGAGGTGCCAATGGATTTATCCTTGGCAATGATGTACGTGTTGTGAATTTATCTGGTACATTCATTGATTTGAATGGTATTGACAATCACACAGTCCGAAACCTCCAGCTGGCTACCGCGGTTGTGTTCATGCGAAGTGATCATGGTCCCATCCTTGGTCGCATTCACCAGGGTGCCGTCATGTATGATGGCCGTACCATTGCTTGTCCCGGTCAGATGGAACACTTTGGTTGTTGTGTCCATGAGAAAGCCAAGACCGTGACTGGCGTGGACCCCTACTTTGTCACACCCAATGGTTTCCGAGTCCCCATGGCTATGCGCAATGGGCTTCCGTATGTCGACTGGCGGCCACCGACTGATGCCGAGATGGACGATGCCTCCATCCCTTTGATAGATTTAACTAGCCCACACCCGTGGGATCCCTCGTGCCTTGACTCGGTCCCGTCCGACGATTGGTATGATACCCAAAGTACTACCGTCCTTGATGATGCAGAGTCCCCTTTAGACAGCTTGGGAAGACTCAAGACTATGGATGACGATCCCCTGACCCCATCTCATGCCACCCCAAGCATTCCATTGATCGTCGCGGTATTATTGCTGCCATGGCTGCCCTCGTCAAAGACGATCTGGTCCCCGCCAGTGCTGATGATGTCCCCGCCCTCTTATCCCGACAGTGCCATCATTATGACTCCAGCTCCGACGATGATTCTGACCTTGAGGATGACTCTGACATTGACGACCTCCGACAGTGCTTTGCCCGTGTCCCCGACCTTTTGAACCCCTATGACGACTCCTCTGGTGCTGAAGACTCGGACTCCTCTGGTGATGATTCTGACTCTGACACTGAGGACTTACGCCATTGTTTTGGAGTCCAAACCCGTGGCCAGCTTCGTGGGGAGCCTCCAAGTACTCGCTCCCGTTCCCACCCCACCCGCCCCTCTGCCCCAACGAAGGATGGGGAGAAAAAGACTCGGAAGAAGCCTGAAGCCAGACGACCTCGTCTCAAGAAGCAGTCCTCCGTTGACAGAAGCCCACGAGTTGAGACAGTACTCCCAAGCGATGATGATGACAGCCCCAGTGACGTTGAAGATGCAGGGGAAGACATTCTCAGGTCGAACAACAGGGCCAAGCATCACACTGGTGTTGAGCTGCCCCCCATATCCCGCAAGCGACCCCCTGAGCAGATTCCAATGATGCGGCGGTTCTTTCCGGGAACTAGTGATGAGACACTCAAGCGAACACTGGATGCCACTACCCAGTATGGTACCAAAGGAGCCGTCCAAGGTCGTACTCTCCGAAGCCAGATACTGTCGCCCAATCCGATCCTCAACATTCCGAGAAGGCAAGAAGACGTGGCTACGGATACTATCTATGGCAGTGTCCCTGCGGTTGATGACGGATCTGTAGCAGCCCAGTTCTTCATTGGACGCACATCCCACTACAGGTCACTACACCCAGCTGGCACAAGCGACGCAAGCTATGTCAAGACACTGATGGACAACATCCGAAGGTTTGGAGCAATGAACTGCATCAGGAGTGACAATGCCCAGGCCCAAGCAAGCAAACGGGTCAAGGACATCCTACGAACCTTTTGCATCAATGACCGAACCTCTGAGCCATACAGAGGAAATCAGAACTATGCAGAGCACGGATGGAAGGATACCAAGACCAAGACACAGCTGGTACTGGACACCAAGAACGCACCTTCCAAGTGTTGGCTGACTGCTGGCCAGTACGTGACCACCCTGCAGAATCATATGGCATATGAGAGCCTTGGATGGAGAACTCCCTTTGAGTGGTTGCATGGGTACACACCTGACATATCTGCACTTCTTCAATTTGAGTTTTATGAACCAGTCTACTACCAGAAATATGACGCGAAGTTCCCACAAGATTCAACCGAATGTGTGGGGAGGTTCGTTGGCGTCTCAGAGTATGTTGGTCATGGCATGACGTACAAGATTCTCACCGAGGACGACAAGATCATCCATCGGGCTGTCGCTAGAACAGCAAGACTAGGCAATGAATTCACCAATTGGAAGGCGGATGAACAAGGACCCAAGCTTGCGCCCAAGCCCAAGCCATTTGTAGACGGACCGCCCTCGAAAACCATCGACGGAGGTATTGACCTTGGGGAGTCCCATGACGCTACAGTGTTCCATGACGCCATCCGGCATGACATTACCTCACACCTGAGGGAGGACGACATACTTCAAGGTGGCACATTGCCGACCATTGATGTATCAGACCTGCTCAACCGAACATTCATCACGAATCCGGATGACAATGGGGAGCAGACTAGAGCTAGGATCGTGTCTGCAACACCCACAGGTGAGACTGATGCTGATGGCAAGGAGGCTGTCTTCAGATTCCGATGCAAGCATGGAGACAAGTGCTTCGAGGAGACCAAGGCCTACTCCAAAATGCTCGAGTGGTGTGACCGTGACCTTGACCTGGACGACATGTTCAAGATTGACTCTGTCCAAGACCACAGACCATCCAAGACACGCTCCAAGTTCGAGATCCTTGTCGAATGGGCAAGCGGGTGCAAGACATGGGAAGATATGGGGTTCATTTTCAATGATGATCCAGTTTCTGTTTCCCTGTATGCGGTGAGGAACAACCTGGTTGGCGTGAATGGATGGAAGCGATGTAGACCCTACACGAAAAATGCAAAGAAGTTCGCAAGAATGATTCATCAAGCCAGGCTGAAGAACTTCCGGAACAAGCCGGTGTACAAGTATGGGCACCAGGTTCCAAGGAACCATGCCGAGGCAGTGTTCATCGACGAAAAGAATGGAAACACAAAATGGCAGGACTCAGAAGAACTCGAGATCAAACAGCTCTTGGAATACGACACGTTCAAGAGCCTAGTGCAATACACGGCTCTTAGCCTTATTCGCGACTCGATCCTAGATAGGGTCTGAGTTCGACTCATGACATAGTCCTTCGCGAATAGTCATTAGAGACAGAATTCTCAATGACCGCTCTAGTTCATACTAGGTTGATGATGAAACATCGCTCTAGATATTTAGCCAGCGTGGAGTACTCCACGCTACTAGATAAATGCTAGACGAATCTTCCACGGTTCCGTTTTGGGATCGTGGAGTGAGTAGGATTGCTACCGCAACTACTCTATCTCACTCTACAGTCTCCCGCGGGAGTTCAGATCTACGATCCTTTGATTGTGGATCTCTCTCGTTGATTAGTTTTTCATAGCTTTCTAATCCTCTCATAACTTTCATTCTCTCAAACTCAAAACACTCGAAAGATCTTACACTAGCTTTTAGCGTAGTGCATTTTGTTAACAAACACAATAGCTTTCAGCTACCCCTAACCTATTCCTCACCATGAAGATTGCCAAAGACGCATACACCAGCTTCGAGTCCAAGCTGCGTGACAAACCAATCCTTCTCTCATCGACCTCGATGATGATGCGAAATCGACGATTCTCGCTCTACCACCTACAAACTTCGCACTATTCCAGCAGATGCTAACAGCGCCAAGTACACCTTCAAGGTCCAAATCATCAATGGATCTGAGACTCCACGTCAAACCATCAAGTGGGCTGGACGTATGGAGAAGTCTTCGTCGGGCTTGCCATTGCTACGCCTGGCGACAAACATAACCTCCTCAAGGAGATGACTTCAAGCTCTGCCAAGAGCAGTTACGAATCTAGCTGTGCAGGCCATCGTGAAATACGTTGGAATGCTTTGCGCCAGATTGCAGTCAACGGATTGCTCCACGCGATGTACGTGGCGGGAAGACGAAGCCGCTTTCCAAGTACGTTTCCAGCTGCCTGGAACGGAGCAGCTCAGCTGCTTTGGACGATGTTGACATTACGTTTGGCATAAATGCCTGTATCGAAGCGGTCTGTCCCTACAAGGCTCTTTGAAAAGCAGAAACGCTTCATGCGCCGCAAGATGCGTAAGCCTGCTGATATTCTACTCGGGCTTATGTAACAAACCTCAGTCGGATGAACACCATGAACTTCCTCGTCTACCACCTTTTGGACCCAACCAAACGTTGAACCATGACGAAGTCTTGACTTGTTTGTCATGGAATTCACGCTCGTGGATGAAGAAGATGGACGAACACGACTTCGATCCTTTCTCAGCTCCTATCGAGAAACCATTGGATTCTGCGAACGCATGGGAATCCTCCGAAGACTTTGACAAGGGTGATGCCAAGCAAGCTCCTACGAAGAAGAACAACAGCAAGAAGTACAAGTCTACTCGTAACAACGACCATCTTCCAAGAACAGAAGAAAAATGTGCGACTACCACGAGTCCAGCACTCACAACACGGCTGACTGCATGACTCTGAAGAAGCTCAAGGCCAAGTCTCAGTCCTCGTCTGACAACGATAACAAGCCAGCGTACAACAGAACAAGACTTGGAAACGCAAGTCCGACGACGCCAAGACCTACACAAGAAGGAACTCTCTGTCCTCATGAAGAAGGTTTCCAACGCTGCGGTCAAGGCTGAATCGCAAGAAGAAAAGCGAATGCAACCATGTTGCCAGCGCAAGTCTGACAACTCCGACAACGAGGACGACTCCTCTGTTGGATCCATCAACATGATGGACAAGAAGATGGCCGCTGTCGACAAGGCGCTTGCCGAATTCGACTTCAATCATCGGATGGAGAGATCTCCGTCTGAGGATTAGGCCAGGATGATGATTCAACGGAACCATGTTCCGATTTCTCATACCTAAGTGATGAAGATATCTCACTAAATAGTAAACAAGATTTGTTTGCAACTAACGAAGTCTACGGCAAATTAGATAATTGCCTAGTAACTGCTCAACTAGACACTGACGATCTGTTCAGCATCGTTAACTTCGTCCATGGCCAATCAACTCATCAACGTCGCACGACAAGAGACCTTGAAACTATCGTCTATGTTAGATTTAACAGACGAGCGAAAGGGAACGAAAACCCTTACACTCTGTTGCTTACTGGATACAAAGCATCCGGAACTTTATTGCTCAAACTCATGCTAAGAGTTTACTCATGAAGAATCATGGGGCGTCCAAACATACGGACTGCTTCTATGAAGGAATTGAGACCCCGCACGAAGTGTAAGGCACACTCGGATTCCTGAGTTCCACGATGATAGAATTATCAAGTGGAATTTACACGTCACCAAGAACTTGGGGGCGCAAGACGTGATCATAGGTCAAGACACTCTCTGCGATCTAAGAATCAAGTTTGATTTCACTACCATGTCATTGGGTGGAACCATGCATTTTTCCCGGCGAAGAGAGCAACACCAATAGAAAGGAGAACTTCTCCATTTCCGATTCCTGCGCTGTCAGCGACAATGCAGATAGTCTCAAGAAAGATTCTTGATACGACATACGAACAAATAGGCTTAAGGCAGATATGCCAGAGTCGAAATCCGTTAAACAAGGAGGAGCAAGAACTGCCTCATGCCTTTTCAACCAAGTGCTTCGACCCAGTCGAGGATACTTTGGAGAGCTGCGAATGGACGACTACGAAGTAGAAGTTCGTCCCGACGTTAAATCCTATTACACTAGGGCTCACCCTACTCCACGGGTCCATACCAACACTCTTAAGAAGGAGGTTGAACGTCTCTGCGAAACAGGGGCACTCAAAAAGGTAAAACGTTCCAAGTGGCGGCACCAACTTTTATAACTCCCAAGAAAGAGGGATCTGCACGATTCATCTCGGATTTTCGGGAACCGAACAAACGGATCAAGCGGAAGCCTTATCCTATCTAAAAATACAGGACATGCTCTTTGAACCCAGATGGATTCAAGTGCGCTACCAGTCTAGACCTGAACACGGGACACTACCACATCGAGCTGTCACCTCACTCGAAGCAACACTATACCATTGCACTCCCGAAGGAAAGCACGAGTACCAGAGGTTGCCAATGGCCTATGTAATAGTCCCGACATCTTCCAAAGGAAGATGAAAGCACGCATGCATGACTTAGAAATGTCCGTGCATAGTTGATGATCAACTCATCCTAACGGCGTCGATCTCGCAGATCGCGTTGAACAGTAGATGACCTTTCCCAAAGACTCAAGAAGTCGGATTGAAATCAACACTACCAAGGCCTTCCTCGATAGAAAGAACTGGAGTATTAGACAATTGGACTTCTCGAGAAGGAAGCCAACTCTTAACTAAAAAGATAACAAATGCGATCCAGCTATCGCTCTTCCTACCAACAGGAAGTAACTTCGTAGATTCATTGGACCAATGAATTACCAAGGGCTGCTCAAGACAGCAGACGGAGTAACCATCGTTCTGAACCAGACGTGGGTTACCCAGTATCCATGACCGTCGTCATGGACAGAAAACGTGAGTCCACGTAGAGGTGGAGATCTCCGGGATGAACTGGCTTTCGTCGCAAGTTTGCGCGCGTCAATCGTGACAGCTTCACCACATCCGTTTCAAAGCAAACCGGAAATACATTAAGGAACGTCGCCAACGACTTATCCAGAAAAACACCGATAAGGAGAACACGGCACGTGTCCCTCATCAACACCATGTCAACGAAACTATGATGATTCATCAGTGTCAAGAACCGTTAATACGGTCAGCAACGGACAAGGTCCTTACCACACAGACCGAGTCAATAAACATGGCACTGTACGCTCCGACATACTACCGCCAATAGCGGCACAGTCTACCAGACTTGGAACATAAGTATTTACAACCATACAAGGCCTGATGCCCTTGTAGGATTGCCATCGTGCGAGCACATGTTACATCCATCTCCGGAGAGTGCCCCGCACTTTTAATTCATATGTTCTCCTGTCCGACTGATGTCGTGCCTTCCGTGACCCTTGTCAGGGGGCGAATGCAATACACGGCTCTTAGCCTTATTCGCGACTCGATCCTAGATAGGGTCTGAGTTCGACTCATGACGTGTCCTTCGCGAATAGTCATTAGAGACAGAATTCTCAATGACGCTCTAGTCATACTAGTTGATGATGAAACATCGCTCTAGATATTTAGCCAGCGTGGAGTACTTCCACGGCTACTAGATAAATGCTAGACGATCTTCCACGCGTTCCGTTTTGGGATCGTGGAGTGAGTAGGATTGCTACCGCAACCTACTCTATCTCACTTTCTACAGTCTCCCGCGGGAGTTCAGATCTACGATCCTTTGATTGTGATCTCTCTCGTGATTAGTTTTTCATAGCTTTCATAATCCTCTCATATTTCATTCTCTCAAACTCAAAACACTCGAAAGATCTTTACACTAGCTTTTTAGCGTAGTGCACTAGGTCTTGGGGCGCCAGTGCCAAAGGGCTTCCAGAAGATCCCTGCCACATGGTGTATGACATCAAGATAGATGGACGCCACAAGTCGAGGTTTGTGGCAGGTGGGCACAGGACGGAGACGCCAACCGATTCTGTGTACTCAGGTGTTGTCTCTCTGCAAGGAATTCGCCTTGTTACCTTCATTGCGGAATTGAATGACTTAGAGTTGTGGGCCACGGATGTTGGTAATGCATACTTGGAGTCCTACACAACTGAAAAGGTATGCTTCATTGCCGGAGGCGAGTTTGGGCCTCTGGCTGGACACACAATGCAGATGATCAAGGCACAATATGGATTAAAATCTTCTGGAAAGTGCTGGCATGACAAGTTGTTTGATGTGCTACACTCCATGGGATCCAAGCCCTCACGCGCTGAGTCTGACATCTGGATGAAAGATCGAGGAGACCACTATGAGTATATTGCGTGCTACGTTGATGACCTGCTCATTGCATCACGTGAGCCCCAGGTAATCATAGATGGGTTGATGGCCGAGCCCACAAGTTCAAGCTCAAGGGCACTGGTGAGGTGGTTTCCACCTAGGATGCGAACTTCAAACGCGATGAGGATAGGGACACTCACAATGTAACATTCAAGTACATTGAGCGCTTGGAAGCACAATACTTACCCTCTTTGGGGAGAAGCAGTTCCACCAAGGTGACCAGTCCTGGTTGAGAAGAATGATCACCCGGGCTTGATACTTCCCCACTGTTGACGATGATGGGATCACCAAGTACCAGTCCCTGATTGGAGGAATCCAGTGGGCTATTTCACTTGGAGGTTTGATGTTGGAGTTGCAACCATGACGCTCTCCTCGTTCCGAGTAGCTCCCCGTGTTGGCCACCTGGATCGATTGAAGAGGATTACCGGTTACTTGGTCAAGATGAAGCATGGAGGCATCTGTGTATGAACCGCTATCCCGGATTACTCCCAGTTGGAAGTCAGGAAGTATGATTGGACAAAGACGGTGTACCAGGAGCTGAAGAGGAACTCCCTGGTGACGCACTGCTCCCAAGGGCAAGCCGGTGGTCTTCACCACTACGTGGATGCCAACTTATACCACGATTGGGTACGGGGAGAGCGTCACTGGAGTCCTACACTAACGTGAATCAGACTCCCTTTGAATGGTACTGTAAGAAGCAAGCCACCGTCGAAGTGGCGACTTATGGTTCGAGTTTGTTGCTGCCAAGATAGCTGCCCAACAAGCTGTCGCTGCCCATATCACATTGAGATACCTTGGTGTTCCAGTACAAGGCCCCACATACATGTCGGAGACAACGGGTCCGTTTGCACAAGCTCGACGCAGCCCCATTCCCCCTCAAGAAAAGGATCAGCACTGGCTACCTTTTGTTAGGGAAAGCATCGCTGCGGGGACCATATCCTTCCATCCAATGCCAGGAGAAATCAACCCGGCTGACATCCTCACAAAGCATTGGAGCTATTCTCAGATTTGGACAATGCTCCGAGCAGTGAGTTCTGGAAAGGGAAAACCTGGACACCCTCACCCCGGTGAATCCGATGGAGGGGAGGGATAAAATGTGGGTTGGATCCATGGATCAACGTGGTGAGTGTGAGAACAATGTCTGCCTTATGTTACTGGTAACCACATGGTATGTGGAACAAGCAAGATATAGAGAATCTTGGTTGGTACTGGTGAGACACAGGCCATACATATGGACCCAGGGAAGCCCCATATGGTCCCATATGAAGGTTTTGACCACTGTATCACCCCAGTATGGCCATGAGGCGAGCATCTACTCAATCAGGTGACTCAGGAGGATCCAGGAGCCTCAGTGTGCTCAGAGTGCTCAAATCCTGCATAACACCCAGATATTCTGATGCTGCTTTGATCATAGTCTAAGAAAGTAAAGTGTTATATTGATACCATCTCCTAGACCTGAAGCTCCTTGTCCCTTTGCAGTAGATACCCATCCTGTTGAGGCTGAGCAGTAGGCATTGAAGAGGTAAGCTGACAGCGCTTGCTAGGCTGCCCAGCATCGTGATAGAATAACATCGGTACAGCTCCAGGAGCTGGAAACTCTGTAAGCAGAGGAGGCCTGTGGCCATCCTCATCTCTTGTGGAACTACCCTGATCCTTTCAAGAAGTTATTGCACGCCGGTACCAGTACCTATTAAGGGATCCAAAACACCCCCAATGCCAACTGTTGCAGACCCAGCCATGTCTTCTCGTCGCCGCCTTACTGTAATAGCACCACAATCCCACACCCGGACCCACACCCGGACCCACTTATCCTGGGGGGGGGGGGGTTGCCCCAGCTCCAACCCCCCGAGTCTGTGGCAGTGACACCCATCTGTGTTCAGATGGAACAAGAGTTGGCCGTGTCCTTCCTACTCGTCAATTTGCACAGTGTGGAACTCCTATTGTTTGTGTCCCTGCTACAGATCTGTGCCCCGATGGAATAACAATTGTCCCCAGGTCCCTTCCTACATGTGCCTTGGACCCTTGCCCAGTTGGTTGCTCATCTGATACCTTTCAGTGCCCTGATGGAACAGTTGTCAGCATGTCTCTTCCTTCATGCAACTTTGATGCTTGCCCAGTTATTGTTTGCCCATCTGATACCTTCCAGTGCCTGATGGATCATTTGTCAGCAGGTCCCTCCTTCATGCAACTTTGATGCTTGTCCAACTGTGGCTTGCCCATCTGATACCTTTCAGTGCCCTGATGGATCATTTGTCAGCAGGTCCCCTCCTTCATGCAACTTTGATGCTTGTCCAACTGTGGTTTGCCCATCTGATACCTTCCAGTGCCTGATGGATATTTGTCAGCAGGTCCCCTCCTTCATGCAACTTTGATGCTTGTCCAACCGTGGTTTGCCCATCTGATACCTTCCAGTGCCCTGATGGATAATTTGTCAGCAGGTCCCCTCCTTCATGTAACTTTGATGCTTGTCCAACTGTGGTTTGCCCCCCTGATACCTTTCAGTGTTCTGATGGATCAGTTGTAGGACGTGGCCCTCCTCCTAAATGTGACTTTACAGCCTGCCCTGAAGATTCCATGATGGGTGGCGACCCACACATCATGTCCTGGTCAGGAGCATGGTTTGACTATCACGGTGTATGGTAGGTTGTTCATGGCCACACCCGTTCCCTTTTTGTGTGCTCCAAAGCTAACATCACCTCAACTTGCCGCCTGCCATAAAGTGACCTAAAACTCATGCACGTTTCCAATTTCCAAGGTGAAAGTGATTTGGATATTCATGTCCGTACCGCTGGTCGCTACATGTACAGCTACATTGAGAGTGCAGCCATCTGTCTTGGAAATGATACCTTTGGAAATGATACCTTGGAAGTCTCCAGTTGGGGGCAGTATTCGTTTAATGGGGTCGATGGTGCTTTGATCAACGATCGTGCTAAACTTGCCATCCGAATAGGCACGGTTGTTTCTCACTTTGGAGGATACCCCATCATCCATGTACCAACCAGTCGTAAGACCCACCGCTTTGATATCATCCTCTCAGAGAATTCAAACATCACCATGAGCATTCTGAAGGACATGGTGACTGTTAGGGTCCACCATGCAACCGAAGAAGACTTTGGAAAAGTTGTGGGCTTGTTGGGTAACTTTGAAGGCAAAATGTTGGCCCGTGATGGAGTGACTGACTTGAGTGGAGACATGAATGCCATGGGACAGGAGTGGCAGATTCGTGATGATGAGCCCATGCTCTTCCAGTCAGTCAGGGCTCCCCAGTACCCAGCCAAGTGTGCCCTTCCTGACACAGCTGAAAAGGAGGCTCGCCGTCTTGGTGAGGGGATCACTGAGACTGCTGCCAAGGCTGCTTGTGCTCATTTGAAGGCTGATGCACACGCCTTTGCCAATTGTGTCTATGATGTCACTGTCACCAATGACTTTGATGTTGTTGAGAGTGGAGCCTACTAGCTAGGCATACAAGCAAGTAATCCATTCATTTCTATTTGTCAACTCCAAGAAGAAGAAAACAGGGGTCTTCCTGCCGTATCGTACTATGAAAGGCAGCGAGACTGTAGCCCTTTATAATGATTGTCTCCCTTTAGTATTTAGTTAACCAATAAGCACGTAACAGCTTGCAACCTCTTCTGATTTGCTTGATTCGAAGCATGCTTGTTTTGAGTTGTAGAAAAACTAACTTTTAATTGGGAGACATGCAATAATGTTTAATGTTAGCGAGCTAGCTAGCAGTGCTGACTGATGGACGCGTGCTACCGCTACAGTCGTATCATTCTGATGCCGGATGACCGTGGAATGCAGAGGCACAAGGAAATCGTGGTGGTTGGTTTGCGGAGTTACTAAGCATGCAATCGGCTCCCAAAGACGGCCGATGAAAGCTTTGCTTCGCTCGGGATCATTGACTTGCAGGAGAGACGTAAGGGGATGACACTTGAATTGGTATGGTAGATGCCATTGATGATGTTCAGGAGTAGGACGTGGACTGTTTGCGATGCTTCGCCGTCATTGCTATCGGTACACAAGGCAAGCTCCGAGTTTGCTTGGCCACTGGCAAAATTCATCAGCCACGGGTCGTGTTGTTGTTCGATTTTGATTCGATTCAATTTGATCGAGTCAAGTCGATTGAATCATCGATCATTCGATTCGATTCGATTCGATTAATCATTCAATTACAGATCTTTAGGGTTCTCACTGAGGTGTCGTGCAAGTGATGGCGAAAATGCAAGAATCATCTGCTGGATTGTTCTTCTCTCCCTGTCAATTGTTCTTCCAGCAAATGGTGTCTTTGAAGACCAACAGCCCCACCCATGATACTCCTATGATACAGCTGCGGCCATCAACCAGCAGCCACTGAAAGACACAAAAACCCAGAGATCGTCCTCATAGTCAAGTAGCTAGCTCTCCAGCTCCCCACAAAAGAAGAAAGATGATGAAGATGATTGCAACCCTCCAGATTTTGGCCACCATGGCATTGTCCGTGTCAGGTTTTGCGCCTGCTTTGCGCCCCCATTCCACCACCACGTTGCAAGCTCTGTCGTTCAATGACAATGTCCTGGCGAGAAGCGATCTTCCAGGCAATTTCGGCTTTGATCCTCTTCATCTGGCCCAGACTCCGCAACAACTGGTGACCTACCGAAAAGCCGAGATGAAACATGCTCGATTGGCCATGTTGGTGAGTTTTTGATCTTGTTGTCCTCTTTTGAAAGAAAACAGACACAATGTCTTTTCCTGCATCTCACACAAAGTGTTCTTCTTTTTGTGTAACAGGCCGTCATTGCGATCATGTGGAGCGATGCGCATGTCGTGGACACTTTGGGCGCCACGCCATTTGTGGAGGGACGTGTCTTTCCCGAATTGTTGGGTGCCTCGCTGGGATTGCCAGCCGCACTGGAATTGTACGGAGAACGAGTAGAAGAAGATCATCAAGATGACAAATCCTACTTTCCGGGACAGCTTGACCTGGACCCCTTCCACCTATACCCCGCCGAAACCACGGGACAACGACGCGTGCAATTCGCCGAAATCATGATTGGTCGAGTGTGTATGATGGCCGCGGCAGCACGAATGACAGACATGCTGCTAGATGCCGTTACCGCCGCCGAACCCATGGAAGATTTGATTGTGGTTTAGGCCCTCCTGGCTAGTAGGAACGACAACTTGCATGTTGATTTGGTACACACGTTTACACAACAAATATACATTTCGACTACGGTGCTTGACAACCCATTGACAACCACGAAAAGCAACTGCAGAAAAAAAGAAGAACAGATTGACGACACCAATCCATGATACATAGAAGGTACTTGATGCTACAACGGTATATAGAGCAGTACCGCAGTGTGGAGACCACTCAGGCAGAAGCAGCTGCCAAGAGTCTCCTCGGAATGGTCGTCCTTTGATAAACAGAACTAAAACTTTTATTTGACAACCACAAAGGCACCTGCTTCAACCAACAGAAGATGGTCGTACTTCTCACGTAGACGTAGCCATGGCCCTGCATTGCAGCCGTCCTGCTTCAACCCATCTGCCTAACTAATGGATGGATTCAAAAACCGTTCACCGCCACCTTCAGATTCCGTCGCCTCTTTTAGATGCCAAATCTAGCTAGCTAGCTTGCCAAGTCCCCTGATGAAGACAAACTGTCTGGTGCATGTAGAAGGCAGCAGTTCTTCGGCCTGCGAAAAGCCTTGGCTTCGGAACTGCACTTGTGGTCGTCTTTCTACCGAACATGCAAACTTTCGCGGCTACCGTACTTTTGACCCGGGTTTGTTTCTCTGGCAATTTCAGGCTCGGACTCTGGTGGTTGCACGCGCAAAGAGCCGAATGTTCAGCCTACTAGCTAGCTAGTACTTCAATCTAAAAATTGCTGTGGCTAGCTGGATACAATTAAACTCACTTTGCATCCTCAAAGGAGAACTTCGAAAGATACCTCACACATAAATCAAGTTTACAAATCTTCTTCGTTTGCTTGGCATGTATTTCCAGTAGTCCCTTCAGGACACCCAGAACAGACTCCACTAGGGGCACATGTAGCATTGCCTGGACAGCCATAGAAGCTGCCCAGGTCAGTACCTACAAGGTCTGTACACTTCATTTCGTACTCACACAAAGCTCCAACCTCCTTTCGACAAGTACAAATGCCAGTGGCATCATTGCACGTCCCAAAGTTCTTGCACGGGTTGGCCTCACTGTTACATATAGCACAAACAAAGCGGCTGTCCAGCGGCTGGTTTTCGTCGACCCACCAGGACGTCACATAGGACCGCGGAACGCCGTCAACAAGGAGTTCGGCAGATGTGTCGGTTTCGATTGGGTTTCTGTTGGATTTTCGAGTTGCCTTGTACCATTGTACATCTGCTGGAGTAGGTCCATCGGACGGTGTCCCAACATCCACTGGCGAGCTTACATAGATTGGTGCAAAAAGAGTGTTGACAGCACTGAAATTGGCGGCTGCCAGTCGACTCGCTACCTCGCTCGGTCCTGTATCAGAGGAAACTCCATAGATGACCCAACGTCGACCCAAAAATGCCATGATCCAGTTGGCGTTGGGGCCCACTCCAAAGTAGACTACAGGAGTTGAAGGAATGAGCGAACAGTAAGCAGTAATATGTCTACGCGAAGGGAGACCGCAGGGTTCTTCGGGTTCTTACCTGGTCGGTGCTCGACTTGGAGCGTTCCGGGGCGCTCTGCTGTAACGTTGGTGTTGTTGTAAGTGATCATTGCGAAGTCGTATGGGACAGGATACTCGCTCAGGAAAGCAGGGAATCTTTCGGTCGCGAAACTGAGTGTCATTTCGGTACAGGGTTGTTCAAACTCGCAGTTGACTCCGTAGTATCCTTCTTTGCAGATGCACTGGTTCCGTTCGTTGCATACTCCTGCACCCTTGGTGCACTTCTTAGCACACTCATTGCATTGCATGCTGAAATGAACGAATGGATTGAAACCCATGCCATGTCGAACCGAAGTGACGACCCATGTATCGACGGTTTTCAAAATATCGTATCCCGTATCCTCACCGGATCTGGCAAGCACTTCCACTTCGCTGCTTCCACATGGCTCAAAAATTCCACTCAGATACGGTGTCATGGTCCATCTCTTGTCTTTCTCGCAGTAGGCGAGCATGAACTGGCCTGTGGATCTCTCTTGGTAAACTGCCCTTCCGTCGCGCTTATATTGTAGTGGTAGCATGTCGAATGGCCCCGATATCTCTACAATGCCAGGGTTAAAGACGTCTCCAAATTGCACAAAGAGCTCTTTGCAAAGAAAAAACCCATGTTGCATTTGATAGGTAAGGACGCCATAACCCGTCATGATGGCCGCCACAATCACCACATCTCTAATTCTCTTTCTCCAAGTGTATTCTGTTGACGTTCTAACCTTGACGTTGCTGACGTTCTTGATTTCTTGCTGTAGTTGTACGGAGCAAACTCCCCGTCCACCAATGGCAAATGCTTTGTTGTCAATCACCGCGAAGAATTTGTTCATAGCCACGAAATCAACTCCCAACCCAAAGACAGTAGTCTCTTGCATCAACAAGACAAAAACGTCCAACGCCAAGAGCAATCCCACAATCAAATGCGTGATACCAGACAGAGCCCACTTCCAAAACTGCGCCGTGGGGCAAACCTGCAGGACTTCCGGGTAGTAACCATCAGTCAAAAAAACGAGCGCCTCATTCATATCCATGCTGTCTTGGCTCATGAATACAAGCAAAAGAGCTTGTGCGACCATGACCACTAGATCATTACCCGCAGGAATTCTCATGGGATTGGTGGAATCTGGATCCCAATCAATAAGATCGTAGAGAACCAACCAGCACAACATGCCTTGGAAAAAAGCAACCGAAATTCCGAACCAAAAGCCGGGGCCTTTTAGGTCGCCCGTAAAGATAAGTGAATAGATATCCTTGTCGAGTTCAGTCAGCGCGTACCCTTTGGGTAACAGCGCCTCTGTTTCGTTTTCTTCCTCTTCTTCATCTCCTTCATCTTGATTGCCTTGCTCTTCGTCTTTTACGGGGTCATTATGGTCATCGGCTGGAGGGGTATCAAGTGTTTTGTCGGGTGGAGGGGTATCAAGCGTTTTTTCTACCGGTACTTCGAAACCATGCTCAGGAACGGGGGCCTGGCCTCCTTGGTCTGTCATCTTGGTTGTCCTGTCCTCTTCAACTCTTTGGTACTGCCACCTTTGTTGACGTCCTCAGAACTACCAGTCCTATTTCTCGTTGAATGGGCGGCAGTAGTGTCTCTGTTTTTTGAGTTCCTTGACGCGAAAGATCACACTCATTTTTTGGTCTGGCCGTCATCCATGACTCCATGAGATGTCAGCCTGTGCCGGGTTCGGCCTCAAGCTACTCGCGACCCAACCAGTTGACTAATCAACTTCCATACTGTACCGGTACAGGCTAACGCCTTCCCGAAATACACATTCGAACCAGTCTGTACGAAACGTAAAATTGACGAAATAGTAAGCCAATGCGTAAAAGTAAAATTCTAAATACCTTGTTATTAAGAATGTCCTTGACGTGCATTCTGCTACCTAGCTAGCCAGCTAGCTAGCTATCTACCTTCGTGACAAGCTAGCTAGCTAGTCACGCCACAGCTACAAATAGCTTGTTTACTACTACTACTTATCACTGATACCTAACTGTATTGCTTCACAGCTTGCTCCCAGCCAGGGTTGCATGAGATATTACAGCTGGGAGCAAGCAGCAAACCACAAGCACATTCCAACATGTAGTGGATGGCTCTTCTTTTGTTCTCCACATGTGTGAGCTTGCTGTTCATCATTTTGAACTTTTCTGATTCTGTTTGGGTGACATCAAATAGTCTTACCAATTGTGCAGTTTGTTCGTCAAGTTTGTCTCCAAAGCTTGGACCGGCGGCCGGCAAAGTCGCACCCAAGCCGACATATTGTTCCAAGTTTTCAAAGAAACCCTGCCTCCCACCACCAAATGATAAAGGATCTGCATCTCCTAGAAGTGGGTAGCCTGTATAGAATTCTGATCTTTTGGCCTCTGCAGTGGTCAGCTTGGCACCATTCTTGTGCTCCACATCCCTTTGGTACATGTACCGACCAGGGCTGACAGACGAGCTTGCAACCATGCCTGCACGGACCCACTGCCTGCGATTCTTGTCCCAATAGAAATAGGCACCATCAACTCGCATTTGAACAGTAACCAGCTTGAAATTGGATGGATCAGCCAGTAGGCTGTCCGTTGGTTTGAGGCATCCCAAATCGTCCACAATTATGTCTTTCATAACAAAAAGCGCACACACATGACCAAGTGTCTTTGCTTGGAAGTCCCAGCACCAATTGTCTCTGTTATGCTCTTTAACGCGCTGACTTCCATTGACAAGCCAATCCAATCTCGTAACTAACATTGACTGTAGAAAATCTGCTTTTGATAGCAAAGCTGAATCAAGCTCGTCCGTGCCAAATCCAAATAGCCGACCTGCCTCGTTCCTCCACAAGTCGGTTGCCATGAAAGTAGATGCTGATACATAGTCATCGACACTGAATCTGGATAGACTGGACATCACAACCACCGCTCCAAGGTGACGCGTTGAAATTGGCTTTTGCGTCTTTGTCGATCTCTCTTTTGGCTTCACAATAATCACAGATTTGTCCTTGCATTCATAGGCCAATACAACCAGACACTTTTCGGTCTCTGGTACAATAGGATCCGTGGATTTCCCTTTTTGGGGGGCCAACCTGCAGCCAAATCTAAATGGATCCCCTTGAAGAAGAAGGGGGTTTGGACTATGTTGCGACACTACAACCAGCATATTGCTTCTGGTGGTTCATTGAACACCTACCCGGATGACCCTTGGTTTGCAGCGAAGGGTGGCAGGCCTTACTTGAATATGAATGAAGTGTTGGGTGTCTCTACCAATTTGTCTACCAACAAAGGAAGTTCTCTTGGATACGGTCAAATAGAGTCCATCATTGCTACGACTTGAAAGAAGCGTTTTGAAGATAGCGGCACATCCATCCTTCGAGAAGAGGTTCTATCTCCAAGTAGGAAAACCGTGACCAATTATGGTGGAGCTTTGTCAATGCTATCTGGAAGCAGCTGTACTTCCCGTGTTATAGCCAAAACTCCCACAAGAGAAACTGCAGAAAACTCAATGCACTCTGGTATGGATTTTGCCGGCGTTGTTGGGTCTACCCTCTATATGCCAACAGAGGTGGAGCTTCCAGCGGTTAGAATATTTCTCAATGATCATGCCAGTGATTCTCAAAAGTATGTCTACAACACCATTAGTGCCTTGCACAAGGGAGCTGCTCTTTTGCCAGTCAAAAAGGCAAACATTGCTTCCATGGATGACACAACTGAATGGTTGGTTGAAGGATTGAACAAAGACAATATTGACAAAGTTCGCTTCACAGCTATTTCATCATACACTGGCAAGGGAACCAGATCACTCTATCGCACTACTGCCAACAATGCATCTATGGCAACTGGCATTAGAGTGAAGCTCAGTATAGTTATGACTGCTGATGGCTGTACAGCACCTCTATTTGTATCAATTACAGGATTGAATGAAAGAGAGTTGTCCAATGAGTCCGGAGTTGAAATTCTGGAAATACCCGGTCTATGCATTGGAGGCGGCGGTCAAGCTTTGTTTAGCTCCTAGCTGTGACATTTCTGTCAATCCTGGCTGGGAGCAGGCTTTGAAGTATTATGGCTCTAGTTAGATATAAATGTAGTAGCATATCATTGTGTTGATATTGTTGTCTCAATATGACAACCTAGCTTGTGCTGTTGGATAGCTCTGCTGCCCGGTCTAAACTATTTTCTTAAAAGTGTGAAAAAACCTTAAGCCTGGCTCCTGGTCATCCAGCTGGTAGAAAGAAGTGCCGCTCCGAGAGCCTCAAGGTGGTTGGTGGGTCCTCTCCGAGGATTTTTTCCTCTCGGAACGGAAATTACCCCATTTTTACCCCATCCTCGCCACGTTCCGCTCAACAGTCAACTGGTTGGGTCAGTCAACCAGTTGGGCCGCGAGTAGCAAAGGGACATCCCGCCGCATGATACAGTACTCTCCGGCTGGCATGGCAGTGCTACTAGCTAGCTAGCACCAGCCAGCTACTAGAGGACTAGCTGCTGCAGCTACCTAGCTAGACTTGGTGTAGCTATTGAACGAAGGAGAAAGCCAGAAGAGGACAGAGCTTGGGAAACAGCTCCATACCGTAGGCCGTCTTTTCAAAAGATGCTTCCTGTTCGGCCTACCCACGATGGGCTGTGGCTAGCTAGCTAGAGCTACATGCATCGCAGAAGCAATGCGAACAAGACAAACCAAAGCCGAATGTTCTTTTCTTGCTGCCTCAAGGATCCATCACTCAAGTGTACTGTACTAGAGTACACGTACCGTACGTGTCGGGACGATTTGTAGCCAGCTAGCCACGGTGTCATCTCTGGCCTGCGGAGGTTGGGAACTTTTGTTAGCCGCACTGTTGTTGTATTGCTTATCAGGTCGAGCTATCCATCACCGTTGGGTAAGGCAAGTCTCAAAGCCGAACCCCAAGCAAGACCACCACCTTCGCTGCACTCTGGGAGAACAGCATTTGCCGGCACCCAAGATGAACAATCGCCTAACCGAAAAACAACAACAACAATCAATCTTGAAGCGATCGACTTGACCACTTGCCGATGAGATAATGCAATGATCAAGGTCGTTCTGAGACCGCAACAACACACTCTATCGACTAGGAGAAGCGACAGCAGGTACAGGGCCAATCGATTTTTGACCATATGGGTTAATAATTGAACACCCTGTATTTCGAAACTGTCGCTGTCCTCAGATTCACAACCTACCGCTACCATGATGAACCAACAAAACCCAGCTCTTGCACACCCGGCCTCGAAAGTGCTAGTTTCCGTGAGGTCAGCTTGGACTCTTCTCAAACCAACGATGTCCGTTTCGTAGCTGATCTCGAAAAGCAAGGAGAGGAGAAGCCCACGCATCGAAACCACAGCAATGCGCCGGCAGTGCGATCAAAAGTAGTGAGCCTATCACTGCTTACAGTCGGCATGTTGATACTGCTGGCGGGAATTGTGGGCATCTCCGTTGGCGGAGGCCAACCCGAAGCAGATCATTCTACTTTTTGCAGAGGAAACGTCTACCGATACCCGATGAATCAATTCACTGTCCACCCTGCGGGTGTTCCATCCGTGACCTTTTCAAACCTTACTGAAGCAGCTTGCATTACTGAATGCGCCGACAGAGGGTACCACACAGGATTCTTTGCGCCTCCGAACCAAGGGGGAGATCGATGTCATTGCTTGTCTTCTGATGTTGACTGCATTGCCAGTTGGGGCAAAAAATCCTTCCAAGATAGCGTCGATGGTGTCGTTTTCACGACCGCATGCCTGGAATTGTGTGAATTTGATTTCTGCCAGGCCAACCCATGGAGACCATTGGAAATGCTTTGCTGGAAATTCGATTTCAACTCAATTTGCTTGGCCGCGGAACAGCGCCGAACAACGACAAGGCCATGCCAGCATTGATGCTGCTTCCAGCCGAACATGCTGGGAGTTTTGTGCTGCCTATCCCATTGCTGTGTACTCGAAAGAATTGGACGCGCGCTGTCATTGCTACAACAATTCACAGTGTGCCTTGCCATAGGGCGCCCGGGCTGACACAGAGCTGATTCCAAGAGGTACTGTCTATTCCAAGCAGCCTTTGACCATCTGCAACGAGCCTTTGTGCAACGTCGACCCTTCGCATTACTACTGTTTGTCTCAACACAAAACAAGCCTCCAGGTTGGCAATGTCCAAGGGACAAACCTGGTGAAGAGTAATGGCAAGGAGCAGGTTGTCTTGAGTTTTGTTGGAGCAGCGACGCGGCCATCTACAGCTCCTACAGCATGTTTTGTGAGTGCTACAACAGTGTTGAGTGCATGGCCCCATGGGGAAATGATGTGGACACAAGTTGGACAAGCCCAACCTTCAGACCAGCAGAAACAATGATGTACACAAGGACAGAAATGCCCTTTTGCAACCTGACCCACTGTGAGCTTAATCCTGATGACTGGAGATGCATGACTGCACATGCTAGCAGCATGGAGGAGGCAAATTTGCATGGACCTGCCCTGAACAGGACCAAGCACAAGGGGAATGCAGAGGATAAATCTGAATGCCTGCAGTTCTGTGTTGGTAGTGAACGTGCTATGTTCAACTCAGATAGCAGGTGGTGCCAGTGCTCTATCAACATTGAATGCCTTGCACCATGGGCGAATGAAATCAACACTGGCTGGGCAAGCCCTGCCTTTAGACCAGAAACAACAACCATCTATTCCAAGAGGGAAACTCCAGAATGTGCTAGGGGGTACTGTGAACAGAACCCTGCTGATTGGAGGTGCAAGACAGGAACGGCTAGAACCATGGAGGAAGTGAACTTGCATGGGGTTGCTTTGAACCTGACCCAATCCAAGGATTATGTGTACCATCATACTGATTGCCTACAGTTCTGTTCCGGCAGTGATGGTGTGATCTACAACTCTGGTAGTAGCTGGTGACAATGTTATGACAATGTTGAGTGCCTTGCACCATGGGCAAATGAAACTGACATGGGTTGGACAAGCCCAGACTTTGAACCAGCCAGAACATTTATCTACTCCAAGTGGGGAATTCCAGATTGTACTTTGGGCTACTGTGAGCAGAACCCTGATGACTGGAGATGCATGACAGCAACTGTGAGAAGCATGGAGGAGGTAAACTTGCATGGGGCCACCATCAACATGACAAAGATGCAGGAAAATGTTTGGTATCCTAGAGACTGCCTTCAGTTCTGTGCTGGAAGTGATGGTGCTGTTTTCAACTCAGAAAGTAGATGGTGCCAATCCCAATTCCAAGCATTGTCAGTAGGGTTTCTCGCTGACAATGCATGGTGGGTTGGACGTTGAGTGAAAGCTTAACTCTCTTCTGCCTTTAGCATTCCTTGATCTAGAGTGGCTTGTCCGTAGTTTGAGCTCGTGGCCTTAATCATGCCATGCCACACGGCATTTCCACGCCGTTTTGCTTTCGGCGTTGTAACAGCAGCTCTGCAGGTTCCAACAGCCACCCATCACTCGTCCATCACAAAGATCCGATTTTGGCATTTTTTTTCTTGGTGGGCCATCATCGCCGCTGTCTTTCCTTGTACCATTGTAATACATTAGAAGTTTGTCAACATTAGTTTGGGTACTTGAATATTTATTATGATGTCAAAGACACAGAAGAATCTGCTGTTTGGATTCCTCAGTTGGGGTATCCTTGCCGTATGTGCATTTGCTCCAAAAAGTCCATCATTATTTGTTGGAAGGCACACCAACCGTATTGTTCCATTATTATTTTCCACATTAACTCCACAAGACGAAGCGCAGCAACTACCTGCCGACGACGATGGATTGACCAGTGGAGGTGTCCATATTCCTTCCACGGGGATCTCCGTGACGGATGAAATGGAGATGGCCGAGAAGGACCGATTCGAAACAGAGCTTGTTCCCATTACAGGATACACGGAGGTTGCCGCACAGATTGTCACAACCTCGGAATCTCGATTGTCCTTTGAACCAGTCAGATATCTAGTGTCATTATCACCAGCAAATTCCTCAGCACCAGCAGAAGAATCCTCCAGTACAGAAGAAGACGACGACGACGACACGACAAAGATGAGAACCTTTGCATTGGTGGATATGCCTCCTTATTCGCCATCACTGGTGGCCAAAATCAAAGTGTTCATGGGAGGAGAACAAAAAAATTCCCGATTGGCAGCCTTGCTTATCACCAGTCGCGATGGAATTCATTATGATGATGCCCCGGCAGTATACCGCATGCGACGGGCCGATTTGGAGCATTGGAAGCAGGCGTTTCCTGGATTAGAGGTCGTTGCCTATCGAATGGATATTCCACGAGATTGTCGGGAATTCGTCACGCAAGTATTGGATGGGTATGGGCCATTTGCACTCCAAGAAGAAACGACCAACTGTACCTTTGTGGAAACGGGACGACCGTTGACATACACGAGCAATTTGTGGGATCATGACGAAGCAGAAGACTATTTGCGAGGGAGAAAGCCAATTGATGAAGTCAAATACAATGTAACAACATCGGAAGCGGACTATACTCCAGAAGCCATTCGGGCCAAGGAAGAGAACAAACGAATCCTTGCCGTATACACACCGGGCCATACCTTTGGATCGGTCAGTTACATCTTTCCCGAGACGGGGTTTTGCTGTTCGGGCTTTACCATTCCCGTGGAAGACACGCGCGAAGAAGATAATCCTTACATGGGCAGTGCTGGCCCCGCCTTGGATTGTCGGGGATACATTACCACCAATCGAGGAGGCATTCAAAAGCAAATGCAATCGGCTCGGGAGCTGGTTCGAGCCTACAGTGATCGGTTCCACACCGTGTTGGCATCTCGAGCAGATCCATTAATGTTGCATGGCAATGACAAGGAACGAAAACTGTTTTTGCTGGATCTCCTGGCGCAATACGAGAAAATTGGCAAGATCTATGAAGAATTGGGCATTACCGGTGGAGTTGATGATGATGACGAGGACGACGAATAATGATAATAGAGGCCGGTTTTTAAAAAGTTGATTGTTTTGCGCCAATGTGGCTGTTTCAGTGCAGGTTTTGCCTACTACATGTAGCGATCCGGACAGCTCGGTTCCTTTTTCTTGTGTGTAGCTAGAAATTGCGTTTTGAGTTTGCTTGTTTTCTGTTTGTGCGTGTGGTTTCCTTTGTAGCGTTATGCTGTTTTTGTCTTGGACATGCCAACGAGTCCCTTGACCTGCTGTACCAGCTTCCCCTTGAGCGTATCCACTTGCGTCTTGACCATGAGACGCAGACTTCGTGGGACCACCGTCTTGAGCAAGGTGGAAAAGGGATTGCCCCATGGAAATCCAATGCCGGCCTTGTCCTGTGGAATTTTGTTGCGGGCATCGGTAGTAATAACATTTCCAAGGTCATCCAACAAAACGAACGAGGGAATTCCCTTGACGCCGTATTTTTGGGATAGCCATTGTCCTCGTTGTCCGGCCGCTTCTTCAAAGGGAAGTGCCAACCACTTCATGTGAGTAAAATACTGTCCATACGATTGCATGTCGCGACATCGCGATACCCAAACAATTTCGAAGTCATCCCTTCGTTTTTTGTTCATTTTTTCGTAAAAGGCCACGAGCTCGGGTGTGAATTTGCGACATGGGCCGCACCAATCTATTATGATGTCACGATAATAATACGAAGCGAGAAAGGAGATGAGAAATACAAAAATCAAAAGATGCAGCTTGGTGGATAAATCAAGGTTCCAGCCCTTGCCGAGGAGGAAACCGAATTGCGCAACCTACCAGCCGAAAAGTAGAGTCCAATAACCTTTTTGCCTTTCAAAGCTTCATTGGTTAATTGGGGCGTCAGCTGTGCTTGTCTTTCATCAATCATTTGCAAGGAATACAGTTGAGGACCCAAAAGGTCAATAAAGGGTCCAGCTTGTTCCGGCAATTTTTGTGGTTCTTCTTCTTTTGCAGCTGTTTCCTCTGCAGCGGATGCTTCTGCTGTTGCTGATTCAGTTGCTTCTGCTTCACTACTTTCAGCTGTTTCTGTTGTCGTGTCTCCTTGCTGCTCATCTGCTGTGGTCGCGGTTGTAGTGGCATCAACAGTTTCCTCCTGATCTCCCTGAATCTCCTCTGCGTTGACAGTCTCTTGCGCTGCTGGGATGTCCTCCGTTGCTGCAGAGGCTGCAGAAGCGGGTTCTTCTTCTACGGCTTCATTATTTTCCGTGGCCAAAAACTCATTCGCGTCCTCGATCAGGGCATCCAAGTCCAGTTCCTCCGTTTCGACGGCGGCTGCTTCGGCCTCTTCGACCACTGCTTCCTGGGCCAACGTCAATGCCAATGCAGATAGTAAAAGGATAAAGGACAATCTCATGGTGCTCTCTTTGAAGCGAAAGCGAACTACCCAAAGAAAAACAAATTGTGTGGATTTGGTTGTTTTCTTGCAAATTTTGATGGTTGCGACCGAGCTCTGACGTTTGCCTGAAGCACGGTTGAGAAAATCCTTCCGACACGTGGAAGTCCAAGTCCTTTCGTCCTTTTTGCCCAGCACTTCCCCCTGTGGTCATCGATCAAGGCATTTACATTTTTCCTCTAATGCTTACACGAGTACTGTAGGGTGACTGTCACACTCACTGCAATTTGGACTTGGATGTCCGGACACTCTGTTCGAACCTTTGTGGAATGTCGGACAAGCCCCCAAAAGCACGCACCTTAGAGGAAGGGTTATACTATACAATACGTATCATATATATCATATGCATGATACATATCATACGAAACACAATTATCATAAAAACCAGATGATATAATATTATTATATATATTAACCATATGATATATATGATATAATATATACAATATGTATCATATGATATGACGAATTTTTGCCAGTTCTCTAAGTTGCCAGATCTCTCTGAACTGAAGCACCCACCAAAGTGTCACAACAACCAATATGGATACCTATCTTGCTGAACTGAATGATGTTGCCCAATATGATACCAATGAGAAGAGTGGATCCCTCCTTCTATTATGTAGCTGTGGCAACGTCTCTAATAAATGAAACTCCTATAACAATTGACATTATGCAAACGCTTGGCCAGCTTGGCAATGCTCAAATTGACAAGACCGACTGTGTATGGGCCAAGCAAATTCAACAAAGATGACAAAAAGTTTATCAAAGAGGAACTGATGTCTGTATTTGCACTTGCATGCAAGGAAGCAGGCTTTAATGTTAAAAACAGAGCTATGACAGACGAAGAGCCTACCTTACTGTCGTGTGCCCGAGACATAGGTATTATAAGGAAGCACCATCAAAGGCAACCCAACACAGTCCTACTACCCAAACTCAGTTACCTATAATTGGAAAAGATTTTAATGTTTACTTCAGTAATGAGCACAGGCGATGGTTCCTGCCAGCCAAACAAGGCGGAAGCACCAAACACATTGGACATCCGAAGCTCGACCCTAGCCAAATTCAAGTCCAGATCAAACATTTGGGTTCCGAGGCAGTCACATTGGCAGATCAGTGCCTGAAAAATCACTTGCCTCCCAGTGTGATAAAAACTTTGCTGTACGAAACCACTGGTGCTACCCTGAGTTCAAAGCAGCTGGAGGGCATGAAGCGGAATCTCCGGCAAGGGATTGTGCTCTCGATAATGTCAGCTGATGGTGTTGAAACGCAAGTCCCTGCTGATGAAGCAACAGCAGCTGACCGGCTACTCGCACGGCTCCAGTCAGATAAGACAAAGGCTTTTGTAGTCTTGTTTGCCGATTTTGAAACTGGACACCTGAGATTTAGACAAAGACGAAGAGGTGCCGCTCCTCAAGACATTGATTCCAATGCTCTGGCTGATGAAGTCGACAGTGCTGCAGCATTTTCTGAAAAGGTTAGGAATGCATTATCCATTACTGGATCGGGCTTGATTCTTCTTGCACTAGCATGGACAACAGAAAGTGCACAGCGGCTCTTCCGAATGTACCCCGAGTATAAATCAGGTGATATTACTTTCAAAACAAATGCGGAGAAGAGAGAGCTACAGACTGAATCAGGCAAAGCTGCAGATGGGCAAACATTCAGTCATACCTTTGCCTATTTTCCGGCGGCACCACGTTGGGTTTTTCGCTGGTTCTATAGAGATGCAATGCCACTTTTGCACAGTGCTAATACTCTGGCACGGGTCGAAGTTGCTGCTTTTGACGAAGATGAAAGAGCCTTTGGAAGTTTCCAAGAACAGTGTGGACCAGGGAAGCTATTTCCCAATGCAACAGTCCAACTTTGTAACTGGCACAAACTCAACAGAAATCTAACCAAATCTCCAAAGTTTGTTTCATATGTCAGCGAGTTAGATGGAGATGACTTGGTCGAATGGGAAGTGTTAGTATCATGGCTGTGGAGATTTGCACGATATGAAACCGAGGGAGAATCCGACCTATCCTTGAAGCTGCTTACCGAATATCTTGAAGAAGATGAGTCTCTCCATCGGGGGCAACTGGGGGAAGCTTTGAGAGACAAATTGAAGGTTTTCATAAACGAGTCATTTCTTCCCCGAAGGGATCTCCTGTTTGGGTATCATCTGAAGCAAAGAGCTCACTTTGGAATGATTACGAGTACCATAAGTGAAGTTGAACACTCCGCCATGAAGAGGGATGCTCTTGGTCCCAAACCCAATCATAGCATCGACATGTCTCAAGGCAAAGAATTCTGTGGTGGATGAGACTGGAACTCTGGATCACTGGAGAAAGGTTTCCATCAGGAGAAATCATGTCATACCTACCTTTGTGACCACACGGAAGGTTCAAGTGGTGGAGAGATTTGGAAAACGGTTTCTTGTCTGTTCGTGTGGGTATTGGAATGGGTACTCAATTACGTGCCGACATATATACAAGTTGCTTGAGAGGAAGCCGATTGCCACCCATGCCAAGATCAGGAACTTCAAGTTGTATCGACTTTACGTTGGTGACACAAACCACAAAGCAATGAGCGACAAATTAGAAAGACTGCGTGACCACCCATGCCAGAAAGTTGGACTGATGACATCTGAGGTTTCCTCGTCATCGTCATCATCTGGCTCGACGCATTTTTCTTCGACTTTTGCTTGGCTGTCATCGTCTCACCCGGATTGTCTGACTGCTCACTGTCTGACTGATCATCGTCTGACTGTGGTTGTGGCTCCTTGGCTGTCTGCTTCTCATCCGAACCTTGGATAGCGTCAATCATTGCCGTTGCCTGCTGGACCTTTGCTGGATCATTTAGATCCCAATGAAACTGCTTGCACAATGATTCCACCGTCATTGTTTCGGCTTCAACTGGTTGAAAGGGACGAGAGGATTCAGCTAGACGGGCAGCTTCCTCAGCAGCACGCTCCTTCTCTGCCAAAATCTTGCGCTGCTCCTCTGCTTCTTGTTGAGCAGCTGCAGCACGTCTATTTCTGTGCAACCCCACCAAAACACTTGAGACATTTGCTTTCCTTAACACCCTTAGTCTTACCCGTCTTGCCCATGCAATGCTGGTACAATGACGTGCCTGCCTTGTGAAGCTTGAGGGACTGGGGGTTTAAAGGTATCTGGTCTTCGGGTAAACCAATAGCATGAGCCACGCAGTCCAGACAGTAGACTTGATCCTGTGGGTCTAAGATAGTATGAAGCTGAATCTTGCCCTTCTTCTTGGGATCAACATAAGACCTTAAAACAAGGGGAATCTTGTCCTTCACACACTCGACAAGCTGCTCTTCAGAGATTTCCCAACGCCAAAAAGGTCCACAATTGTCCGGGCCAGGAGGAGCGCGCACTTCATCTATTTGCATTTCTGCTAAGGCATCGTCCCCCATGGGGTTAGTGTCACCTTCAGCCATGATACCTATGAATAAAGCCATATACAAACAGCAGAAACAAAGATTGCAGTCAGTACAATACAGAAATATGCATGATATACATTATACATATAATAGATATAGTACATACGATACATACGATACATATCATACATACGATACATATCATACATATCATACAAAAGGTTTGTATGATACAATATATACCATACGTATCATACATACGATACATATTATATATATCATACGTACGATACAAAGGGTACTTACAGGATTTCAGTACTGTGATCTACTGGTGAAATGGAAATGTGCTGTTTCTTGACTTCCTTGACTTCCTGGGTGGTGTCCTTCCTTGTTCACCTTGTTCTATCAGTCTATGAATAATAGAGAAAGAGTGAAAGCATTGTTGAGAGACTTGGGTATGGCATGGAGGGAGGAAAGAAGAGAGGGTGATATGACATCAACTTTTGCTCATCTGATGAATAGCCACTCTCTCTGACCATTTCACAAGCAGGAAGCTGAGTAAATGTACCTGATAGTAGTGGTAGAGATGGTGTGATAGCTGAATAACAACAGAAGCAACAATAGCAGGAGCAACAAGAGGAGAGAAGAAGAAGTGTGGATGGTGGTGTTTTTGTTGTTGGTGTGCTTTTTAAAAATGGCTGCTGCTGATCAAGGGAAGGGAGTTCTCATTGGTCCACGTTCGCGCGTATAATACGTACGATATATATGATACGTACAATACGTATGATATATACAATATGTACAATACATACAATACGTACGATACATATTATATGCATGATACCCTTGAAACTCAAAACCTTAAGGTGCGTGCTTTTGGGGGCCTCTCTTTACTACTGTACCGGTACGGTTGTAGTACCGTACCAATGGCTTCATCACGGAATCCAATTTGGGGGACCAGTTTTCTCTATCAGGAGATGAACAAATCCAATAAAAGAGGGGTTGCAGGCATACCTTAGAGTATAACGGAGGCCTGCATAGCCTCATTTCTTGATTGTTGGTCACTTCCTGGACTGTAAAGTGGTCCCCCCCTTTGGCGATGAGTGATTTGCCACGTTTTCAATGGATTTGGCAAAATGTGAGGCTGAAAATGTGAGCTTAGTTTTAAACTAGATGGCTGGCTCTCCAGTCACAGAATGTCTTTCGAGTTCTCTATTTAGTCATTGCATCCAAAGAAAATCGCATAACAAGTTTCGTGATCATGGGCATCTCTTTTCAGACCATGTTTATCAGTGTCGTGGCCATGTTGTTCATGTTGACTCATTCCGAGTGACCTCTCACAACACATCCGATTGAAATTCCACAATGATGTATTGCCTCTTTGCCAGATGGGATCGATATTTGGGGACCATGGGTTTCCCTTGGTGTCCATGTTGGTTGCCGCAAGATTCAGTGAGAGAGGACAAACCTCCTGGATCCAACTGACGAAGATCGCATCCGAATCAGTCGGAGGCATCTTCATTCTTCATTCTTCGCGGAAAGCGTCTCATAAATTCGAAATACACACCTTTACAGGGAAAGCGCTGCTTGGTTGCCACCATGATATTTTCATTATCTTTCTTCCGCCGATCGATCGGCCATGGCCATGGGGATCTGCCGTCGTTTCATCGGGATTGGGATTCTTCTATTGCTTGCTACGGTGGCTACCGCTGGTCCCTCATCGTCGCTGTTATCTTACAAGGTCCACGCTCGCTCCGTTCCTCAACGATCATCTTACACGGCTGCTTCCGATCCACCCACACTGCGGCACGCCGCTGCTCCCACTCGTCGCTCAGTCGCTCCCACGCTCACCATGGCCAAGACCGGTCGCCGGAGCAGCATCAAGAGGCACAAAAAAGGAGGCAAGAAGCGATCCAAGAAGGAACAAGCCCGCCATGACCGAAGCACTGTCACTCCTGCAACTCCCGAGGAAGCAATAGCAAGGCGTGTCAAGCGTGCGAGTGACGTGTTGTGCCATAGTCTCTTACCGCAACGCTGATGGTGTTGTCGAACGCAAGGAGGGATGGTGTTGGATCCGTTTGATTACACTGGCAGGAACATCATCTCCTTGAAGAAATACGCGAGCTTGTCAAAATTGAGATTGTCAGGATCAAGAAGATGCGGGATGGTCCAGCCAAGACGCAAGGTTGGTTGGCTACGACACGGGAAGTGGGGAAACTCTACATGTCGGACAACCTCGTAAAAGGAATGATTCCTTACTGTGGAAAGGCAAAGATCGAAAAGCTCAACGAACACGGCATCTTCACTGTTCGTGACTTTGCAGAAGCTGAAACCTTCGAGCTGCGGGACATGACGGAAGATTACGCCATGGTGGACGAAGGTGGTGGTACCTTTATGATCCCGTTTGTTGTGAGAAATCTCAAGACTCTCAAAGGTTGGCGTGCGCATGTCGGAAGGCTTCGAAGTGGTCCCACACACAACTACTACCGCAAGCGTGCAAATCCTACAAGTCCCGTTATGGTGAGGATTGGCGAGACTTCATTCAACGATCCACTACCTGAATTCGACGATGTGTCACAGAGGTCGTCAAGCACATGTACAAGGAATCCAAGCGCTTCTTTCACAAGCACCGACCAAACTTTCACGGCTGGTATTCTATCACGATGCCCTGTCCCAGATGACGTCCAAAGAATGCTACGAGTGGATGGAGGAACACGGTTACCTTGCGCACTGGCTTCTTCCTGTTGGATTGAACCTCACCAGCAATCGTCTCGACAAGTTCCCGTCAGGCAACAGTCCAGAGGCCAACGCTTGGGATACGTCTCTCAACAAGGACGTGAATGATTCAGTGAATCGTCATATCATCATACGAGCCATTTGGACGATGACGACCCAACCAAGTTCACATCTCGACACCAAAGCGTGGCAGGAAGCGTACCATCGTATCCTCCAAGGCGCACCCCCAGCGAACGCATCGTCCAGGATATGAATCGATTCGAAGACTCGATGATGGCGATTCACTTGGCTAACGGCGCTGTCGTCCAGGCCTTGGCGACCAGAAGGTATTCGAGCGCAAGAGAATAAGGCGGCAATGGTGAAGGACGGTACATTCGTGAACGTCGCGGTGGTGCTCGCTACCGCAATGTTGTGGATGATATTCTGACGATGCAGTATCAGTGGTGGCATGACGATGCGATTCCGCATCTTGGTGGTGGTTATGCGGTTCTCCAGGAGGAGAGTGCGGAGGATGTGGCGGCTCGACTGGAGACGGGCAATCTCTTTGGCTTTGAGCTTGACAAGGACGGCAATGTTATTGACTTGTTGGTGGATCAAGACGAGGTTCAGTTTGACGACAATGGGGACGAGATTGATGATGCGAATTTCATTCCAGAGGAAGAGGATGGAAAGGTGAGCTTTTGTGTTGCTGTTTGCACTGCTTTTATCTGCTCTTATTTCTAACTCCCTTTGAACTGTTGCCATTTTTGGATTCCTAGCTTGCAGATGAGGTGTAGGAGTGATTGTTGCAAGGCATGCAACAATGGGGATTGTGGCTGTGTGTTTGTTGAGTGTGGTTGGTTGTCTTAATATTGAGTTTGTGGGCTTCACGTGAAGATCTTTCACCACGATTGAAGGCATGTTGATGGGAAACCTTCATGACGTGCGGATCTTTCACGACGGATCTTGGAGGAATTTGTGAGCGACTGCGATTGCATCGTGCTTCCGCGAGCGACTGACTCTCTCACCATCTCACCAGTTGCATGGTGGATTGCTTGTGAGGGAAAGCATCTGTTTTTACTGAGTCAATAGGTGTTTCAGTGGTCAAATGGTGCTTGGTTGATTGACGGGGATTTATCGTGTTACTTTACTTGAGAAATGTGACTGACTGTGACTTAAAGAAACGGTTTGCCTTTTTCAATCCCAATTCGGATTGAAATGCCAAAAAATGTCTCGGACGCGAGGCGAGCCTCACTTTTTGCAAAAAGAACTAAAATGATAATAGAAATGATCACCCGAACTGACCACTTGGCGATGCTGTAATCGGCATTTGTAGTTGGTGAACCATCTAATCCACCTACTGTAGTGTGGTCCTGACAGTCAAAGGAAGCCATTGCCACAAAGAAAGAGCAACATTTTTTTTTGGATGACACTACTTAACCATAGGTACGGTATTACACGTGTGTGTCGTTTCTCTCTTTGTGTAACTCACTCGCGAGACTCACGTCACAATAAGAGCAATGAAGATTTAACGAGAAGATAGCTCTCTAAAGCTTTTCGCTAACGCTGTATTTCTAGGGGTTGAAAATTTTCAGGGAACAAACCTCGATCGTCGCTGTTAACAAGCCTTCTCGCTTTGCGCTGAGACAAGTCTCGACAAATACACATTCCCACATCGGTCCAGCCATCTCAGAGAAGGTTCTCGATTGATTGAATTCGTTTTCAGCGTGGAGCGAGATCGTCGGCTTTGTGGAGGGATCTAGATCTTTGTCTTTGGAGAGAGCTCAGTCTCGCCTCAGAAGCTTTCATAATTTGAGTTTGGGAAAACTGTAAACCAGTTTTTGCCGAGTTCTCGTTGTTGGCGGTGCAATCCATCGTAGCAGCAGCAATCAAGCAACAAGAGCACACAAGCAAGTAGCCTTCGCCATGTCAGGACGTGATCGAGGAAATCGAGGTGGTAAGTCGAGCCAAATCTGATTCTGTGGTTCATTGGATGGATTTCTTGCCTGGCAACAAGAAGAATTCATGGTCTCACTTGAAATTCTGTTTCTCTTCCATATCGCAATGAAGGCGGTGGTCGGTACCATGGTGGTGGCGGCGGCCGTCATGGAGGACGACAAGGAGGACGAGGAGGTGAGTTAATGGATTTGATTTGATTCCTTGTGACGCGGTCGGCCATATTTCATTATCTGATCGTTTTTTCCGTGTTCCGTTTGTTCATTAGGCGACAATTACCATGGTGGCCGTGGAGGCGACAATTACCACGGTGGACGCGGAGGAGGAGGACGCCATGGAGGCGGCCGTGGAGGAGGAGGCGGCCGTGGTGGCGGACGCGGAGGTTAGTCATTTCGTGTTGTTGATTCCTTTGTCACGCTGCGATTCGATTCCAATTGTCAAATTGCTTATCCATGTATGTTCCCTCTCCCATCATGACCATGCCAGACCGAGCTCCTGATCTCTCGGGCGTCACGAGTCTGTTGTCCAACATTGTCCTTTCATCCGTGACGCCAAACTTTAGCTTTTTCATGTACTCCATCGATTGCAAAGATCGCTCTGGCAAGGGCCTCGACAGCTTGTCTCGCCGTGGAACTCTCTTCAACGAGGCCATCTGGAAGACTTTGTTGAAGGATATGCCCAAGAAACAGCTCACGGATCTCGAGCGCGTGGTGTTTTTCAGCGGAAGTTTCTTCTACTCGGCTCGACCTATTCCTGGCCTCGAGGAGGCTAATCTACCCAAGGAGCTCTTGGATGGCAGCAAAACCGATGGCGACAGGTATGTGACAATATATGCCGTGTCACTCCTATCATGAAACGGTGTCCGTCCTGTGACAGATGCAGCTCACATCACGCTTTGCCTCTCTCAGTTTTGCCGTGCAGAAGGTCTGGCAGTTCACTGCTCCCAAGGAGATACTCGAAGCTCCCAAGGTTGTGCCTTCTGGAAGCATCGTTTGTGACCACCGCTGTCAAGATTGCACCAAGGCATTTCCTGACATTCGTGGTCTTTTGCAGCACTGTCAAGAGACTGGCCATCGTCCTGTCTTTGATCCAAAAGAGGCTGGTGCCAAGGCAGCCGAGACTCCAGTCTTTCTGAGCTATGTCAACATGGTCTTGTCACGTGCTCTGTCGGAACGTCTTGCCAAGTGGGGACGAGAGTACATTGATCCTACCAAGAGCCACGAGGCGACAGACCGACAAGGGAACAAGCTTGGCGTCATCATCTACCAAGCCTACAGCGCGGAGTTTGGACTCGTTCGTCCAAAGGGACCCAACAAGGCTCACTTGGCACTCACCGTCGATCTTCGAGCGAAGCTCCTGCGCAGTCAGAGTGTCCTCGATGTCATTAGTGATGGCCAACCCGGTCGCAATTTCTCTCAAAAGGACCAGGACCGTATCAAGCGTCAGTGGATTGGCGAGACGGTCATTTACAAGATTGACAAGAAGACCTATTCTATTGTTGGCTTCAAGTTTGACCACAGCGCTGCGTCTCTTCCTGTCGAAGGTTTGGAGATCAGTGGAAAGCCGGTCTCTCATGCTCAGTATTTCAAGGACCGCAAGAACATCAATCTGCAGTATCCCAACGCCAAGCCCATGGTCGAAGTGTTGGGGAAGCGCAAGCAAAATATCTTTTTGCCGGCTGAGCTCATCTGCGGCAATGAGTTGGATCGCCGAGTGAAGGTAAGCTCATGCGCTGGCACTTTCTTCATGTCTTGTATTATTGTCGCTCCATCTCAAAATGAAATCCGCTCTCATCTTCTTGATCTTTAGGAAATGCTCCCCATGATTGCAAGCTACAAGCCCGATCAGCGAAACGAGGCGATCGAGAAGATCAAGACATACCTGCTTCCCGGAGCTCAAAAGACCAAAGGAGCTGGAGGCCTCCTTCCAGCCTGTGGTATTGTGATGAGTGAAAACCGACTTCAAGCAAAAGCTACGGTGATGCCAGTGCCCATGTTGATGGCCGCTGGGGTTCAGATCCCAAAAGAGAAATGTACGTACTTTCTTTGTATTGGTCAGTGTGATTTTTTTTAGTACGGTATTGTCTCAGGCCGACACCTGACCATGTACGCTTCGCTGTTTCTCTCCCTTAGCCGAAAACTGGGCTCCTGTGCTTGGCCGAGCCAAGTTCAATGTAGAGGCGAATCGCTCGACACAACTCAAACCAGTTGTTTTCTTCAGCAAGAAACTCAAAAAGAGTGGAGCCCAAGATGTGTACAACCGCATTGCCAAACTTGTCAACGACTTCAAGACAAGCTACTCATTCAGCATGGCTCCATTGGCACTGATTGAAACAGGTATGACAAGACTCCTTTGGTTGTTGCTTACCACTTTATTTTGTTGGCATTATTATTATCTTTGTATTCTGACAGCTTCTTCTCTCTCCAAAAACTTACCTTGAACAACAGAGGAACAAGAACGTCATTGGGGTGCTGTGGAGCGATACTTTTCTGGAGGTAATAAGTCAAACATCTTTGTCCTGGACTTTACAAAGCCGCGAGGTACTCTTGATCCGGCTTATCCGGTCATCAAGCAAATGGTGAGTTTTACGTTTGGCTGCCTGGTGCATGTCGACTCATCTTACTTGCGTTGGATCCTCACTCTTTCACTTTGACTGTTGTTTGCAGCTGACCAAATCTGGCTACTTGAGCCAGTTTGTAAATTTCAATACGTACCAACATGACCAGCCCCGGGATATGAAGCGCAGCAGCATCATCCTGCAAGGCGTAGCACGGCAAATTCTGCAAAAAGCGGGCGTCCGGTACGTATTGGAAATAGTGTGTGATTGACGTTGTGTCTTTCCGTCAACTCAACTTCTCCTTTGTGGCATGCCTCAGGTTGTGGTGGGTGCAGCTCCCCAAGGAAATCCCCCTCCCCGCAGTGTTTGTTGGAGTTGACGTGTTCCATGCTCCTCGTGTGTACGACCCTGTCCAGAAACAACGTGTGGCCAAGGCATCCTGTGCTGCCATTATCGTGCAGGTGGTTCGTCCGGGCGACCAGAAACGACACAAAGTAGAGATTTACTCGGAGACCGTTGCGCGGTCTGCTGGTGAGGAGTATGGTCTCCAAGATGCGCTGAGCTCGACTATTTCCAATGCCCTCCGCTTTTTGAAGGTGAATCCCATGTGTTGTGTGGTGTGGCGTGACGGAATTGGCGATTCGGCATTCGACACTCTTGCCTTCGAAGAGATTGCTGGAATTCGACGTGGATTGGCCGGAGGGCAGAAGCTTGTGGGGGCAGGACAGCAGCAATCTGCACCAGTTCCCCTTTCTTACATTGTAGCACAGAAGCGAATTGCTACCAAGTTTGTGACCCGGGGAGTGCAAGGCCACCCTGATGGGAAGTTTGGAGCCCCACCAGGAACACTAGTCGAAGGGATCCAGGGATTGCGATACAACACCTTTTACATTCAGGGCCGTGCACCCCCCTTCAGCACTCCAAAGCCGGTCCGATTCGTTGTTGTTGAGCAAGACAAGCAACTGAATCGGACCAGCATGCCCTTGTTGACTTGGGCAATGTGCCACGACTACCCCAATTGGCCAGGTGAGTGATTGGTGCATTTCAAATGTCGCCGAGTTTCATTTCCTATTGGTCGCTCTAACATGGAAACTGTTTGTTCTTTCATTTCAAACAATAGGACCAATCAAGGTGCCCAGCGTTTGCATGCATGCTCACAAGCTTGCCGAACTGGGAGGTTCAATGGTATGTGTGCAATGTTTGTTGGCTTTTTCTGTATTGCTTCAAATTCTTACATGACTGCCTCTTTGTTCCAGGTGGACTGTGGAAAAAACATTGATCACAAGGCGTATGCCAACACTGTCCATTTCCTCTAGTTTTGATGGGTGTCTGCATGGGCATGTTGCAAAGTCTGGGTCTACTTTCTGGCTGGACCATCATCTCATTATTTCGTGATTAAAAGGCCTCAGCCTCATCATCAATCACTGGCGGTTCCTAATACCGTACAGCATAGAGGGGAGTAGTAGCGATATGACTCTTTTCATAACATAAGATTGATTGAATTACCTTTTGCTCCATTCGTTTCTATTCTTTAGTCTAGGCTAGCTTACAACTGTTGGTTCCTCTTTGGTGCCAGAGGTGTTTGAAGCTGAGACAATGTCAATATATTAACCGCTCCCCAGATGATGGTATAGGTACAGTAGTGAGTGCTTGTCGCAAACCAACTCGTAGGTAAACCACACCACTCGGGAACAGCCTAAAGTCTCTGTGAATTGGGCCCTGCAAAGATAAGACCAAATAGTGTTACATTCGTGTTCGTTATTCCTTATGAAAGAAGCAGCCACAACCCCAGAGGCGCCAAAAGAGGAGCGAGCAGAATTCCCAGTTAAACGAAGCTAAGACCGAGGCTCGTCGTCGAGGGTATAGTCCGACGGACCGTCTGACGAGGGGTTTGGACGTCCCATGCGGCCGCCTTCGGGTGCGTTCCAGACATCTTTTTCTGCGGCTGCTTCCTCGAAAAAGGTTGGGGCCGGCGGGGCTGCATGAACCTCTGCATCCATGATCAAGCCATTTTGTTGCGATTCGAGATTATGCACGATGTCACTCAGGTGAGAACGCTCTTGTTCATGGATGCGTCTCATTTCTTCCATTTCATTCTCAAGTGCTACGACTCGTCGCGCGTTGGCTTCAGCTCGAGCCCGGTCGGCACCGGCAAAAGATGTGTTTGAAGCCATTGTCGACCCTGTGCCACCCGCCGTGTCCAGCCCAGACACGACAGTTTGGCTCTTGCCTACAGAGATTGACATTCTTGGCTTGGGAGGACCACCAAAATAGTGGTTTCGTGTCCAGACATACATCTTGGGCCAAATCACAAGAGCGACCAGGGTAACCGAGAAGATGAAAGCAAGCGCTGCCATGATCAAGTAGGATGCGTCTCTCGAAACTCCATCTAGGATGACAAACACGGGGATGCCAATTGCCCAAACTTGCACATGCGAGAAGATTGCGAAGAAGATCCACTTGGACTCTGCGAGTTCTGCCTGAACATCCTTCAACTTCCACGATATTGCTCCAGTCATAATGACAGAGATGAAAATAATGATGGCCAGGGGGATGATGAATGGTAGTGCACCAGCGTCGCCCGTACTGTTGCATTCAGCGTAGGAAATCCATTGCCCTTCTTCGTCTGCATTGGTGATTTCCCGACTCCATACCAGGGGGTCAACGATTTGCCAAACCATAAGAATGATAACGCTGAGGAAAATGACAATGCCGAATGGAATCAGCACCTGATTGATCTGTACTGCTTGTCGTCTCATGGAAAGCAGTTTACTCAATCGCCACAGCTTGAAGAAAAGGGCCAGATACATGACCTGGTATCCAATCACGAAAAACCATGGGAATGCTGAGCAAAATCCACTGAGCGTGTCTTCAGACACACCCTTGTCTTCATCCCACGATATGAAGAAGATGGAGAAAGCCACCATTGCCGAGCCGAGGCACAACAAATAGAGGAATTCGGGTTGGCTGGCCTTCACAATACGGTCCTCTCGCATGGCGTACACCCAAACTCCGGCGCCAACAGCGAGGACTAAAGCAAAGAAGCAGAGGAACAATCCAAAAGCGTGAATTCCTGGGGACAAGTAGTTCCATTCTGCAGTGGTCTTTAGTGGCTGGGGTTCGTTGGTGGTACCATCATAAAAGAGAAACTCGGTACCTTCCACAGGAACCCAGCTCCCCGGAACTGGCATATCCGAGCCTTCCACCTGTGTGTCATTGGTGTACAGGTGTGTCAAGACGAGCTCGTAGCTGCATGTACAAAGATGAAGTCTTGTGAGCACCCAAACATTGCGTACGTCATGCAACCCCCCACCCCTGTGGCTGCTCCTCGTGCTTACCTTTGCATGTCATTTTCATCCACAGTCGTCGGTCGAAGATTGTACATTCCGTAAATGACGCCCGAAATGTCTCTACCGTTCAGACGTCCCAACGCTAGCTCACTGGTTTCATGGGATTGGGAGAACTGAACATATCCCGATGCGCCCTGGAACTCTGTTTCGAATACTTCGGCTACGTGTTCTCCGCCTTCGCTGTGAGCCTTGCACGCACTGAGACCAGTCAAGACGATGGAGTCATAGAGGAAGCTGGCATACTCAGTGGGCGTCTCTCTTCGAAAGTACCCCGCAGTTTCCATGCTTGAGAGAATGGTTTTGTTGAGTGGATTGTTCATTGGTTCGTTGAAATGTTCGGCAATGCTGTCCGGTTGGTTTCTCCAAGCCCTCAAAAAGGGATCGGCTTCGCCATAGTATTTGAAGGGGTCGTAGTTGGTGAAGACGGCAGCACCACGGAGTAGTTTGTCAGTAGGGGAATCGACTTTATACTGGATGTGTGGCAGCATGGCGGGAGTCAGCATATCTCCCGAAAGCATCCAGAAATAGTCGTCTCCCAACAACCCCATGTCTGCTGCAACGTCGGCGACATCATCCAAGACCGCCAGACGATCGGTGGCCAATAGAATGCTGTGGTATCCATCCTCCACAGTGGTCTCTAGCGACTCTTCGATGGATCCTCTGTCTCCTTCGATAATGTGCTCCGTGATAGTGGCGTATTCCTCCAAAAAGTCCTCGGCGTCTTCCAATGGATCTTCATACTGTTCTCCATAGTCCGATGCATCATAAATAATGGCCAAGAACTTGCGCTCGACGACGTCTCGTTGTACGAAATTGGCAATGGCGAATCCGTAGTCTTGCGAAGAAGTAATGGTTCGAGCTAGAGTTGGAAAATCAGCCCGACGAGACAGTCGACGGTCAATTGTCGAGTAGGCCATTTGAGGGATCCATAGGTTTTCCGTGACGGCCGAAACTCCTTCGTTGACTCGAGGATGAGTGGGTCCAATCACAGCACACATGGCTTTGGTAGGATCTTGGTTGTTGCTGGCAGCTTGGCGAGTAATGTCGAGTAGTGCGTCGACTGCCATGGGACGACTGTATCCGCTGTCGCGGTAGAGGATGGAAGGGAAGGTGATGTTGCAATAGTCAATGTCGGCAATCTCGGGGACGATGGAAGCGTCACGTTCATTCTACCGTATCAGTAAAAGTAGAGAAGAAGAAAGAAGAAACAAGAAGTATACCTGTGAGGGGTTCATCGCTCCACAAAAATTGAAAAAAGAGACATCCACTTCCATGGTCACTCGTCAACTCACAAAGTGTTTGACAGCCAATTCAGCAGTCAACATGAGGGTAAAAGAGGCCTTCTCCAGTGTCTCCTTGTCAGGCCAAATCCCGTAGCCGTAGTACTCGACACCCTCATCTTGGATTGCCTTGGGAGGACCCTCACGTCTGATTGAAGGAAAAGAGAGAAGCAAAAGTGAGCATCAACACGTCGATCGTCCATCTATTCTGGCTTGGATTGCCTTGACTTAATTGGATGGACTAACTAGACTTACTCATCGCTGAATGGCAAAAGCGCCACCAATTGACATTCCAAGTCATCGGTCAGCACTGGTCCTCGCTTTTCCTCTGCCGAAAGTACCGTCGCTGTAAGCACGACAAGTCCCAGCAGGGGGCCGGCAATGGCTCTCGGTCGAAGCATCATGGTGGTATAATGTGTGATGTGATACAATAGAAAACTGGACTGACTACCGTACTCAGGTGATCAGGCGGTCCACTCGCTTGGTTCTGAGCAGTGTTTATTAGTGGAGATCTGTTGTTTTGGTTAGAGAAACTCGGGAAGGGTGATACCAGCCCCACCAGCGAATAACCACCGATTGCATGTACTGAGTAGAACGTAGTTTTGCTGGTTTTGGGAAGGGGCGTTGCAGAAGATACAAGACTGATGTTGACGAATAAATTTCGAAAAGGGTCGGACGTCGAAGGGGAAGAGGTTTCAAAGAGCTATTTAGATGCGGGAAATCACTGAGTTGAGTTTTAGATCTTCGAAGCCCAAAATCATCATCTTCTCTCCCTGCTATGATCGATACAGGTAGAAGCCTTCAATTCTACTGCTGAATTTCTCATTGTCAAGAACAGGCAGCGTAGAATGTCGGAGGCAACGCAAACAAAGCAGATGGTTTGCAGCAAAAGGTTGCAAGCTTTCGCGCTGTGATGCCTCATCCAAGACAGAGCTCTAGCGACTCATTCATCAGGAACCAGCCTACTTATTAGTCAACCCAAAACCTATTTTGTCTATCATATCTACCTGCTCCTTGGGTTTTCTTTCGGACAACTTAGGATCCTTAGTAACTACAGTACTAGTACCTATGCATAGTACACGTATGGAGTGCCCAATGCTATTGTTCAAGGTCTTGCCATACAGGTAGATACAGAGACAAATAGACAGACAACTCTAATTGGCAAACCTCGTTGATGGCTACGGTATTTGCAAAGATACCTGTAGCGCCTCACCCCGAACGTACCGTACGGTACCGGACGGTAGCTCCTTGAAAGGTTTCTCAAAAGACAGAAAATATGCAAGGTTTCCCGCTTCCTTCCAAAAGTACACAACATTACACTGGTCCGCAATTGTCAAAAGCATCCAAGACATTGAGTACCGTACGGTATTGAGTGGAACACCTCGATACTCTTGTACAGTGTACTTAAGCAGACGATACTCGAAAGGATGACTGCTTTGAGAAGGTGCAGTAGACTATTTACAAAATTTATCAGTGCAAGAGAAGACCTAACGACAGCCTTGTGTTATTACCGGTCCGTTAGGTACTCAGTACTGTACAGAGTATGGCATACTATAAGTAGCCACATCCTTTAGGTCCAATGCTGCTTCATCACTGGTCACAGAGTGGCAAGGAGCGTGACGAGCTCGTCACGACAGTTCCACATTGCTCACTTTTTAGTCAGTTTCGGAATGTCAATCATGTGCAAGCCTTGCATCCTTATCCACCACCTCTACTAGCTAGACCTGGTTGAAGGTTTTGGAAAAGCGATGCTGGGGGATAGGAAATCACATCCTTTTCTTACGGGAGAATCTATTCCACCATCCCGCCCTGTTGTTTGTTTCTGTAGACGGTAAGCTACCCGAAAACGCCGTTTGGAGCCAGCAGCTAGCAGCCAGCAGCCAGTATCAGAGACCAAAGCTGCTCCGCGGGAACCGGTACCGGTACGGGTTCACTATTTGCTGGGCCTTTCCTACATGTAGCTGCTACTTTTGTGTGTGCTTGGTAACTTGAACGTGTAAAAGTGACAGTCAACCTGGCTGTCTGATGCGAGAGACAAATCAAAAAGTAGATCTAGTTCTCTGGAATAGAACAACTGTTGTCCATGCACACCAAATAGTCAGGTTATTTCCTTTTGCTAAAGTAACGAATATCTTCCCTGGCCCGTTTTCAAGCTACCGGTACCATAGTAGGCCCGACTTCAGCACAGCCTACTGAAGTGCTGAGGATTGAGCCCCGCCAGCAATCATCGACTGCCAAAACGAAGGTGAGACCCAATTGAAGGCGCTCACACTCAGATACTGCTGGGATCGCTTGTGCAACTCTTCAAAGACGACCTTGCCTTCTCGGGAGAGATTCTTCTGAAGGTCTCTCGCTTTGCCAAATGTTTTCTTCTGTTCGCATGCATGTTCAATGTCGAACAGCGTTTCGAGGTACTTGAGCTGTGTATGAACAGCACGCTCCGTGCAAACTGACTTCATGCGCCCGTTGCATCCACGCCTCAAGCAAATGCCGCCGTGGACAGACAGCTGGCGAGTCTCGAGGCTACACATTGGCTCATCACAGCGGATCACACCCTCGTAGTACTTCTTGTGGAGGTTGTGTACCCACAGCGTCATGGCGTTGCCGAGTCGGGCAAAGCACTGGAAGTGATTGTTGCACCCCCAAAAGTTGGGTGAAGAGCACTCTGGATTCACGCAACGGAGACCTTCCACCAGAACGGTACCGTCAGGATTCTTGGCAACATGAAAGACGCCCGGGAACTCGCTTTCGACTTTGCAAGCAGAGCATCGGAACTTGAACTTCTCCACGTTTTGGAAACGTTCGCGGTCCGGCTTACAAGACTCTGGAGTGTAATCAACATCATCGTTGTCGAATTCTTCGTCACCGAAAGCGGCACTTTGACTGTACTTGGCTGAGTCAAGCCCCATCTTGGATGCGAGAACACGCTGCGAAGTTTGTTGGATAGGCTCACAGAGACGAGCCACCGGTGGCAGGATCTGTTGGGCCAGATAGTACTCGACGTCTGGCTTTAGAACGCCACCACTTCGGAGGATTTCATCGGGATGGCGGGCACGCTCAGCTGGTGTGGGCACTTTTTCGTCTTTGTTGGGGGTCCCAATGGGTGCAGTAATGATGTAGGGAATGTGATCTCCCGTGTTCACCGGTCGATTGTCCTTGAGCATCATCTTTGCAACATGGACGTGAGCCTGAGATTTGCCGTCTGGGTAATCGTTGGGGTGCTTGCTAAGCCCCTTGGTGATTGTGTACTTTTCCAGTGGCAACTCGTTGTTTCGCATCTTTTTCGCAAGCTCTTCTAGGTGATTGTGGATGTTGTTCACTACGATTTCGGGATCTTCCCCAGAAAGGATCTGATCAGCCAAAAAACGACCAGTATCCTTCGACTGAATACACCAGTCACGCCGAACTAGATCGAGTCCTTTGAGCTCCTGTCCGTACGTGATGCCGTCGGGTCCCTCCACAACAGTCTTGGCAGCGTACTTTTTCTTCTTGAGAAGCAGCATTGAGCGAAAGACTCCATCTATTTCTAGTTCCAGAGTTCGGTAGAGTCGATTCACCTCTCTCTTGACTCGTTCACCCAGCTCTTTGACCTTCGGCAAGTCGGCTTCGTTGCTAAGGCGCGTGTTGATCATGATACTGTCAGTGTCACCGTAGATGACATCGAGTCCTACCGAGTCCTGGGCGATAGTCACAGTTCGTTGAAGCTTCGTTGCGAGACAACAACGGCAACGTGAAAACGTGAGTCATGGACAAAGCAGCAGTTCCACCAGGAGAAGGCTGCCAACTGAATACTCACAGTTTCGCGTCCCATCATTGTAACCATGGCAGCAATAGGTTGGGCATAGAAGCGAGAGTTAGAGAAACCGAGACAACCGTACATCGAGTTGGCTGTGAGTTTGAGCGCTTGCTGGCGAATATCAAGCTGAAGAAGGACAGTTAAAGTCATGATTAGTGCAATATTTGGCTTGACAAAAACAAACTCCATCTTCCTATACTTACCTCTTTCGCCTTGTCAGCGTTCTTTTCTGACTTTAGCATCTTCTTCACGTTTCGTCGGCGCTCAACCAAATTCTTAATGACTCGTGGTAGGACACCCTGCCCCTTGGACTCGTCGGGAAGCGGAGGCAAGTTCTTGGACACTTCTTCCTCCTCGCCTTCAGCAGCTTCTACCGGCGTGGCGAACGTGGCCCATTCGATGGTTGTGAAGCACAAGTTGTACTCTTGGATAAGGGAAGGGTACAAACTGTTAAAATCCAGCAGCAAGATGAAGGAATCGTACAGTCCTTTCTTAGGTTCAAGCACCAAACCTCCGCTGTACTTGGCCTTTCCTTTTCCAGCAGCGCCCTTCTTGCTTCCAGGGCGTCGTTTCTCGGGCACCAAGTGCTTCAGGCGATGAAACTCATGTAGCAACAGATACTCTGTCCTCTCTGCGCGGTTACTTTTCATCGTGTGCGACCATAGGTTTCCGGCGATGCAGGTTAGCTGCTTCGTCAGTGGCAAGATTTGCAACTTGAACATGAGGCGATGGACGAGTTGCGTATCAAAAAGCGTGTGTTGTGCCAGCCGCACGATTGTCTTGCTAGACTCATACCACTGAGGGATATCCACCGGTTCAACCTCCACCCTTTGTGTCTTGAGTTGCGTAGCAGCCAAGTTTGTGAGTGAATACGTTGTTTCCCGAAGAAGTTCCTTGGCGCTCAAGTAGGTATCACACAAGAGGCGTCCGGACATGGCATCAGCAATAGCGTAGTCCTTGCGTCCAGAGTGTGAACTCTTGGAAGGCATTTGCATGCGACGACGACGGCCCAGCTTGGACCAGAGCGACACCTTCAGTTCCCGGCAACGATTCAGCAGGACTTCTGCGTCAAAGCCCCAGATATTGTGCCCCACAAGGACGTCAGGATCCCACTGTCCCAGTTGAGCAAGGAGACGACACAAGAGGGCTCGTTCGTTGTACTCGCGGCAGAGATCTGGCATATTTCTGGACGCCTCTCTTTCAAAGTCTCGCGGGAACTTGGGAACAGCTCCCCCGAGGTCACCCCTTGCCAATGGGCGAATGATGGTGATTTGCGACATGTGTCGAACTGACTCATCGGAAGCAGTATCCAACAGAACTTCCTTGTGGCAGACGGCACTGACGGTCACGATTTCCGACTTTTGCGTCTTGGGGTTGACCACCGTCTTGAGTTTGATCGAGACTGCTACAACAGGGGGTGGGGGGCGATTGCCAGGCTCAAGAAGATCCAATCGCTTAATGTTCTTTGGGTCGTTCACCTGCAATTCTAGCTTACACCAAGAAACTGGTGCTCGCGTGGCGACTGGTTGCTTGATACGAATCCAACAGGGTCCCAAAAGCTCCCGTTTGACAATGAATGTCTCCAGGACGGACGCGCCACCACCCAAGATCTTCTGAAAGTGCTCTCCCCCCTTTTCGCAGATTTCTTGGGACGGACTGGGAAATTTGGCATCGTAAACAACCTTGAGATACTCCGTTTCATCCCTAGGAATGGAGCAGTCATCAAATGCATACTTGCGAGTGACGGGTTTGCCCCTCCACCACGCTCCTTCCACCTTGGGAATGATCGGCCCCTTCAAGACGGAATTGATTTCCTGATGAACCTTTTGAAGAGGGGCATACTCTCCCGTTTCTTCATTGACGCGAGGCAACACGAAAAGATTGCGCAAGTTGTTCTTGATGAGAGCACAACAGCTGACAAACTGTGGCTTGCTGTTCTTGCTCTTTGGTTCCGGGGGAACTGCCACCTTTCCAAACAAGAGGATCTCTCCATTTCCCCTGTCAGCAATGTCAATCCAGAAAAAGTCAATGTACTGTTCGGCGTCGCCACTTTCTGTTTCTTTGGTTTGAAGGAATGCGCCCAGCTCGGCAGAGGACGCTGCGGTTGTGGCGGCGTTGGAGGATCCTGCAGCGGCCATTTCGTCCGGTTTGAATGTCGCAGTCATGGCAGCCATAGTGACAGCAGACTTTTTCGACTGCTCTTCTGGTGTCGGCTCCGGCTGCTTCTTTTGGTTGGCAATTTCCTTTTCTTCCATTGCCTTTTTGGCGGGAGCCGACATGTCTTGTCCCAGTTTTCTTCGCGCCAGACGCTTGCGTGGTCGAGGAGCTTCCTCTTCGTCCTCCTCCTTGTCCTTATCATCAGATGCGTCATGGTTGGTATCCACAGCTGCGCGGTTGATATCATCCTTGTTGCCGTCTTTGGTCTCATCCGTAGCCATTTCAACGTCTCCATCATTACCTCCGTCATTGGCGTCCGGAGCAAAGCGGACCCTTGTACCTTCGGTGTTGGTCTTTTCCTCGTCAGGTTTTTCCTCATCTGGTGCCATGTCCTGATCTTTTCCAACGTCGTCATCGTCATAGTGATCATCATCGTTTCCATCGTCAAAGGGCATCATGCCCATATTATCATCATCATCTTCTTCATGATCATGGGCATCCGCTTTCTGACGGTCCACTTCCCTGCTGCGACGAGGTTGTGATTCTGAACGCCTCCTTCCAGAATTCGACTGACGTCCCCGACTGCGACGACGAGGAGCAGACGAACTGCGGCGTCGACTGGTGGAGAGAGGAGCATTATCCAGCTGCTTCAAGAGATCATCCACATTGGTAGTCGCGGAAGCACCACCATATCGACTGCTGCTGGACTTTTTGTTTTTGTTGTTGTTGGATCCACCTCCAAAAGCAGGACCTGTGGCAGTTCCTTGTGTGACAAAATTCCACATGCTTGGTTGGGACTTGTCTTGTTCCATTCCAGCTTGATCCAAGAGCGTCTTGTTGCGTTTGGCCTTTTTCAATGCCGTCTTGGTCAATGTGGCATTGCCGTTATTGGCTCTCTTGCGATTAGTATTACCGCCCTCATCTGGCTCTCCTCCCAAATGTTCTTCTCCATCATCATAGTACCCCAATCCGTCATCGTCGACAATGAAATCTTCTCGTTGACGGCGGGCATTGACCAACTTTCCGTATTCCTCTTCATCAACCACTTCATAGATATCTTCTTCATCCTTGATCTCTACATCGTCCAAATCAAATCCCTGTTGCCGACGCTGGCGGAGACTGGCCAAAGCAGCGCTTTTCTTCTGGCGGCGGCTGGCAGAGGACATGGTGTAGACAACAACACTTTGTAGTACTAGCTAGTAGCACAGTAGTAGTGGGTAGACAGGTTATTGAACAGAGATTGTGATGAACGACGGTTGATGCCAAAGCCAATGCTCAGAAAAATGTTGGAAAAAATGCTTCCGAAAGGCGCCAAAATCAAATGGGTCAAATGTGCGGCTTGACTAAAATTGAGCGATGCTCGCGAAATTGTAAGAGCCGGCAAAAGATCGGCAATCAACTCACCCGACAGCAATCCAAGTCTTGTGGAGATTATATTTATGCTTTGATACTTGTTGGCTGGTTTGTGAACGTCGCTGCCATTCTCTGAGCAAGGAACAGAGGCGCCGCCCGTTGTTAGACTAGCTAGCTAGTATTGTTGTGAAAGAGCTGAGCTCGTTGGTCGATCCATTGGTGAAAGAAACCAAGCGAATTGAATTATCGATATCATGGACCGCCAACTGTTGAACCGAGCCACGGATGGTTCGGATGCCCCTACTCCAGGATATCTGTACATTGATATAGCCAAGAATGCAGCCTCATCGCCCATGGCTTGTCAGGAAATTGCCACCTTTTTGACGCGAAAGCTGGCCAACAAACAAAATGCCAACATCAAATGGAAGTGTCTCAAAGTCATTGCCAAGACGGCAGAGGCCGTCAGTAGAGGACAATTCAAGCGTGCTGTGGCACAAGACCAATCTGCTGTGGCTGCCATTCGTCTAGCCACCAATTTTAGAGGTCCTCCCGATCCAGTGCGAGGAGATGAACCCTACAACCGTGTTCGTCTCGCGGCAAAGGAGTGTCTCGACATGATTTATTCAGAGACGCCCACACAAGCCGATCAGAGTCCCTACAATTCGGGAGGAGGAGGCATGTCCAACACTTACGGGGCTCCTCCTCATCAACAAAATGCATACAGTGGAGGCGGTGCTGGAGCTGGAGCCGGCGGAATGCCTCCTCCAGGTCGCCGCATGGAAGGAATCGGAAATCCCATGTTTTCCGATCCACGCCTAGAACCACAGTCCAACTCGGTAGAATCTGTCATTAAGGATATTGGAGAATCCTTTGTAGGCATGATCAAGGATCCACTGGCTCGCAATGCCGATGTTCGAACCTCCAATTCGCACGGAGAAATGCCTCGTCCTGGTGGAATGCAGGGTTTTGGATCGCACAATGCTGGAACGGTACGTCTCTATTTTTATTTATTATTGTTTTGTTTGATTTTCTTCCAGGCTTGGGTGTATAGTATTGCATTGTATTGTATTGTCGTATGTGTTGCGAGCAAATTTATTTATTTGTGATTGACGTAAAATTCTGGCTGATACGATTTCCAATACTGCTCTTGCTTCTGACAATCGAACCGAATTGAATCGACGACCACAATCATATTATTGGAACCTTTCTACGACGTTCAAAATTCAATGATATTGATATTGGCAGTACGGACGCCCTCCTCCTGGTCGAAGTGAACTGGCTCATGCCACCGGTGGACAATGGACCATGGCTTCCAACAGAGGACCCAATGCAGTAGGAGGCGGGGGTTCCAGCAATTCCAACGACGCATACTACAAGTCACGGGAGCAAGGAAACAATGCTTTTTCTTGGGCCAACAAAGACGCTCACGGCTCTCAAGGGGGAGTCGGTGGTTCTTGGGCATCACCAGCTCCATCACAGGCTTCTCGACCTTCCTACGCTGATCAGCATTCTACTACGCCCTCGATTACGATCAACTCGGCTCCAAGTGCTCCAATCAACCGTGGCTCTGGTGGGACGGCTGTCAGTGATGGGTCCTATGAAAAGAACTTGGTCATTGAGTTGTGCCCCCCTGGTGGAATGAAACCGGTGCCACCTCCTGACAAGCTGCTCAACTTTGCCAAAGCAATTCCCAACCTAAACCCTGACTTGATCTGCCCCGTCTTGCTGGATTGCTTGGAAGATGGGCATCCATGGATCATGCGTGCCAAAGCTCTTTGTGTGATGGAAACCTGCATCCAGGCAGGCGCAAGACCTGACAATACCAACCCATACGCCAACTTCTTTTACACCTGTCGGGGAGAAGTCGAACCACTAGCAAATCACGCCAGGGCAGCTGTCAAAGACCCCGCTCGGAGGGTCCTGGCATTGTTGGGTGTGGAATTGTCGGAACCTGCTGCTGCTGCGCCACCCCCGGCGGCAGCACCACCGGTTCCTCCGGCACCTGCTGCACCGGTCAATTTGTTGGACTTTGATGACACCCCTGCTGCAGCGGTACCAGCTCCCCCACCATCGGCTCCTCCACCGCCTCCCAGTCAGCCAGCAGCAGCAACAGGCGGTGGAAATATGTTTGGTGGAATGGAGCTGAAGAGTGCCCCCGCTGCTGCACCTGTGGCTCCACCGCCAGCACCGACCAGTGGATTCTTACTGGATGGATTGACTGTGAACAACCCGCCAGCTCCAGCACCAGCAGCCCCTGCAAAGGCTCCTGAGGTCATTGACATGTTTGGTTCCTTATCAGTCAAAGCAAACGATGTTGAGGAAGAGAAAAAGAAGGGATCAGAAGATACAGATGACCTTGCTGCTGTGGCAGCCTCTGGGTCTGCATTTGGATTCATCAATTCTGATTCTTCGCAAGCACCTGCCGTTGCGGCTGCCCCGGCAGCTCAGCCAAACACTGTGGAATCCTTTGATCCTTTGAGTGCCTTTTCACCCAATACACAACGACAAATGATGCAGCTGTCACCGGAGCAGATGCAGGCCATGGCTTACCAACAGATGCTCATGCAACAGCAAGCGATGCAAATGCAGCAGATGCAAATGGCCATGGCAATGCAGGGTGGTGGTGGCGGCATGCCTCGAGTGGGTGGAGCTCCCATGTCAATGATGCCGGGTGTAGGCCCTGGAGTGATGGGACCTCATGCAGGAAGGACAAGTTCTGGGTTCTCTTTCTTGGACAATCCAGCAGCCAAGAAGGAAGATAAGATGTTTGATTTTGTCCAGGATGCCATGAAGACGGAAAAGACACACAAGTAGAATGATAACTAACTGATAGACAGATGTGGATGAACACATGATAGTTAGTTGCAAGAGTATCTAGCTAGCTAATGAACTTTGTGGATATACAATTTGTTGCGCGAGTGCTAGCTTGTGCATATCGGCAGTTTCGCTGGAGACTACTACAAAGTGTATGTAGGCCCGGAACGTTCATTTCTCGCCGTAAGGCGAAGCGAAGTGCTTTTTTGTGGCTACTAGCCAGCAGGGCTGTATTGTACGGTACCGATACCGGTGTGACTGCGGCAACTAACGCGTCTTGATTTCAGCATTGGTGGCATTGAGTCAGCATCGGAACAAGCCAATCGGAAGATCAAAATGTTCTGTGTCATCGATGCTGCTTCTCATAGCCCGCCAGACTGGATGGATGCCTCAATTGTGTTGTGGCTGATGGGATTGATTGGAAATCATCCGCATTGTTGGCATTCTGACACAATAAATCAGACTCAGTTCGAAGATCGTCGGAATCGCAAAACTCGTTTCTTGACACAATCTCACAAAGACTACATACAAGAAGAGAAAGATTAACAATGATGACTTTGACCAAGACTCTCAACTACAGCCTTTTCTTGGTTGCCATGGTGGCATTTCCATGGCGATGTGCGGCTTTTACTACTCCGTCAATGATGCCTTTTAGTGCTACCACTGGCAATTCCAGACTCTTTAGCACCGAAACCGATGTCGACGAGGCGACCAAGCTTCGGGAGAAAGCAGCTCAGCTTCGAGCTGAAATTGCGGCCATGGAGGGCAAGACATTGCAAGAGGTCGAAGACGAAGCCAAACAAAAGAAGGAAAACATACGGTTGCGAAGAGAGCAACAAGAAGAACAGCGAAAGCAAAATAGAAAAGAAGCTGCTGCTTCCAGGGATGATGGCCGGTTTTTGCAAGTCCCGAGTACTATGGATGACATGGTGAGACAAGCGTCGCAATCAGTAGAACGGGCCTTTCAAGATGGACAGACACGACAAACAGTTCGTTTTGCCCTGATTCGACCAGATCAATATGTCAACGAGGTGAATGAATGGCCAGGGGGTGCCCAAGAAATGTCTCGCGAAAGCGCGAAACCACTCACCCAGGCACTCCTGAAACAAGTGCATGCTCCTACCAAAGCCACAGAAGAAGCCAGCAGACAACAACGATTGCCCCCAACTGTCAAAGAACAAGATATTTGGGATTTTGATGGATCTGCGCTCATTACAGCTGAAGCCCAGGCTGGAGCCAATGGAGATGTCCAAGCTTTGGTCCTACCCAATACCGATACCAAATACATCAAGGATATCGACAGCATTGATCAAGCCATGGGGAAACGACTTTTTCTACTCGTCAATCCATTCTGGAGAAACCTGGACTCCTGGGGAATCAATATCTTGGCCCCCGGAGCCAAGAAAATGGCGAAAGAAATCATTTTTGACAAGGGCTACAACGAGTCCTACTCCCTCTTGAGATTCAGTTGTCGTGGAGAAGAGTGTGTTGCGGTGAAAGCGTACCCTTATGATTGGCAACTTTTTGCGTACTTGGAAGATGACGATAACTATGTTGGTGGTGCCGCTGTGGAGCGTACCATTCGACTAGGATCGTGCAAGGAAGAACCTTCCAGTGCCCTGGTCACGGAGCTGCTAAATGAGAGACCTGAGTTTCAGCAAACACGAACGATGCGACAATTTGGCAGAAAGTAGACATAGAAAACTAACCTAGAACTGAAGATACGATTATAAATAAAACTAATGCGCTCACCTCCTCCAACTGCATGTAGGAAATAGGAAAAGCTCACGTGGACGGCAATGTCAAATGAATGGCATATGAGATGCATCCAAGAATGGAAGGAATGGTGAAAATATTGGAAAGCAATACGACTACGGTATAGAGAGTGGATCTATTGCAATAGGGGAAACCAGAAGCCTTCTGCTATGCTGATAGCACACAGTTCTTGTCAGCCGATCTACCGTATGAATCTTTCTAGTTCAAGTTTTTCAGTTTTGCTGGCGCAGATGGGAACCTTTTTGGCAATCATGACTTGTGCGCTCACCTCTTTTTCCCGCCAGCTCTTGTAGTCTAGTTGAATTTTGGCACTTGTTCACTTGATCAGAATTTGGAATGAAAGGGCCCGAAATCAGGATTTTAAGAATCCAATTAAATTGATCAATTCCAAACCGAAATATAAAACCGAAACCAAAATATAGAACCGAAACCAAAATATAACACCGAAACCAAATTACTATGGTAAATAACTAGTGAAATCAAGCCTAAACCTAAATATAAAATCGAAACCTAAGTATAAAACCGAAACCAAAATATAAAATCGAAACACAAGTATAAATCGGAATTTGGTGTAAATCGCCATTTCGGGCCCTTTCAATCCATTTCTTGATCTTCCGTATTTCCAAGCATTACATGTATGCTGGTGCTTCTTTTTCAGGGCAATCCAACAATCCCACATCCGCAAGTAGACTAGTAACCACTGCAGTCTAACTTTTACCTCGGCAGGTTAACTGCCTGAGTCCTCTACCCCTTTACCTCGGCAGGTTAACTGCCTGAGTCCGCTACCCCTTTAATGGCAAATATTCTGTCTGTGGGATCCCCTCGTTTTGTGTCTGTGGGATCCCCTATTCCGGTGAAGCCAGGGTATAAGGATAGAGATAATGTAAGCTGGCAAAACTGGAAATTGAAGGTTCAATAAAAGTTAGGGGTAGGAATATATCAATGTAATTTAAGGTTAGTGCACTCAGGACAAAACACAATAAGCCAGCAGGTGTTGTAAATTTAGAGTTACACGATCGAATGATAGCTGTAAATTATGGGTTAGCCCGTGGCTACACCAATGCTAGCTTAATATAAAACAGAAGGTTACAATGAGGGAATGATACCGGGCGGCAACACACGACGAAGTCGGGTGTTGTCGCCAGGGCTACCTTGAAAGAAGGACAAAATCTCAAACATGATCCTCTTTCTTCTATTTGTCTTTCTGCCGAGGTATCGCAGCTCCCGCTGACTTGATTGGCAAATATTCTGTCTGTGGGATCCCCCTGGTTTTTGTCTGTGGGATCCCCTTGTTTTGTGTCTGTGGGATCCCCTATTCCGGTGAAGCCAGGATAAGGATAGAGATAATGTAAGCTGGCAAAACTGGAAATTGAAGGTTCAATAAAAGTTAGGGGTAGGAATATATCAATGTAATTTAAGGTTAGTGCACTCAGGACAAAAACACAATAAGCCAGCAGTGTTGTAAATTTAGAGTTACACAATCGAATGATAGCTGTAATTATGGGTTAGCCCGTGGCTACGCCAATGCTAGCTTAATATAAAACAGAAGGTTACAATGAGGAATGATAGTGGGCGGCAACACACGACGAAGTCGGGTGTTGTCGCCGGGCTAGCCATAAAAAGAGGTATAATGAGGGAAGGCTATTGAAGAGGTGCATTCTCAAACACGATCCTCTTTCTTCTATTTGTCTTTCTGCCGAGTATCGCAGCTCCCGCTGACTTAGCCAAACCAAGCCAAGTAGAAAAGTGAGCCAACAGAGCTGTGATGCCCACGTCATCCTGTTGGCGTCATCCGATCCTGTTGTCGTCAGGAAGAAAACAAGAGGCAATACCGGTACGAAACGCCACGACGCAGAAGCACCTGAAAAGAAGACACGAGGACAATGCTGGCAATGGCAAGATACTGACTCACAATTTCCTACTGCCTCAGAAGCCTTTGCCAGATAGCCATACTGTAGGTGCGAGGTGGTGGTTCATTTACGTTGGCTCGTTGGAACAGTCCAGTATCATTACAGTACTTTGGGTAACCAAACCAAGTCATAGATACCTTCGAAAAAGAAAAGTTTTTGATTGCAAACGCCACACAGAAAAACTACAATGAGATTTCATTTGCAGGCTCTGGGATTCCTCCTGTTGCAGGAGCCAACCGGTGCCTTTGTGGCTCCGATGGCCGCAACAAAGAGGCAGCAGACGGCGATATTTTCATCATCTTCCCGCGAAGCCAGTGACATGCTACGAGATATGCGAGAAGAGTTGTCCCGTAATGAAGAAGCCAATTTGGTCATGCAGGCATTGCGTGGACAAAATCTCAACGACGATGATTCTGCCGTGGCTGGATTGGAAATGCGGCTCGTGGACATTGGGGGGAAGGAAGATGATCGATTGCCCTACGAATACGATCCGATATTTTTGCAAGACTTCTTTGGGAAGAGACCGGGAGCTGTGGTGACGAGGTTCTTTCAACTATCCACCGTGTTGGGAGGATTCGCATTCAAAACTATACTCGACAATCTTTTCAACAGATTAGAGGGGAACCCAGATTTGGAGATTAAGAGAGCAGCGGAACTGCGCGACAAGATCACTTCGTTGGGACCATTTTATATCAAGGTTAGTAGTGAAGGGGCATTTCGATACCGGTAGGTCCTGCGATACTGTCATCTGACTCCTGTTTGAATTGCTATCATCTGTTGGCTTGACTCCCCGAACAAATTCACATGACAATCCACGCATATACAAAGATTGGACAAGCTCTCTCTATTAGACCTGACATTCTGTCTCCCAGAAGCATGGTGGAGTTGCAGAAACTCTGTGACAAGGTACCTTCCTACGATTCCAAGGTAGCATTTGCCACTATTGAGCGAGAACTTGGAAAACCAGTGGAAGAAATCTTCAGTGAGATCACCCCTGAACCCGTGGCTGCCGCGTCATTGGGACAGGTCTACAAGGCCAAACTCAGGGCCACAGGCGAGACGGTTGCCGTCAAGGTGCAAAGACCTAACGTCCTGGAAACTGTATCGTTGGATCTCTACTTGGCCAGGGAAATTGGGCTACTCGCGAGAAACTTTCCTGACTTGTCAAGCAGGATCGACGTGGTCGCTCTCTTGGACGAATTTGCCTATCGCTTCTACCAAGAGTTAGACTACAACCTCGAATGTGAAAATGGAATTAGAATCAAGGAGTACATGAACGTCTTGCCCATGGTCAAGATCCCAGAGAACTACCCCGAATACACTGCACGACGAGTGCATGTTGCGGAGTGGGTAGACGGTGAAAAACTCAGTCAGAGCAAGGCCGATGATGTGGGAGCGTTGGTAAACTTGGGTGTAATCACCTACCTCAGTCAACTCTTGGAGTCAGGTAAGGAAGGAATGACGGGTTATGAATGTGTGCGGCGTGCTTGTGCTTGCAAGTTCTAACTATCTTCATGTGATGCTTCGTTGCTATTGCAATCCATTTGAAGGCTTTTTCCATGCCGGTAAGTTTTCTCTGTTCAACCAGTGTGATCGAAGATTCATAGGATGGTCAGCTCACCTTTCTGTATCAATTTGTTGATTCGTCGTCCTTTACTGCTAAAGATCCCCATCCCGGTACGTCGTAGAAACCTCATTGCTAAGTTGGCTAATTGGGACATTTCGTTTCACTGACAAAAATGTTCATCCCATTACATGAGCAGGTAACATGCTTCGAACGGACGATGGAAAGCTGTGTATCTTGGATTTCGGATTGATGACGGAGATCACTGACGATCAAAAGTATGGCATGATCGAAGCCATTGCACATTTGATCAACCGTGACTACACTGAAATCGGTCAAGATTTCAAAAACTTGGACTTTATCCCACCGGATACAGATACTACGCCCATCGTTCCTGCCTTGACCAAAGTGTTTGACGTTGCCTTGGCTGGAGGTGGTGCCAAGAGTATCAACTTTCAGGAACTTGCGGCGGACCTGGCTGAGATCACATTTGAGTTCCCCTTTCGAATCCCACCGTACTTTGCCCTCGTCATTCGAGCCATCTCTGTGCTAGAGGGTATTGCATTGGTTGGACAACCTGACTTTGCGATTGTTGACGAAGCCTTCCCCTACATTGCTCGGCGACTACTTACAGATAAGTCACCCCGACTTCGAGCTGCACTCCGGTATATGGTGTACGGCCGCGAAGGAGAATTTGACGCTGAGAAGTTGATTGATCTTCTTCAAGCCTTGGAGAAGTTCAGTGCTGTGCGTGACGATGGAGATGGAACTTCATTCAAGGTGAACGGCGTGAGAGGCAACCGCGTGGTTGGCAAAGCCGGTGACTTCAGGGGATCACAGATAGTTGATACATCCGAACGCGACACGGATATCGACGGTGGCCGCTTCCGAGTGTCAACTGTAACAGACGGGCTCCCGGTGCTCACGGGTGGTGGTGGAAACAATGGCAAGAATGACGATGACGAGAATTCCACTCGAGAAGCACTACTCTTCTTTTTCGGTCCGGAAGGAGAAGTCTTTAGAGAGTTCATGCTGGAAGAGATTGTGACTGTGGTGGATGCATCCAGCCGACAAGCGCTTCGGGTAAGTGGTCGCTGCGGCGCCATGCGTTCCCCATGACACGTTCCTCACAAAGGATTACTCCCTTTTTCAGGAGCTTGTGTCGCGAATCGGCCTTGGAGGCGTTCCAGTTCCATCGCTGTTCAAAGCATTGAATCCCAAGCTAAGTGATGATGACCGCCGTGTAAGTCTCCTTCCTGGTTGCATCGCAGTATCGTTCGGGAATCCGTATCCTCACAGGCACCACTCATTCCGTCATTTTAAAACAGATGGTAAATCAGATTGGAAAGCTTGTTCAGTTCTTGCTCGGAGACTTTGAAGGGGCGATTGAGCCGGAATCCGGTCGTCGCAGCGTTGACACGGATCGTCTGAGGAAACTCGTCCCTGTGGCACGAGAGTTTGCACCCCAACTTCGTGCATTCGGTACATTGTTGGTAGCTCGCTTGACAGAGAAGAGCCTGTCACGTGGCCTCACTTGGGCATCAAAGCGACTGGCTCCATCTTCGTCCAGAACGTTTTCAGCTAGGCTGCAAGAGCAAACGTAAACCCAATATAAAGATGCCAGTAAAGAAATCACATGCCATTCTCTTGAAATTCGCTTCATCTCTCAAAACACACATATGATCTCTCAAACTACTAGCTAGTACGAGTAGGGATAACGAGTACAGTAGTATCACACATTCTCAAAGCTGTCCTGAAGATATGGTACTCCTACGAGGAGTGACTTTTG
>CAICTM010000049.1:112873-152379 GCA_903772945.1 Seminavis robusta
CGCGCATCTTCTGAAGGGGTGCAAAACATCCATGTGCAAAGCCACTATCTTTCCCTTTCTTGATCATCGGACAGCCATTTTCGTGTCGTGTTATCCAAGAGCAGGTCGACGGCGTGGTCGATTGGTTTGATGATGAAAGGTACGGATCCCAATCCCACTGCTGTTGGAAACCACTCCTTGACTACTGCACCCAACACCAGGGGAGAACGGGCAACGGCGAAGCGGGATGCTTTCACCAGCATGTTGATTGTCGCTCCCGGTATCATGACACTAGCAAGACTCTGCCACAACAGTACATCTCCAGCCTGGATTGCGGTCTTGGCTTCACGCGAAAATCTTGATGAAGCAGAGGATGATTTTTCATCGTTTGAGTTGGTGGGAAAACTATGCCATGTATCGTACCCAGTGGTCGCTGCGTCTGCAAAGCAATATCCGAATGAAACAACGTAGCTGGGTACCACCAACCGAGGAAACTGATACCGGAAAGATTCGCCTACTTCATTCGCATATCCTGCATACCGGAGCGGCGAGTCTCGGAAGATATCATACTTCTTGTTCTCGACATCGACTGTTGGCTCCGACTTCATCGTTGATTTTTGTTTGAGCATTGAGCAAACGGAACTGAAGTGATGAGGTCGAGTTTCCTTCGGAATTTTGAATGGATCTTTGAATGACGTCATTCAGCAGAGCTGTGTAAGCATCGAAGGCAACAACGGCCTTCAGATTGGAACAGACATCGTTCCAATGATTGCTCGACATGGCACACCTGGCTCGGCAAAAGAGCCCAAAGGATTGAAATACACGCACTACAACTACTAAGTACTTTGTGGAGGACAGATCCCATACGGTAGGAACTTTGGTGGTAGTGCTGAAATGATAGATGGGTGATTGGAAATTTGCAGAACGGATGCAAGACAGTGGAAACCTCACCGAGTGGTTGCGAAAGATTCCAACCAAATCTGAGATTGCCTCTGACGATGGTACCTGACACTGGAACCTTCGTCCACTATTAAAACGAAAAGGGAGGCTTTTTCCGCCTCTACGATCTATAATTGAGAAGACTTCAAAGCTAGACACTTATTCTGAGATGATGCCTATGATCCCGTTAAGGATTTAGTGTTTTGTGAATATCTCTTGCCAGATAGACGTCACGAGTGCCTTCTTCTTCAATGGTCCAAAACATAAAGCCACGAGGCGAAAGGTCGCCATGGTCCGAGTTTTGGAGGGCATTGTAGGCCTTCTGAATCTGTTCAGGGGCTATGAAAATGTGTTTGCGGTTCTCAGGATCTGCTGCCCAACCATTTGCTAGGCCAATCACCAGCTTTTTCAGCGGCAAATGGGTGTACTGTCCTTCCATATTCAGATCCTTGTCTTGCGAGAAATCCACATAGAACTTTTCCTTTTGCTTGACAACCAAATCTTGTATGTAGGAAATAAGATAATCTTCTGGCTCTATGTTTTCGTGATACACCGCCATGGCTGCCAGCGAGTAGGATTCATACAACTGCATTGAAACAAAGTCGATGAAATCTCCATACTTTGCCAATACATAAGAGTAGACATTGGCGCCAAAGTAGTGGAACTCTGAATGCCATGGCCGATCGGGTTCCGTGAGGTTCACATATCGGCTTAAGTGCGGGTTGTCAAAGTTCATGTAGCTCTGAGGAGGTGCCATCCCAACCAAGTAACCGTCTTCCTTCATCATGCGACTGATGTGTCCCATCTTTTCTAGACATTCAATTGTAAAGACGTTGGTGGGTCTGGTCAGGTCGTCGTGTCCCTCTAAATCCCAGTCCATGCCATGGAACAGACTTCCAGCTTCACTTTCTTTCCAGCAGTCGTACCACTCCTCCGCACTCAAAGCTGCATCCAGATGAGGCCCATTCCAACCCCCAAAACTGACCAAGTGGATGACATGATTATACCCATTCTGGTCGAGTTCCTGAATCAATTGGCGAATTCCGTTGAGGTCAAGGTCTGTCTTGATTCTGCCTCGTCGTGGTGTATCGGTATCTGTTTGGCTTTCCAAAAGTTCTCGGTGATCCGAATCTTCATGCTCATTATCTACAGCAACAATGTCCATGAAAGCCCAAATCACAATGTTGACACCATCATGGACGGCCTTTCGGACACGGTCGCAGTTTGTCCCATATCCTATCAGCATCTTGGCCGGAAGAGGTCTTCGGTTACGACTCCTGGTTGGTGATGCCATTGCCTCCACAAGCACTGATTCCGTAGAAAGAGGACTGAGGGAAGCAATCAATGCTAACGTTAGTAATGGTAGGCAAAGAAGCCTTTGAACGGACCAGCTTGTCCTTTGTTGTTGTTGCGCCATGGACCACAATTCTAGCAATTGAGTGGCGTCTTGATGTCTTTTCATTTTAAAATGGGAAAATTATTAAAATTTCAAGGGTAGCTAGAAAAAGATCATGCTACCGCGTTAAAGTTTTGGAACGGCATTTAGCTAGTCACAGTTCACTCTCAACTCCAGCCCATCAGCTACCGTACCACTATCCATCCCATTATGTTTGAAGCAGCTCTTGAAGCCATGGCAAGGCACTCCAGTCGAGTTAAGTTCTTCCTAGCTACAAGTACCGTATTCAAAGTAGGGAAGTGCATCACCATCAGTCGAGGGCTCTAATCTTGAAGGTGCGAGCATCCACCATGGCCGCTAAAACATGAATAGTCTAGGTTGCTTGCTTTTTTAAACTTGCGTGCTACACATTACCGTGTCTGAAATGTACTCTTGTCATTGTCTCTTCCTGGCAATGTTGCCGCCGTTGGTGGCGATCGTTTCGCTATACCACAAGGCAGAACTCTTTGGTGTTCGAACCTGTGTTTCAAAGTCCACGTAGCAGATACCAAATCTCCGTTGATATCCATACTCCCACTCGAAGTTATCCATCAAACTCCACGCAAAGTACCCCGCCAGTCTGACTCCTGCATCTATCGCTTCGGCGCAAGCTCGCAAATGGCCTTCGAAAAAGCTTCGTCTGATTTCATCGTGCTGCGCCGTTTCGACATCATGGTCGTCCTCGGCGGTGCCATTTTCTGTAATGTACAACAGTGGGTTACCGTATCTTTCACGGATCCAGAGTAGCAGCTCCCTGGTGGCATCTGGAACAATGGCCCATCCCATAGAGTTCTTTTTCCAGCTGGGATCGTTTTGTGTGGTGACAAACATGTCGGCCCAATAACCTCCCCATTCCGGTTCCTTTTTGGGTTTCGTGGTGAGGGCCGACGAGTACGTGTTGATTCCCAAAAAGTCACAGGATCCTTGCAATTGCTCTTGTTGTTCGGGCGTGAATACGGGCAAGCGACTCCCCAATCGTTGCCGCATGACGTCAGGATAGTCCCCAAAGATGACTGGGTCCATGAACCATCCAAATTGAAACAACATGGCTCGTTCGGCAGCCTGGATATCGTCTGGTGAGTTGGGGTCGAGTGGATACCTGTAGTCTGCCGAGTTGGAGATGCCAATGAATCCACCTTGTGTTTTGGAAAATTCTTGTTTGAAAATAGTCGCTGCCTTGGCATGGGCCAGAAGTTGATTGTGTGCGACAATATACGTTTCCGTGGCCCCGTTGGAATTTCTCCCGGGAGCCTTGATTCCATCATTGTAGCCATGGACGGCGACGGTCCAAGGTTCGTTGAGAGTGATCCAGTGTTGGACGCGATCTCCAAAAGCCTCAAAGCAGATGCGTGAATAGTTTGCAAACGCATCCACCACTATGCCACTCGGATCCAGCCAACCGCCGACATCATCCTCGAGCTGTTGCGGTAGATCCCAATGAAAAAGAGTGATCCAAGGATCAATATTGTGTTCGATCAAGGTATCAATCAGTCTATTGTAAAAATCGATCCCCGCCTGATTGACGCCTTGCTCTTTGTTGTAGTATCCCGAGGGAAGGATCCTTGTCCAGGCAATGGAGAAGCGGTATCCCTGCAAGCCCAACTGTTTCATGAGCTGGACATCTCGTTCGAACAAATGGTAGTGATCACAGGCGACATCTCCCGTGTCATTGTTCAAGACGTGTCCACCCTGATAACAAAAGGTATCCCACACAGTCATGCCTCGTCCATCCTCGTGAGCCGCGCCTTCTACCTGATAACTAGAGGTGGCGGATCCAAACAGGAAACCTTTTGGAAATGCAACTATATCATTACTAGTATCTTGGTCAAAGACTGGGGTGGTACTGACAGAACTAGCCCCTTTAGTGGTAGTGTTGTCTCCTCTCCAGGACATCCTGGCTGGCACCCCTACAAGGACCAGCAAGATTCCGGCACTTGCGACAAGAAGCGCATATCTACATGAAAGCTTTTGTAGGTTCCATCGCGACGGTGTGTCCTCATTGCGAGGCACCAACGACGTTCTTTCATTGGATATCATTGTTGTACTTTTATGTCCGCTGATCCTCTTGCTATCTTGATTCGATTCCTGCCGTATGATCGATCGAGGACAAAACCGTCGTCTGAATGAACAAGAAAATGAAAGGTGCCGGCTGGATTGCGATTGCAAGTTCAAGGAATGGATCTTTTGATCTGGCACGATCTTGAGACATGGATACTGGTCGCATTTTTCAGATATTCGATTCGATTCGATTCGATTTTGTGATTGAATAAATGATCGAATGATTCAACAGCGTGCGTTTCTTCGCTGTTGGGATTTGTCATTGCCATCTTCGTGGTTCCTTTGCGCTTTGGTTTATTCCACGGTGCTGTCCATCCTACCGGTACGTGTACGGTACTGAATCTGCCCGATACACACAAAACTAACCAAGACCCCGTATTACTCGAAAGGAGCTGGTCCAAATGGCGTCGACCTCCAACAAGCATGACAGCCAGATAGAACGTTCAGCAGGTCGCAAACTGGAGTCTCCCGGCATGAATCGTTCTTTTCAGTCTGCAGGCCGCAGTGGGCCAAGCATGCTTGATCCAGACTCCAACTGGCATTGTGATGGCCACAGTGAGGCATAATTTTTGCAGCGAAACATCCCGAAGCAATGGCGGAAACGACAGTGAAGAAGAGGTGGTAGAACGCGAAAATTTTGTTGTTGCCGTCGTAGTGTCACCTAAAAACAATCTCAACATGTATTGGAAAGGGTCGAAATCTCTTGAGTGGGATGCGGACCTTGTCCAGCCCCAAGATTACTTCAAGTTCGACGAGCTAGCTGATGCGGCGTGGAAGTATGGAAACGAGCTGCTGCTTATCGACTTGGTAGACAAAGAAGCCGGTTTGCTGCATGCTTTCAATGAAACTGGAATCAAAGCATTTGAATCTCTGAGCCCGGAGTACTGTTTGGAGGAGGGTATGAAGGTGGGCATCATCGCTCACAGTTGTGTTGCTGTGCTGGCAAAGAGCATGAAGAATAACCTTGGAGACCAAGAGACCTATTAGCCTCAAGAAGGCGACACATTCGTTACAGTTGGCGTCATCACGTATGTGGGGATCGAACATGTGGAGTACTGTGTCAATACAGTTCCAGGATTCTCTGGTGGCCCAGTATTTCTGTTGCGACATGGGGAAACAGAAGACATGAAGATCATCGCAGTGCATGCCGGATACTCTGAGGATCGTCAAACAAACTTTGGCTTCTTGGTCGCTCGCGAAGTCGCCGACAAGAGCCCTTGTGTGGCTCTATGGTTGGCTGGCTACCGTGGCAGTGGAAGCGACTAAGTTTCATATTTTTCGTAATCGTCTTTTTATTTGCAACCCAGTGGTAGAATACGAAGACCTGCTCTATAAGGCTACTAGTGGAGCCTTCAAGATGCTCCCAACCGCTGAAACGATGCGGCCAGCGCCCCAAACAATGGTACGCTGCGGCATTCGACTGTCGCTATAGACCAAGGAGTAAGGAGTTCTTTGGGCGACCAAGCCTTCGGTGTTTTGAAAAGGAGGCTACTGTAGTACTTGTAACGAACGGCACTTCATTCTTGTGCTTTTTTGATTTTGCGGACATGAAAACCGGATGCGTTGTGTTCAATTTTGTCTTGATTCTGGGTAAATGCCTTTTTGGGTGCCCATTTGGGCTTTCTTCGGTTTGCTCTTCGTCGCTCCGAGTTGAGTGGGTGTTTAAATGAAGCGTCTTCCTCTCCATTGGCTCTGCGTTCAGCCGCCTCTTTTTGCATCTTGCGTTGTTCCTCCCGTCTCAGTCGTTCTTCCGGAGTCAGACCACTCAAATCAGCAGTGCCTCGACGTCGTTTTCGTTTCTTTCCTGATACCGTTTGTGAAGTTCCTGTTGACGCATTGTTGTTGTCGTCGTCGGCTGGAGACTTCGGATCTCCCTTTAATAAAGCTTCTGCCTCTGCTTTTACCTCGGCAAGACAGCTACTTCCTTCTCGTTCCAATCGTCGTGACAGTTTTCGTTTTTGTTTGGAATTCAAGCTCTGCAGGAGATTTTGGACTGTAGACATTTCGTCGTCGTCATCCTCATCCTCAGTTTTCTTGTCATTGGCTTTGTTTTCTGCACTGTCAGAGGTGGTGTCTTCTTGCTTGGCGGCTGGGTTTCCATGGACAATTTGGTTGGCCTCGTCAATGACTTGTTTGACGGCACTAGCTCCATTTTTGGCCAGTGTGCGAGATAACGTTCGTCTCTGTTTGGAGTTGAGTCCCTCAATCAGTGTCGAATCCAAAACAGATTCCAAATCCAAGCCCATGGTTTCATTATTGTCACCTCCATGTCGTGATGCCTCTGCCATTCCTTGGTCCTGCTCGCCTTCTACCTCCTTAACTTCATCGTCATTATTATTCTGATCTTCAGGTGTATTGTCATCCTTCTTGTTTTCATCCTCGGATGAGTCAGAGTTGTCACCACGGCTGCTGCTACTATCGTCCTCATTATCTGAACTGTCGGCTTCGTCCTTGTGTACCTTCTGTTCTGCTTCAACAGCCTTCTTTTGGGATTTTGGTTCTTTAGATTTCTTATCCTCTTTTGCGTCATCAGTACTTTTATCTCCTTCCTCCGTCTTTCGTTTCTGATAGCGCTTCACCATTCGCTTTTCCTTAGCATTCCATCCACTGGGATCTTTCTTCAGCAGCTCTTGGACCGCCGTGTCCGAGGCAAAGACTCTCGTTTCTTCTTGCTGGGGGATATCACCGGTACTCTTCCCCCCTGATTTTTGGGCCTCGTCAACCTTTGCCGACTTTTTGCGTTTGCCAAAGATCTTCATGGTGCTTTCCTTATTGCAATTCAGAAACAATGAGGTTGGACTTGCTAGCTGGCTACCGAGAGCTACGACGTATGATAACTGTGGCGCTTCTGGAGAAATCCAAGGATGAAGCATTTCGGTGGCCCAAAATGCTGCCGACCGGACGAAGGCCAGACACCTAGCTCTGCTGTCTTCTTCCGTGTCCATCAAATAATATTATTATTATCCAGCATCAACCCATCATTTTCGCGGCGTTGTCTCATCAGGGAACTGTCATTTGCTGCTGTTGCTGTCTGGTGAGCTACAGTATTGTTGCAGGTCTGTTGTTGCTGCCTTGAAAGATGAGCCAAGAAGAACGTCGCTGTCTCTCGGATCACTCCCTGGAGGAGCTAGAAGAGTGCGAAAGGGACTTGAAACGACGACGATTGGCAGAAAACAGCAATGCTGAGGCATCCAGTGCCAGCGACCACCAGAGCGCTCTAAGCATTAACACTGCCCGAAAGAGACTCTCTGAATACTTTCTTGTGCCGAAAGATAAGCTTGAAAGTAGAGTTGATGCATTTCAGTCGAATGCTGCCATGTTGCTGCTGCGGCAACATCCGTCATTGGTCGCGGAATCTTTTTTGCGGCAAACCGTGCTTTCCTTTTTCTTGCGAGCTGGTGCTTCTGTTTCCGTCATTCAGGAGCTGTGTGACATGTGGAAATCCATCAATCCTGAATACAATGAGTACATACAATGGGAAAAGGCTGGTTTCCACCGGAGACCAAACCTGGTGGCTGATGCTTGCTTGTACGGCTCAGATCCAAACACTATCAAGGTCCTCGTGAAAGAATTCCCACATCAAATAGCTCAGAAAGGCGATTATTTGCGTCCAATCAAAGTATTTCTGAGTCGATGTGACCGGTACGAGCTGGCTATCGGTATTGCAGATATCTATGAGTGTTTGCCACCGCCGGGGAATCAAGCCGCTATTCAAATCCTTGGATTGTTCGATCCAAACGAGTTTCCGGATTGCAATGAATATGTTGTGCTTGGAAATCCTGGTGAGGAAATCTCAGATTTTCTGGCCAAGACAATCTCAAAAGTGTCGCGTGATGATACAGGTAGTATTGATATTTATGATCACGACGGCATCAAGCGCTGGGACAAAAAGGCCATACAGCGTGCCCAACTATTTCTTCCCCGACTTACCCGTTTTTCACTTTCGGGCATTGGTGACAATACCAACCTGTTCCACTCCACACTGAATATGTTTTGTAAAGCAACACCCTCATTATTGAGACACCTGGAGCTCCCTGTGAATCTTGAATTCATCAACCGAAATGGAAACGATCTATTTGTCAAGGCCATTCAGTCGTGTCCTAACCTCAAGGAGCTGCACTTGGGTACATTGCAAAGAGATCTTAGTTCTACAAGTGTCACTGATGCCCAAGCAATGTGCAAACTTTGCACGGACATTGTTCTCTGGACTAATGATCTTGAATCCTTGGGCTTGACGCTGCTTCCAGATACCGATGGACAGTCACTTGGCAAGCTGCTACGAGCTGTTGCGGTCAGGCTAAAATCATTTCATGTCCGTGGCAGCTTGCGAAACGTTGATGCTTGGGTCCCATTTGAGATTCCACCAAATGTCAGGCTTCAAAGTTTGACCCTTCAAACCACATTGGGTGCGCAGGCCACGAAAGGCATTCTTGGAAACATGCGTGGAGTCGCATCGCTGACTTCCTTGGCGCTGCTTGGCCAACAAGGAGATACAGTTGATGTGAGCAATGAAATTGCTAAAGTCCTAGCTCAGAATCGCATGGAGTCTCTTCAAATTCGTAATTGTGCAGGAGTCAGTCTTCAGGTCCTTGTGGATGCCTTGAAAGAAAACGATTCGTTGATCAACTTCACTCACCGCGAAACGGAACACTCTTTGGGGATTATCAAACACTTTGCCAAAATGATGCAGTGCAACATGACACTCCAACACGTCAACTTGAGCAACTGCTGGGGCGAGCCCCCAAGTGGCCATTTCTATTCTCAAGTCATGTACTTGAAACTGCTCAATAAATGCGGGAGGGGAAAATTGTCCAACCCAAAGGCATCATGTGACGCGTTGGTGGTGGCCTTGGAAGCGGCCGCGGCCATAGCTGACTACCCTGGCGATCCAGACAACCTTTGGTATGGACTCCTTCGAGAGAACCCTGAACTATGGGCACAGGCTGCATTGGGCCCATTTTGAAATGGAGATGCAGGTGTTGTTGCGGCAGTCTTCGGCTGTCGTTCTCTACGAAAAGAAGTATAATGAAAAATTCATACGATTTTAGCAAAAAGTCACTCCTCAATGGGTGGCCGTTCTTAGCATTGGAATCGGTTACCTATAAACCGTCAGTTCCCTCTACAGCTGCCTTGAGATAGTAAGTGTTACCTGCCTGGGATAGCCACGTAACAAAGTACCCTGAGCCACAGGCTGTCTCGATGACAGTTGCTTCCTGCAGTTGACCACTTGGTCCGCAGCTCCCTTGGTAAACTTTTATCCGAGATGCTAAGCTGCCCATGCAAGTAGAAGCCATGAGCCACAGTCCAGATCCCTCTGCTTTGTACCAAATGGACCCACCCAAGCTCAAAACGTCCATGCCTGGATCCTCTAGCAGAAATTCCCCACTAGTGGGATGCATTTCAAGTGCAAGTGATGCACTACACGAACCACCAGGTGTTGGGCTTACAGTGAGCGAGTAGTGATGCTGCAACCCATGGAATGTCGCCTGATTGGTGCCTTTGTCAGAGATATAAATATAGAAGACGGAGCCCTCCTCCGCGTACCAACTGACAGATGAATGTAGACCGCAAAAGTCGTCATGGCTGAAGACCACACATTCTAGATCTTCCATGCAAGGCGTATCGTCCGTGACACCACTGGTAGACCGGTAGACCACAATCTGTGTGTCAAAGTTGAAACTCCCGAAGAACGAAGAGCACGTGTGAGCTCTCATGACGGCCCCAGAGCCTTGGATTGAGTAGAAGGCTCCGCCGTCTTTCAAGGTCTCCACGGTGCCACAGCTTGAGAGCTCCGTAAGATCGAGTCCGGCAGGGCTAATAGATCCTTGCCTATAGGCACCCTCTGATGGCAGCGGTTCGGCAGTGAGCGGTTCGCAGACATTGTGGGCATCGCTTTGGCTTTGAGTTGGAACGATGGATGGTTCAATAACGTCGGGGCTTTCTGTACCGGTATACAGAGATGCGTCGCTCGGGTCAAATGTGGATGCTATCGGGACAAACGGATTACCGTAGTATGCATCCTCGAAATAGAGATTCCCCAGGTCCCCATCAATGGATACTGGGCTTGGACTACTCGTCGTCGTGGGCAGCTTGCTGCTTATTGGCAAGTGTCCTGCTGTTGGGGCTAAGACAGAAGCTAGAATCGTTGAATCCGTAGGGGCGGGCGTTGGTGTGGGTGCGCTTGATTGATAAGTCCAGTCGGTGGACGTTGTTGGAGTGCTGGATGCAACGATCAATGTTGCTTCGACGGAGAATCCACCGGGGAGGTCTGTGCTTCCGGCTATTGATGAAGATATTGAACTCAAAATGGTGGGTGTTGACGAATCGGAAGGCTCAAGACTTGGTGCGTTGCTAGCAACGCTTATTGCTCTGGATGGAAGTATTGAAGGTAGAATAGTTGGCCCTGTAGTTTCAACTGCTGATGGAGGCTGTGACGGATGGCCCGTTGGTCCAAGGCTCGGTGAATGACTGCTCTCTGAAGGTAGAGCAGTGGGAGTTGCTGAAGGTATGTGTGATGGCTGGTACGATGGCTCACGGGCAGTTGGTGCTATGCTTGGTGCCGTTGATGGAGTACGAGATCCCTCCGTGGGCGCCGGAGTCGTCAATAGCACGCTCTCTTCACAAACATGTTCAAACGCTGAACAGACATCTATTCCATTTTGGACATTGAGAGCTCCATTGCACCTCATGAACAGCTCTGTGGCGGTATTCCCACAAGCCGTGTTCGAAGCAAAGCTCATATTGTTGCCACCCGTGAGATCGAGCACGGCCGGTCCAAACGCTGGTGCCGAGTTGTTGGCTAGGTACGAGTTTGACAGCGCGAGCTGGGAATTCTGTCCAGCATAGATTGCTCCGCCCTGTTCAATGAATGTTGTTGGTGTTTACAAGTGAGGCACAGAAGTGAAACCTTGCACATACATGCACACCAGGTGCACTCACTCCCATGTCCAAGCCTCGAGATGTTGCCGAGTTCTCAGTGAAGGCCGAGTTCTGAATCTGGGCATTCCCGAGCAAGTAGATGGCTCCCCCGTTGGTTGCTGCATTGTCGTAGAAAGAGGTCTGGCTGACGGAGATCTGGGATTGCTCGGCAGCATAGATTGCGCCTCCATTTCCATTCAAGTTTTGGTTGCTAAAAGAGAAAGCAATTGGCAGAGTGAATCAGCACGTGAGGTCTATCCCGTGCACTCAATGCTGCATCAGTGATACGATTTCAACTTACGCTTCAAAGTAAGAGTTGAAGGCACTAAACACCCCATTTGGATTGACCTTGACAGCAGTATTGTTCGACCCCCGTAAGACAAAGCTGTCGATCGATAGGGAAGCATTTGTACCAACTTGAAAGTGCGTCCCAGGGCAGTCAATGATGCACCCAGCCTCGTAAGTCTCGACTTCATTTAGCTGCGACGGCCCAACGGCATAGTGTGCTTCACACATAATGTACAGATCGGTTGAGGAGGGCAGACTATACCCTACTGAACTCGCCGACGAGGGGCAGTCTTGGCCACTGATTTCAAACGGACACAGCAACGCAAAGCCACCGGAAGATCCCTCAATGACCTGCAGGAATCCCTCCCAAGTCTGTTCTGGTAGCGAGTCACATAGATATGCATCCAAAGACCAGGGCTTGGAGGCTATCAGAAGGAAGGAAAGGATTCCTACACGCACCAATCGAGTTTGCCGCCGTGGGATACCGGTATAATTATTTCTTCTCATCTTCATCTTGCTCTGTGGCGGAGTGCTTTGGCTTTGGACTTAGCGGTTGGATTGGGCTACTTCCAGGACAGGATGTTTCATCCGAATGAGATTTCTGGATCATTCGTTCGATGTTTCGTAGCTTCCTCACTCCCGGAGGTTGTGGGTCCGGGTCGTTCCTACAAAATCAAATTTTGCTTTCTGTGCTACGAGTGTACGGTAGCATGGAAAGCAGGTAGGATACGTGCTGGCACACGGAAGGATTCAGAGTCAATCCTCTGTTGTTTGTAGGCTTTCACACATCCTTGTGTTACGTTTTGTCCTTACTCGTTTCTGCCCCCTTTATCGGATGCCGAGTTCTGCTTGCTTGAATGTGGATGGCGTTGGTGTTCCGAGTGCTCAAAAATATTGGATATCTTTTGTTCCCAGCCAAAGAGGCACCGTATTAACAGCTTTGCTGTGTTTAATTCAAAGCAACCAGTGCATGACGCTCGCGATCTCCATTTTTTCGCCCACAGCACCTCCGAGACTTCTACGAGAACTCAGTCCGCTCCAACTTTGTTGTTGTTGGTGCTACTATATATTTATTGTATTGAATTGAATTGAAGATGCCGGGCATTGCGATCATTGGCGACAGCCGCAATGCGACCAGGAACAGACCGACGAGCTTGCCTGCCGAAGCCCGTAGTCTGTCTCGGCTGCTGCGGCTGCTCGAGTCTCCAGCGACAGCGTCCTCCGCGCTGCTGGAATCTCTGCAGAGCTTTCCCCATTTGGAGGATCCCAAGCAACGCGCCGCAGTTGTCCGCGTCAAGGATCAGGTGTCCGGTTTGATCCAAGACATGACAGAGGCTGGTTGGATAACTTTTGCCGATCGATATCCCGAGTACAACATGGCGGTTGCAGTAGAGTCGGTGCTCCAGAATCCATCCTCCTTCTGCTCCATTCCCACCGAACAACCGCGACAACTCACACCGCGCAAAAAGGCAAAAGCAACTACACCATCCACCCTTGAAGAGAAAAGCCTTTCGGATGGATCTAGTGTCATTCCAGTCAACAACAACATCAACAACAACCCAAACAACAAGCTGCGAAAGATGACACCCAAACAAACCGGAACAACACAGACCAGCCCTGCTGCTGCTTCGGTGGCCGTTGTGAGTGACACCAGCTCTGCGGACGAAGACGAAAATTCCAGCACAGACGAAGAGAGACGACAAGCTACAATGACCGCCACCGAACAAACGCAACAACAAGAGCAGCAACTGGTCGAAATAGGGGACTTTCCACACATGCCTGCGAGGGACATTTGGGCGGTGCTTCTGGAATCCACGCACCTGCAGGTTGCCTCGAGAACCACCAAAGTGTGGGGGAGGAAGAAAATTTACGAAGTATACCAACTGGCAAACCCTGTGCAGGATTTTGCCGCAGACCAAGAGGGCATTCTTCGGTGCCGCTTGGAAGCAGAAGCTCGATCCCTGTTCGAAGGCGTCATCCCGGGGTTGTCCGATGCCAACCATATTCGAGTCTATACAACTCTACAGCCACTGGCTGGATTGAACATTTCACGGGCACTCTACGTGCAAATCAACTTGCACAAACTCTACGACCTGCAGGATGAAACCAATCGAGCCGTTTCGGGAGAAAAGAAAAAGAAGGCCGAAAAGGAATTTGTCGCTGTCCTCATTCCTGGATCTCCGTTTTTTGCCTTGACGGCTAGCCGGGCACCATCGCGGTCTCGATACACTCCGTATGCGTTCGCTGTCTTGGAACGTGTCCTGACGGAAACTACTGCCAAAACATTCGCGGCCGCTTCCAAACGCAAAACGGACAGTGATAACCAAGGTATGTTTTCTGTTTCTCTCGTCTTGTGTGAAATATTTCTCTTGTCTCGTGCAATCTGTTACATGGACTCATGATGCTTCATTCGATTCAACTATTTTAAAATACCGTAGATGTCTCGGTCAAGCGCTTTGGCGATTTGTCAGGAACAGAGCCGGAGGAGCTCTTGCGTGCCGCCAGGTCTATTGTCGACGGAGAAGCTACAGGGAGATTTGTCTTTATGGCTGCCAAGGATCAATCAAACCCAATCGACGATCTGCACACGGCAACAACCAGCAATCTCTTGTTGCGACCAGAAAATACTAGTAATCTAGAGGACACACGACAAATAATCAAAGGAGCACGTGTGGTGGCAGCCAACGGCGACAATCTGTGGGTAGACCACTCTGTCAAGGAAAAACAATCCAGAAAACGGGCCCGTGAAATGGCACTCGGTGGACGTGACGATTGTCCCAAACTAGGTCGCATTTGCTGGAGGTGGTCCGGTGAAACTACTGCCACATCGACCTGTTGGCGACACGGCAACAACAACAACAAAGAACTCACTGCAGCCGAACAGGAATACTTGCCAAAAACAGAGTTCAAGTGTGCCGTAGTGATGAAAGGTGACAATGTGCTTGGAGGGATACAAGCATTGATTGATAGCGGGCTTATGGAAGCACCACTTCCGGATTTCATTCGAGAGGCCCCGTCCTCCGGTGGGACTATTCGAGTGATTCATGGATCGTCGTTTGCTAAAACAGACGCACCGTTTGAGGAAGTTTGAGAGACCACATCACATGGCTGTGAACTTATTTGATATAGGGCTACTGTAATTTATGAAATTTGAGAGTAGATGTAGTAACACGCACTAGTCTACATGTATGAAATAGGAAAATTGTGCTTTCTACTGTCTAGTATAATGCTATTTTTGTAGCGACTTTGGTTTCCTTGGGCTTCTCGTGCGTCTTCCTGTTAGTCTAGTCAATGATCCAGCTCGACGACGTGTCTGTGGGTCCCTCTTGGGTATCGGAAGGGATACAGATGAACTTCCATCTCCTATTGCCACCACTGGGTCGTCAGACTGTGAAGGATCTTCAATGGCTGGTTGTTTCCCGAGGGAAAGAGATAGCTTAGTCGCCCAATCCCCTGGCATGTTACCACCTAGCTCCATTACTCCACTCTGATTCTTGGCCACTTTGACGTACTGTTTGTTTGTTTGTTTGTTTGTTTGCAGAGAGGGTAGGTTAGAATTTCAGTTTCAGAATGTTCATTGCCGCAGTAGACTCGAAGATCGACTCACCTCATCTGCTTGATAATGTAGCTTTTCCCTCTGTTCTGCCGTCAAGTCTCTCAACTTTTTTGCTGGCACTCCAGCCCATAGCTCTCCTGCTTTGACCACGGTCTTTGCAGGTAAAACAGCTCCGGCAGCAATAAAGGACTCTGATTCAATTTCGCATCCCTCCTGAATGACACTTCCCATACCAATCAGACAATGATCTTCAATTTTTGCCGAATGTATTTGTGCCAAATGTCCAATGGTTACTCCATCACCGATGATTGTGTGACCTACTCGAGAGGTAATAATGGCACCATCCTGCACATTGGTATTGTCTCCAATAAAGATTCCACCTCCAATTTTATCTCCATCTTTGATCCGATAATCAGTGAAACGGTTGACGTCCAACTCCCACACCTTGGCTTCTTCCTCTGGTGACTTTGCAAAGCTGGAACCATTGCTGCATTCATCGGCTCTCAGGACTGCCTTGTACCACACGGAAGATCCAGCTCCGATCCGAACACTGCCAATCATGGTGCTGCAAGGAGCCAAGTAGGCCACATCAGGAGATATCAGAGGACGACCATACTTCAAAAGAGGCATTTGTTGGCGGTGGCGTGACATGAAATCATCGTAGATAAATGGATCGTCGTCGCCGTATCGTCGATCTTGGAGAAAGAGCTCTTGCGTCCGAATGCCCAACCGGTCCATGGCTTGACCAGTTTCGCGAAGGGCTCGGCCAAAAGTATGCCGAAATCGCATCCACGCTGTCGGAGGGCCCATCTTGATATGTGAATCAATCTACTGATCTATGGTACGGTAGGCTATAGCTTATAGCTTCGATGGCTCCAATGGAGGCGATATCTGATTCTGTCTTTGTGTCGATTGTAACAGATCTTCGTTTGTGGGAGTGTGATCGAAGAGACATGGTGAGGCGTATTGGACCTTGCAACTCAACAGGGTTAAAGCTTTTTAAAAAAGCCAGCAAGCGTTGCTGGCAAATGGATGAAGTCAGTGTTCGATGGGTTGTCTACCGTACCGGTACTACCGCTACCGGTACCAGGCAGTGGTACAGTCGTACTAGTACCGTACTACGGGCGAAGACGACCACCAGCAAGCTAGTCTAGCCAGCTATATACTAGTAGTTGGATTCGATTCGTCTGGCAACAGCTCCTTTGGGTGGGTCATGTCTGCAGTTTATTATCGTACTGCACGTTGCTCTTGGTATTTTGTCTTCTTCAGCATGTTGCCTTTCCTCCGTCCTTTTCACCCTTGCCCAGTACCTCGCATTGTGGATCCAGCTTCCGCCTGTTGACCAAGTTCTTGCTTTGTGGCGGTGAACCACCCATGCCACCGGTACCGGTAGTGCCCGAGATAAAGTCGAGAAGGAAAGTCAACTAACTTATAATAGCAGCATTGAAGTCTACATGTATGTATGCATTTTGCATTGGCACCTAAAGTTGTACTTCATTTGGAGATAATCCAATCGGTCTTCTTCCTTTTCACCAGGAATGTAATCAATAAGCAGTTCTTGTCCAGAAGCAATGTCGCATCGCGCCAACACAAAAGCTCTATCCTTCTCATCACAAATCTTGATCACATTGGCAGCGTCCCCACAGGCGTGATTGATCCTCGAAAGGTCTTTGAAAATCAGCATTGTAGTTTCATGGTTGTCAACAAATGCGTTTGTCCTCAAGATCCCACCCAACGTCTTGAGATTCTCCCTTTTGATAGATTTTTTGTTGGATTTTGTGCCTTTGCTATTATTAGTGGACAATTCCACTGCCAGGCGGTGTTTGTCTTTTTCGTCAATCCCAACCACTTGCCCCTCCAATCCATTCAATTTCTGGCCAGCATCCGACTTGAGTCCGTCAATCATAACTCGATCCCCTTTTTCAGCACAACGGTGGGAATCTGCCAGCTTCCAAATGGCACCAAGGTCAGGTGATTTCAAGACAAATTCCTTGGTTTGCAATTCGGTCAGCCTGTCGAGGGCGTGTCGCACCTCTGGTGGATATCTACTGGTTCCCGTCAAATGCCCATGGGTTCTTGCGCAGCGCTGCATTGTTTCCAATAGGGGAGCAACTTCGCGCTGCTGGAGCAAGGCAGGTGTTGGCTCTGACGGCTGTTTCCCCAGAGGGCGCTCTATCAATATCACCTCCCCGGTCTGAATTTCCCTTGTTGCTACCAAGAAGGCCCCTCTTTCGTTGCTCTGCTGAAGCTTGTAGTAGCAGCCGTCGCCCCTCGAATTGTAGAGAGCCTCAAGCTTCGGAAGTGCAGATTTGATTTTCTCCATGGCTTGCGAAAGAGTATCAGTGACGAGGACTTTGCTTGCACTCCTCGATTGTTCGATTGTTGAAGGAGGAGTCACTTTATTGGCAGCAGCAACTTCGAATAACAGTAATAGTAATGGCTTTTGATTCTGATACTGACAGGAATGACCATACCACGATGACAGCACCGCTTCCCGTCTGCTCAGCGAAGTTAAGCATCGTCCGGCCTAGTTAGTACTACGGTGGGGGACCACGTTGGAATCCTAGGTGTTGTTCTTATGTTGCTGTTGACACCCAGTCTTTTGACTGCTTGTCACTGTTCTGAGATGGAGGGCTTGGGAGTTCGAGGACTTGAACTGGTCATGAGCCAAAAATGGTTCGGTCCCAGTTGTTGGTTACGGTAGACTGCACTACACACGCCGTGATGTTGCCTTCCATGTCTTGGACGAAGCAGGGGCTCTTCTTGTTGACATTGGCGTTGTTGGCTTGGTGTTGGTCGTGGTAGCCTCCGTGCTCGGTGGCGACGTTGCGGCAGCGGTCTTTGTTGGCTGCTTTGAAGTGGCGCCACCGCACTCATTTCCTCAAGCGGAGCTCTGGTAGTCTCGTCGGTTTTTAAAACTTTAGCTACACCGCAGAGTGCTTCGTACCGTACCGTATGGGACGAGCCATGATCATATCTTTGAAGAATGCACCACTGCAAACATCATTATTCGTTTGATGGCATAATTAGACCGGTATGCATAGCAGGAGTTACAGTGTACTGAGAAACAGACGGGAAGAGTCAAGTGGTGCTAGTGTGAATTCTATTTACTTTTCGTGAAAATTGACTTTCCGAGGTGGTTTTAATTAAAACTTGATTTCCATTTTTGTAATTCCGTTGAATGATTAATCACTTTCGGAAAATTCGAAAAAGGAAAAAGAACGGCACACAACCTCTGGCTGCAAAAGTCGCAAGTGGGGACCACTGAAAGGGTCAACAGCAAGAAAGGAATTGACCATTATCCAATCATCAGCGTTAGTCATACTGTAGCACTCTATGGCACAACCAATGCTGGTGCTGCCATGGTCAAGTCTTTCTGGTTGCGAATTCGATGGCCCCTCACCTACGAACTCTTGCAAGATACCAATCGCACCTGGGTACCACGGGCAACCCCAAAACTGTCTCCCTGGCCCACTCACACTAATGGCAGCATCGCTGCTCTGAAACAAACTCAGGACGTAGGCAGCAACACACACAGCAACAACACAAAGCATCATGTCCAATGATGGAAACAATGATGACTCGGGACTTCCATGGATTGTCGAAGCAATCAGGGGGCCAGTGAAGCTGGCCGCCTGGGATCGATTGACGGATAAATATATGCTATTTGTTCAAACAACTGCAGCTGTTTTGGGCTTGGTGGGAGCTGGAGTAGCAATCGGCAGAGCCTCTGCTCCTCTAAGAAAAGAAGTCTCGATTTGGCGTCGCATGCGAAGAGAAGTCAGCTTGGATCACTTGGTCTTTCCCCGGCATATCCGTATCAATACGTGTCCTTACCGATACCCACTGCCACATCGGAGGGCACTGATTTTGCAAGGGCCGGCAAGATCAGGAACCACTTCCCTTCTTTTCAAGCAGATACCCTTCTTTCGAGCCCTGTCCTTCAATCCTTTTCGCTGGGACTGCCACTATCTAGATGGCAAGCATGCCAAGAATCGAAACAGCTTCGAAGATTGGCTTACGGGGGAGCTTTTTGGGTCTACATCCAATGTTCAGACTGAGTTGGAACGAGGCATTTCTCTTTACCGAATGCAACAGCCCATCCGAACAATGCTCGAAAAACTAGGTTTGCCAATTGGGCCCAAGCCGCTCTTTATATTGGTGGATCATTTTGAAACACCACTCCGACAATTTCCAGACAAAGCACTGGCATGGGCTGATTCCCTCACAAATTTGCACGTACACAAGAATCTGGCCAGGGTTATTTTCGTGGTGAGATCATCCAAAGCTGTAGCCTCGCTGCAAAATTTGAGTGGAGAGAATCGATTCAGTCTCCTTACAATCGATTCCCCACCCGAAAGTGCAGTACCAGATCGGTGTTTCCTCGATTTTCGTTACTGGTACAACAACAAATCCTTCAGTTACTTGGTCCCCTACGATTCGGGCATGAGACAGAGCATTGAGGAGAACAGGGCACTTTATCAGCAATGTGAAAACAATGTGGGCATCTACCAAGCCGTCCAGGTTGCCGTGGCCCTGGGGGAAGTAGCAAAAGAGGATATCCATAGCTATATCGAGCAAATGCGTTCCCATTTTGAAAGACACGACAACCTACCCCTCCCGTTCTGTAGACACGTTAGCTGGGCAACGGTTCCCGTACCAATCGTTCGGCATGAGCTTCGCTGTGGTGTCATTCGAGTCTTAGTGCAGACCGGCGGCAGCATTGACAGAAACAGAGACGACATTGAAGCTATCCTGTCCGTTTTAGACATTGCCATCGAGCGCTTGAATATTGTCATGCTGACAGAGATGTCAATGCATGCATGGGTTGAACTCCTGACTAATGACTTCGACTCCAGCCGGGGCTTGACACGTGTTCAAGCGACCTCTGCCGCGCTGGGGATATTCTTTACTTTGGGGCACCCTTGCCCAGCTGCGAACGTGTCCAACATTTTGTCTCCAGACCCGCTAAAAGAGCTCAGCGAGAAGGGAACGGACCGCCAGGATTAGGTCACTTTTTCCGAGGAGCTGTGCTTGATGCCGAGTTGATGTGAACCAGCGGAAATTAGAATGACCATCGTGATCGAGGAAACTCCGAAACACCCTACTGAGCACAGAAAACACCTGATACCATACCGGTACGGCGGCTTTTAGACTACTGAACTAGAACTGTATGAATACTACCTTTCCTCAAACCCCAACGTTCTAGCTAGCGATAGTATCTAGCTTGTGTCGAGTACTTCTCTTCGTCTCTCGTCCTAATGCGCCTCTGCGATTCTGTGGTTTTATCTTTTTGCGGTGGTGCGTCGCGCTGTGATTCCTGTCGCCTCGAGGTACCGGTAGCATATCTTTGTGATTCGGAGCCCCGTTCCTTCTCCCGCTGCCTCGGACGTATTTGTTGGGACTCGTAAGCATACCCATTGTTCTCTTTGCCACGCGTTGTTGTCCTGGAACTTCTGCTGGATCCATGTCTGCTATTACTATTTGAGCGCAACGAGGATCGGTGAGAGCTTGAATCGTGCAGACTGCTCTTGGTGTGAGCATGAGCAGATGTTTGGCGTTCTGCCCTGTATTTTTCGATCTTCTCTTTGTAGCGGGTAAGTTTCTGTTCCAGCGCTTTAGTGTCATTTTGAAGCTGCTCTTTTTCCTTCGCCATACGCTGCTCTGTCTCCTTCTTTTGAATCCGTTCCTCGTCGAGCTGTTTTGACAGTTCGTCTCTGGCAATCCGGCGATCTTCTGCCTGCCCTTCTAACACTTCGTACATCTCACATAGCTTGACGAGATCAGAAAACACGTTGTCGAGATTTGTTTCCAACTTGTCTCGAGCTTTGTTCAGATTGCCAATCGTTTCGTCCCTGTTGGATAGCAGCTCTTGCAAGGTCCCCTGGTCTTTCTCCAAGTTTGTCTGAGCATTCTAGATATGAGACTACTACGATGTACAGTCCAGTATCAAGCAAGTGTTTGGTGCCCCTTTCTGGCGTACTTACCAGCCTTTCCTTCATTCCGCGGACGGCTGCATCGCGCTCTGCTGCTTGTCGCTTCAGCTCCGCAGACTCTTTCCTCAAGGTATTCATTTGCTCGATTGTAGTGTGAAGCTCCTCTCGTGTTTTAGCTTCGGCCTCACACGAAGCTTTAGCAGCTCGGTCAGCCTCCCTCGCTCGATCTTGCGTGTCCTGTAGTTCCCTCGACATCGCGGTAACCCGTCGTTCCGCAATTTTTCTCTCGGTATCAAATTGGCCAATTTTGGACTCGGCTGCAAGCTGCTCCGATTTCTTCATCCGTTGCGCCTCCTTCCAGAAACGGACGGCCTGGTTGTCCATCTTTCTTTTGATCTCTTCTTTCTCCTTGCAAAGTTGAGTCTCTCTTTGAGTAGATTCTTGGAGTTTACTCTCGACGGAATTGATCTTTTCTTGCAATCGCTCTATTTCCCTCTCCTTGCACTGGTCCGATGCTAACAAATTGCTAGCCAGGAACTCCTCGTTCTCTGCAGTGGCCATGGCTGTAAGCAACCGGAGGTACCGTCTCCTGCTTTCCATTGAATCCATGGAAAGGTTTTCGAAGGAGGCGGATTCTCCACCCATGCTTTTGGTTGGTCCAAGAGTTGCAAAAAAGTCCGGGACTGCTTTCCGTATCCGGTTTTGGACGAGTCGAAGCCCAATTTCACCCCCCTTTTGGAGCTGATTATCAATTTCAAAGAATCCAAAGCGAGACAGAATTGTTGCTGCTGCCATACGAATGAAATGGTCGTTGCAGGTGGACGCGGGCTCCTCCTCCTCCTTTTCGATACAGATACTTCTTTCGTCGAGGCGGGACAAGTTGTTGGCTGGCGGGGTATCAGTCTCGGAGTCCTCCATTATCGTTGTATCATTGGAGGTATCCAAGAAAGCGCCCGCTTGGTCAATCCGAATCTCCTTGGGAGTCATGAGACTGATAAAAACCTCGGTCAACTCAGAATCAACAAGGTGGATTGCCTCTCCAATTCGCTCGGCCAGCGAAAGCATCAAATCAACGACATCGAGGAGAATCAAAAGAAGTGGGCGGAATAGATGAGTTTGGCTTCCCTGTCGTTTCACAAGTTTCACAACCCCCATCAGGAAGGCATCCACGGTTTTACGATCGATTGCTCTCTCCACCACGTCTTGATGCAGGAGCAAGCTGCCTCGTTCACTCAGAAGCGCTTTCGTAAACGAAGCTGCACAAAGTGCAATAGAGTTATCGGGCTGTAACGGAGAGAACAACGGAGACAAAACAAAGTTAAAATAACGTAAGAATAACGAACGTTGTCATACAAGAAATCCAATGGTTTGTGCTCATGCCCTGGCTACTCACGTGAAAACTCAGGTGCTGTAGTGTTTTGACGAGACGTTGACATGGCTGTACCAGATATGAAACAGATGTCTCATCGGACTTTGCGTGTTGTGCCATTGAAGAGAACAGTGAATTGCGCAGGGACGAGTGGTGGACCGAGTACAGTAGAACCAATCTGGATAGTAAAGAAGCACAATGCTTGTGTTTTCGTGCGACTTCGTCGGGATTGCAGTAGTCTTCCGTCAAAAACGAGGTCCAGCCTTGCTCCACATGAGGTTTCCAATGTCGCTCTAATGCATCAAATGCCAATTGTCGTGTCGACGAATCCTTGCATTGGCTCCAAACTACGATGAAATCTTCCATCCATCGACCTGTCGCGTCATCCTTGTGCTCGTATGTCCATCGCGGTCCAGAGGGACTCGATGCTCCAAGGACCCCAAAGTATGCTTGAAAGACACTATCCAGTAGTTTTGTGGAATAGAAAAGTTGATTGAGTTGGTTTGAAATGTCAAGAGTGACTTTGTGATCCATGAGTACGAGCAGTGCCACTGACGCAAACGAGGCGTGTAGAGTATAGCGAGACGTCAAGCTTTGGTTGTTGAGTTGATGCATTGCTCCCAAAAGAGTCTGAGATAGATGGGATAGAGTGTCTTGGTCCTGCAGCGCCAAATGATGCAGCCAGGACGTCTTGTCATGCTTCAAAAGACAAATGAGGACCGAAATGTAGGCAGTCTTCAAGAGCTCCCCCCGTGGATAGATATGGGAGCTCGAGAAGTCTAGATCTTTATCGTCGCTAGAAGTGTGCATAGCATATTGTGAGGAGAAAACAGCCGACGACATAAAAAAGCTCCAGCGTGCCATTGCGCAACTTACCTCAAAAGACCTTTGACAGCCACAGTGGCCAACTTTTCCTCATTCGAAGCAGGAATCCACCATACTGCTTCAATGGAATGGCTTGGGAAGGTATTGTTGTAGCATTTCCAAGAAATGAGTCGCTGAATTCGATCCAGATTCTGCCAAATGATAGAGAGGCAAACCATTGCTACATTGCGAATGGCGCGATCGTTTCCTTTCCAATCCTCATAGACCACTAGATTGTGAAGCGTTTGCAAGAGGGACATGCGAAACGATTGCTGCAGATTGTTGTCCATTCGGATCTCCATCACTTTGGTGGAAGCGGTATAAATGATGGATTCATCACTCTGCGACCATTGGTCCAAGCATCGAGCCAAGAAGGAGAGAGTGGCTGGATAGCCTTGCGGGTTCTGGCCCGATGTGTCAATGTTCACAAGGCAACCAAATGTTCGAATAACAAACGTTGCAAGCCCTTCTGCTGTTGATAGCGACCACAGTGAACCATCATTTTCGCATCGACTCTGCAAATCACACAACTGCTCTACAGTTTGCGTCGACGGCACACAGCTGGACCTTGCCAATGCTTCGAGTTTTTGTTGGAACTTTTGTTGCGCCGACGATTGCTGTGACGACAGCGATCCTCTCCGTTGCGAATAAGGATTGCTGTACGGATTGGTATAAGGAAAGGCTGTTGTGGTTGTCATGAGGGTTGGCATTGCCTGGTTCCTTCCTTCATGGAGCAAAGCAATCAACAGACAGTGAAGAAGGTTGGCAAAAAGTGAACGTTGGTTTGAGCTTTGAACCAGGGCCAACTGGTCGACCCGTGTTTACCCTAATATTAAGATACCTCTATGGCAAATCTCACGCTAACTCTGCTCGACGTGAAAAAAGTACGAGAATATATCTTAGATTCAAGGGAGGAGTGTCCTCGCACTGCTTTAAATCCACTCAGTCATGCAAAAAATATCTTTGCCCGTCGTGCCTTCGGTTTGGCATTGGTGATTTGTCTTGGTCGCTCGACCTGTTGTTGTTGAGCTGTCGTCGATGCATTCCTTGTTCTCACAACAAAGATTACGTCTGCTAGCTAGATCTAGTTGATAGATTTAGTGAACTGAAGATGCCAGATTCAATCGAAACCCTTATTGAAGAGGGAGCATGGGGGGAGGTGAGAAAGAGGATTAAGAGACTAAAGAACGAGACAAGGATTGGAATGGTCATCATCGAGTGCGGTACCCGAGATACCCCGAAAGATATTATCGAAGAACTCCTTTCAAAGACACAAACACTGCGTTCTCTACCTTCCCGGTACGACGCACTCCACACAAACTCGGAAATGTTTGGTGAATACTTCTGGTCTGTTGTTTGCGGCTTCTACATTTCAATCTCGAAGATAAGCGGTGACGCGGTGGACTTTGACTTGCTCTGTCAAGCGCACGCAGCTCCCATTCTGCCAATTTTGAGGACTTATCTAGACAGGACAGGAGAACCAATTAACGAAGACATGGTCTGCAAAGGGTTGACTTTCGCATGGCAACGCTTTGACTGGAGGAGCTGGAAAGTGGATGAACTGTTCTCGATTCATTCCTTGGACGACCTCCGGAAACTATGCGAAAACAAGGATGCAAGCGAAGACCTGCTCAGATTATGGTTTAGAACGATACGTCTAATCAGAGCATCTCAAGAAAATGGCTTGGTCAAGCCCATCGAAGAACTGAACCTGTTTCACGTCTTCATTAGGAAAGGTCTCCCTAAGGTCTGCATTTGGTTGGCCCTACGACTGTTGCCGACATCATATCTCTCGCATCGCGATAGCCACGGACGGCTGCCATTGCACTTGGCGGTGATGTTCTATGAATTAGAACTTTTGTCAGGTATCCAGTTGGAAGGACGTTGGTTGTCGCGACGTGAGTGTTCGCCAATTGTCTTCCCAGAGTGCTCTAGGGCCGCTCTTGATAAATCTACCGTGATTGAGATGTTGCTAGAGGCCTATCCTCAGGGTGCCTACGAGCCTGACCTGGAAGGTAATCTTCCTCTTCCTTTGCTCTTACAACAAGAACCAGGCGAGTCTCAGCACCTGCTCCACGAAATTGGTGGGCAAATCTTCGCGCACCAGTACTTCCACATCAAGGACAGTATGGTAAAGGACCACATGTTGCGAAGCATTGAGGCTTTTGTGAAGCACGCACCTGAGGCATTGGCTTTACCAAGCAAAACTAAAGTATATCCGGAATACATCACAACGCTCCCTTTCATGGTTGCTGCTTCCTCCAATTGCTGGTTAGATGTCACATTTTCTATTCTCAGAGAGAATCCTTCGGTTGTCGCTTGTGGTATCAAGGCCAGTGACCGCGAAATTTGGCTTACCGACAAACTGAACAAGGCGCAGACGCACATCCAAAAGCTCGAAGATGAGGTTGAGCAGCTGAGAGCTTTGCTGGCTCAGAAGCAAGAGCACGGCACAGAAATTGCGCCTCCATCCCATGTCGGTTCTATCCAAATCTTCAGAAACCTGCCTCTGCTCCAGTTCCCATCTCCAAAGCGTCGCAAGGTTGAGGATGCTGAAGATCCATCCAAAACAGACAGATGCCAAACACCCAAAGATGGAGCAGGAGCAGAAAGAATCGGATCTTATGAGACCAATGCCACGAACAGTGCTGACTCGTCTCATGACAGTGGTGATGAAGTCGTCCAATCCATCCAAGAAGAGAATGCCTGGAAAGGAAACAACGCAGCTGCGAATGCTTGCTAGCTAGTAGTGTTCCAGAATCATTTTCACCTTCGAAAGGTTGAACGTTTCACAACCAAGAGTGGCGTTCTGTATCGCTGTGCATGGAAATATCACTTAATGTCTTGTGTCACCTCTCCTCGACAGTTCACGTTTTCAATGACACGCAAACTACATTACTAAGGTAGACCTCGGTTTCGCTGTTTGCCGGCGCTGTAATAGCTACCAGAGGGCCCAGTGTCAGATAGATAAACCGCGGAAGTCAGGCAATCTCATCTAGAGTCGTCAGGCACGACTGGCGATGCCCAACCTAGCTACCATACTGTACTACAGGTACACTCTAGAGGTCTCTAGAGTTGTAATAGTATATTCCGGTAGGGCAAGTCAGAAAGGGCAATGTGGCAGCATTAGAATTGATTGATAGCACACACCGTGAAATCATTGTTCATCTGGCACAGCAAGAATCGGTGCTGTTGTGCTTTGATCCTCATCGTTCGTAGCAGCAGATTGTATTCTGTGCTCCTCATTTTCAACAGGGAGTTTCGCCTTTGTGGTTTCCTCTACTCTCCTGGCCAATGGCCCAAGGTAATATTGATGTAGCAACACGCACAGCAGCCTGATACCATTGAAGACGCCGAAACCCATCCATATCCCTGTCAGTCCAAAACGTGGTGCCAAGGACCTCATTGCGCCAACACATCCCACTGACGCAATTGCAGTGCTCAGAGACAAGAAAAGGAAGCTTCCTGTGCCAACCATGACACCTTCGCCAATAAACACGCTGCCGTTGATAATCTGGAACACACTTGCAAAGTATGCTGGTAGCCGGGCTGCATCACGCACTTCTTGCAGAGGTGTTGATTTCATGATGAGCGGCATCAGGACAATCTGCAGTGAACCAAGAGCAGCTCCCAGAATCACACCCCAGCTCATGAGACGGTTCACAGTTGCTCTGGCATGCTCCAATCCTCCAACGGTCCTCTGTAGATTGTCGTCATATGTTTCCACCAAAGCCGCTGGGACTACCGTTTGCGCCACGACGGATAGAGCAAGGAGCACGATTCCTCCCACCTGAAAGGTCTGTAACGCCATTGCATGAGCTGCCGGAGCAACCCCGTCGCTGTCAATTGCTTGTGTCATTCTAGTGACCGATATAAACGTAAGATTGAACGCGACGTTTCGCAGCTGAAGAGCCAAGCCACCTTTCATCAGATCTCTGATCTTGCTGAACTCTGGTATTTGAAAGATTTTGCTCATGTTAATGAGCTTCTTTCGAGTCATTAAAACAAGGTAGGTAAAAGCGGAAATGGTTTCTGCGATGAGCGTTGCCAGTGCAGCCCCAGAAACTCCCATGGAGAAGGGCTTGAAGATGAACATGGGCACGAGAAGTGCGTGAAAGATGTTTGCAAAGAAGCTTATCCGAACGGGAGTTGCCGTGTCCATTTGGCCTGTCGAGTTGGTACGACGTTGATTGTGTGAATCGAATCATTCCGATGATGGTTGAGTTTACACAAAGAAAAGAGAATGTAAAGACGGTATCGAAGCTGATGGCAACATGACTCCTCACTTACCTCGAAAGGCAGAGAACCCCACAATTGATATGAGCGATGGGAGGAAGGATATCGCGCGAATCTTGAGATATGGCCTGGCAAATTCAAGCGCGGGAGCTCCGCCTTGCAAGAGAGAACAATGACGGAACAAGAAAGAGAGCACGGCGATGGCACATGTGTGAGTGAATCAAGGTACTGTAGAGAGGATTATATGCAGTGTCACGCGATAGAAGATCGACCTACTCTTGAGAACGGAGCTGAGAGCCTTCTCAGTACATGTCAGCAAGAAACCACTTCCAAGAAATGCAAAGATGATTCCCACAAAAAGTGCGCGACACACAGCCTCTTGAACTCCTTCTTCATTTCCCTGTGCGCTCTCCCTTGAGACTTCAATGGCAGTGACTTTGGGGTGGCAATCAAAGAAAAAGTTATGAGTGAGTTAGGATTATCCTTGCGTCATTGTCAATCAGTAAATGATTGACTCATTCAATCCAATCACTTACTACTTGGTAGGAAGGAGGTCAGCCAAAATACAGAACCAAAAACTTGGTTGCTAGCCGCCTGTCCCGCCACAGCCAGAGCATTCCCCAACCTGTTGATAAAGAAGAGGTCAATGGCTCCAACCAGGGGTGATATGGCAAAGTTGGCAATGACAGGCAGGGATATCTTAATAAGTTGCTTGTCCAGCTCATCCATGCATGGCCAGGGACCGGGTTCTTCCACTACTTGTGCTGGGGAAGTGCTACCTGCCCATTCTTGAGCCGTTCCGTGTATTGTCGATTTCTCCAGGGGAGTCTCACTGCTGCTCAGCAATTGTGTCGTGTTGGCTAGACCAGCATTTTCTGTGATATTTGCCTCCGCGCTGCCTCCAGTAACACTTGGACCAAACGAACTTGTCAGGCGATGTGCCTGTGCATTTGTGCTTGGGACGGGGTTCAGAGCACTTTTCTTGATAAACCCAGGTACCGCATGCACCGTGTGAAAGCTGGCAACCGTCGCCACCAGGAGAAGAAATAGCTGTTGCCTCGAGGACCTTGTGTTTCTTCCAGTGTTCTGCTGTTTCGTGCTCATGGTGTTCTTCAGTGTACCGGTACAGGCAGCATCTGGTTCCAAACTCGAAAGGGCAGGACAATAATAAGATCAGAGTAGATTATTCTACCCTTGCAAACAATATGATGCAGTCTTGTGCTTGTGGATCTGTTCGACAGCTCATCCTCATTTGTTGCTTCTTGCTTCTGATCGCGATGTGTCAGTTTTCGGTCAGACTGTGAATTCTGCCCTCATTTATTTTTGATTTTTGTTCACGTCATCAAGCCATCTGAGCTACAAAAGAGCACTCGGCCCCAATTGCAAATCAAGCCTGGTCAAATTCATACTTTTTGCCCTCTTGATGAACTGATGAACTGACGAACTGACGTAAGCCACTTCAACTGCCAATACTGACACCTTTTTGCATCCTCTCCCATCCACGGCCCATGGCCTGAAGTGGGAAGAATCGAATCAGATTGGATCTGGACTGAGTCAATGAAGCTACAGATACAGTAAACTTTGAATCGCTGTCTTGCTAGCTACTACTAGTAGATTGTTGGCTAGATGTCTCGCTGATCCATCACATTGCTTTGATCGATAGAGAGCTATTAAAATACAAGACTCTCAGCTATACAGTATACTATAGTATCCATCCATCACCTTGCCTCCGAGTGGTTCGTTCAGTCAAAGGTCAAGATGACGAGACAAAGTTTGCCTCAGTGTTCCAGTGTGCTTGGGGTACGGTCGGCACTGATCTTTCTCCTATTTGCAAGCTTCTCTGAGAATACCCCAACATCAGCTTTTACAACGGCCAGATCAAGAATACGGCGCAGACAATCACTAGTAGCAGCACCAACGTTAGCTCTTCAAAGAAGATCACACAGTCTCAATTTTCCAACACCACGGAAACGACAACCATGGGTAGTTCTAAGAGAGTCCAAAGACGTTTCAGAGGGTCTATCATCAGAAAATCATCCACCTCAAGAAGACGAACAAGTTCCGGGTATCTGGCCGTGTTTTGATGAGTTAGATTCCAAATTGATCAAGATTGCTGTCCCTGTGATTGCCAACTTTGCCATCAATCCACTCATCGGAGCTGTGGATCTCTTTTGGATTAACCGCATGGGCAATGCACTGGCAGTTGCAGGACAGGCAGCTGCCAATCAAGTTTTCAACTCTGCGTTTTGGTTGGCTTCCTTCTTACCGAGTGGTATGTTGATTCTGGCAACCACCATGCATGGTTTGCATCTGCTTGCGTCGGATCCGGTTTTCCTTCGTTGGTATTGAGGTGGCTAACTCTCCTCTCTTTGTTGTCTTTTCATCAGTCACTGCGACCTTTGTATCAAAGGAAAACGCTAATGGAAACCAGGAAGGTGTCCAGGATGCAATTTGCCAGGCCCTCTTTGTGGGTATGCTTTTTGCCTTTCTTGGTGGCGTTGCTCTCCTCTTGCAGCCAGACCAGGTCCTGAGCTCTGTTCTTAAACGTACGTCGTCTCAACAACATCAATGACCTGTCGCTGTTGGGGCAAAACACAGCTTACTGGATGCTCTCTTTTGTATTCAGCCGGGGCTCCCGCAATGGACTACGCAAGGCCATACTTGATCATCAGAGCCTTCGCCTTCTTACCGTCCTTAATCTCCGTTGTGGGCTTTTCCGCATTTCGTGGTACGTTTGAAACCTACTTGTCTCTCACAAGGGTGGATATAGCAGGAAGCTTCCGCTTACAACATGTCTCTTTGCATGCTGCAGGTATCTTGGAGACTGGCACGCCTGTCAAGATCAGTGCATTTGCAAACATATTCAATGCCATCCTAGACCCGATACTGATATTTTCTTTAGCTATGGGGGTCAAAGGCGCAGCCTTGGCTACGTTGGCAGCTGAAGTAAGTGGTCGTGCATGCATCGAACAAGGATGGTGCTCTCGTCTCAATGCTAATTCGTCTACTGACCACTACTAATCAATCCACTCGAATCCAATCAGGTAATATCCGCGGTTATCTATATCGTTCTATTGAGAAAAAAGGGCATGATCAAGCTACGGAAAATTTTCCGCTTTCCGTCCTGGTCGAAGCTAGAGCCACTGCTTCGGGGTGGGTTTGCGCTCCAGCTACGCAATGTGGCCCTCAACATAACTTTCCTGGCAGTGACCAGAGTCACACAATCCATTGACAAAACAGGAGTTGGAGCCGCAGCCCATGCCATGGCCATCCAGGTCTTTCAAGTTGGTGGCATTGTCCTGTTGGCGCTTAGTACGGTTGCCCAGACCGTGGTGCCTAATGACATGGTGCAGCGATTTGATGAAACACGACAACGCATGGTGGGTGGACCCCGCGAGGCACGTGGCAGCGTCAATCGGCTCATGAGCTGGGGTTTTATCCTTGGGATATTGCTGGGGTCCCTCCAAATTCTGTTGCTTCCACTATTGCAGAAAGTGACGCCTTTGCAAGAAGTCCGTGAAGCTGCTCGAGTTCCCTCCTATTTGGCAAGTCTGTATCAGATTATCAATGGCTTGGTCTTTATCGGTGAGGGCGTGATGGTAGGCACTGGTAGCTTCATGCAACTGTCCCTGGGTACAATTGTCGCCACTACTGGGTGCCTGTGGGCATTGAAGACCTTTCCTCCAATCTTTGGGCTGACAGGAGTTTGGATGGGATTTGGGGTGTTCAATGTGCTTCGACTAATAGGTGTCGCAATCCACCAGTTCTACAATGGCCCTTTGAGCCTGCGAGTTCTCAAACAAAAAGAGGCATTGGAACAGCCAGCCACTAGCTAGCTAACCAACTAAACTTGGTTGAAAGCTGTTTTCTGCTTTGCTATTCAATCTTTCCGTACTTGGACGATGGATCTTGCAAATCAAAGAAATCCATGCATCAAATGGAAGGATATTAGCTAGTTAAGTTTTACTGGCTGTCCCATCCATAACATGCAATAGTAGTTCGTTGATTGTTTATTTATTGCACATAATCCCATCGTGAAGCCGATCGCAGGATGTTCGTCCTCAGGTTTTTGGTATCCTTTTTTCGTTTAAAGTAAATTTCGATACAAGCGGCTGCAAATGTTTTGGTACACTCGTGGTTGTCATCCCAATAGAACATGTCCGCAATGGCATTGATTTCTTGCAGTAGGGCTATCCGATCAATGGTTCCGGGTGTGTTGCGTGCCGGTTGGCTTTCGCGTCTGGGCGGTTCGGCGGGTTTATGGGGAGTGCGAGTGACAATCATGTCATTATTTTTGTTTCGAGTAATGTTGTAGCCACCCGGTGGAAAGTGCAGTTCCATGTATAGTTCGTCCCAGTCGGCCTTGGCAATATGTTTCATGGAATCCCATTCAGCCCCTTCGACATCGACTTTGAGAATGGTCAATTTGGAATTTCCAATTTCCTTCATAATGGTGGGTAGTGACTTTAATTTCCACGGGAGTGTATTGAATTCTTGCAAATAGTCCAATCCGGGCCATCGAAAGGGGACCTTTCCCGGTCCATAGTCCTTGTCGACAACTCCCAATCCGTAGGAATGATAATGGGCTCGTTGGACTTTTTCGTATTCCTTTTGCGACTGCAACCCTGCCGGACTGGGATCAAAGCCGTGGACTTGACAGCCTTTATTGGCAAAAAAGTGATCAAAACTGAAATTGTCGCGAATGCCAAAGGAATAAATCACACAGTCCTTCTCGGGAATAGTAGTTTGGGCATCACAAATCCACCAACCGCCATCTTCCACATCTCCGGCCCGTATCCTATTCGGACAAACTTCTTGTTGGTTGCGCACGACAAGGCTGTAGTCGTAGGAAGAGGGTGGAGTCATGATGGTGACATATAGGAGTGCCACACCCAAAACAGAGGCAGCCGCTGCCACCAGTGCCTGCTTGTTCTGCTTCACAAACGCCACGGCAGGTGCTGGAATTTCCATACCCAACAGCATTTGCCGCTTAGGATTATCGTCGCATTTGCTGGACATGATGAATATTTAATCAAACCTAATTTAATGGATAGATTGAGGAAGGAATGAATCTATCAAAGGAAGCAAGAGCTTGAGGGATCTTGTGGGTTTGCTCGTCGACAATTACTTGGGTTTGCTGAATGCTGGATGCTGTATGCTGGTTTTGGTTGGATCCAATTTCTTGGAGGTATCTTTTTCCACCTCCACGCCTCAGCATCCAAACAGCTCTGTCAGCTTATAACTTACAACCCAAGCTTCTTTGATCATCCCGCGAAAACCCAATGCGGATCCATAATTCGCACTGCCTCTTCGTCACCCCGTACATCAACATTGACCATGTCTTCATCTGATCCTGACACTACGGCTGGTACAACCGGCGCTATCAGTGCCACCAGTGCTGTCACTTCTGCTAACAAAAAGCAACGATTGCCCCCTCCAATCGAGTCATTGTTGGATCAAAAAGATATTTGGACTGACAATATCTTTCCGTTTCTGGGTGTAGGACACTATGCCTTTGTGGGAGGAGTCAACAAACAGTTCAACCAACTCTACAAGGCCTACTGTCATTCCGTTGGGGTTCCTTGCAATACAACCAGTGACAGAGCTGCATTCTTCAACGTCTCCTGTGCCAAATACTGGGATTTGGATGATGACAGACGTGAAACTCCCTTTTGTGACCGCCTTTGCAAAATAATTGCCAAAGTGGGAAGTGTCCATGTTATGCAATGGGCACATAAGGAAGGATATCCATTTGATGATTGGGCATGCTTTATTGCTGCCAGAAATGGTCATTTGGATGTCTTGAAGTATCTTCATGAAAAAATGAGCCCCAAATGGGACACACATGTACCGGTATGTGCTGCTGCTGCTGCAGGAGGGCATCTGGACACTTTGAAGTATCTTCATGAAAATGGGTGCCCCTGGGACGAAGAGGTGTTGGAGGCTGCTGCTAGAGCAGGGCATCTTGACATTTTGAAGTATGCTCATCAACATGGTTGTCCATGGGATACATATGGCTCAGCCTGCCAAACTGCTGCCTGCAACGGCAATTTGGATGCTCTGAAGTATGCCCATGAAAACGGGTGCCCCTGGTCCCCTCGGACATGCGACGTGGCGGCCATGCATGGTCAGTTGGATGCTCTGAAGTATGCCCATGAAAATGGTGCCCCCTGGAATGCAAGCGTATATTGTGGGGCTGCCAAAACAGGTCATCTGCACATTTTGAAGTATGCTCGTCAACAGGGCTGCCCATGGGACGAAACTGTATGTTTTGATGCTGCACTCAATGGACATTTGGATGTTTTGAGTTACCTTCATGAAAATGGGTGCCCCAGGTCCAAGCGGGAGCAACTACTGACTCCTGCCGCTGGATCTGTCAACCAAAAACACTAATAGCAACAACGATAACAATACGATGGTCACTTCTATACCATCACCACACCTATTAGACCCATTGGAAGCATTGAAACGAAGCGAAAGGACCTCAGGAAGCCTGTTATCTGTCATCTTGTTGAAGAGTACTGTTTTACTATAGGAATCCACTCAACGTCATCACAGAAAGCACACATCCCTTCTCCTCTCTTTATCTCTCATTCAAGCCCTCCGGTTGACAGGATCGACACCTCCTCTGGTATCTGCTATCAAGCGCACTCCTCCTATCAAGCGACTATCAAAGCAGCCTTCTCCGGTTCAGATTAGAAAGCCATCCCAATTGAAATTCTACGAGATCGGGCGGGTTTTCTATTCTCGACCGCCGACGGCCAAGTTGGAAGAATTTGAACACAAGAAGAAGTCACCGGTCTTCCCCAGCACAGCACAGAAAACAATTCCCATATCTATTTGTTGTTTTCTCAGCTACGCTCCTGACGGCCATCGAAATCCCATTGTCGATCCTCTTTTTCGTACGATCGAACGATCTTTCCGCAGCAACAACAGGTTCAGTTAACCTTACCCCTAAGGCAACTGACTCACCCGAATCGCGAATCGAATTGATTCAACGAATCGAATCGAACCGAATCCAAGACCCGCTACTCCGTGAATCGATCGATCTTCCCGCGAACGTACCTCTCCTCCGATACGTACCTCTTCCTCCGTATGCAGCCTACTGTCATCAAGAAGGACTTCACTAGATACCTGCAGTGACCACCGAGAAGAGAATTACACCTGTATTCTTACTTTCTTACCGGCCACTAGTGGTTTCTCCCGAAATCCTTGTTGGAACTGATACTTCCTGCTATCGTTACCACCCATTGATATCTAACTCCTCTCCAAGAGGAACAACAAACAACAACAGAGTTCCTGTAAGGACTTGGGTACAGGTTGGCTCCAGCTAAGGTCAGTCTAGCCAGTCACCCTGCTCAGGCCTATCACCAGGCTTGACTGTATTCTTCGTCGTCTACAGCCTCCTCCCTGGGATACCCAACTCCTCTCCAAAGGACCTCACCCCCACAAGAACCAACAAAAGTTGTCCCTTTAGTACCACATATCATAGATTGTGCAACACCCCCTTATTGAACCAGCCACCTCTCTGCTCCTGCACCTGACTCTCCTACTGAGTTTGTCTGACTCCAAATGATTGAGCCCCAGACAGAACTGCAGCGTGGTGTGGCCCAGATATCAACCACCACCTGACTCTATTACATCTCTAGCTGATTGTTGAGTGACTCCTCAGTCTTTGTCCATTCCACTGAATTGAGTACCCTCTACAAATCTTGGCTTGACTCTCTGTTGAAGTCTGTGGTAGCCTTCACCAGATTGAGTACCAGCCTTTGAGACAACACAGTGTCAACCAGTAACACAGCCCCATCAACCAACAACACCCCTTGATCCCCCCACCACTGTCCCCCACCACTGTCTCTACTGGCTATAGCGTGACTTCTCCAGTTTTCCCTGAAAGAATCCCTATCAGCCTTTGGCTTTGATCCCTTCCTTTTGCAGTTTGTGGTAACCGCACTAGATTGGGACCTAGCCTCTGAACCAGTGGCCATCTCCACCCAACAGCTTTGATCCATACCCTGATTGCCAGTGCCCCAGAGCATTGGCCTCCTTGAATAGATTCCTTTGAATCAATCCTCCTCACCACCTCACAAGCACTCCCTGTGCTTGAGTTGCAGCACGACCCAACAGTCAACATCACAGGAGACTCCACCCTCCACACCACCATCATGCCTCACATAGCAAACACACCATACCCAACTCCCTCCAGCACCATACCATCTACAGCCCACAACCACCCCTCCAACATCCACCCCACAACCCCTCTTATAGTCCACACCGCCCCAGCAGACACTGTGCCTCCCCTTTGGGAGCCACTGCCTGCCAGTGCGTCACTTGGCCCTATCGCATGGCTCTTTGTCGGCTTCTGCCTGACATCGTTCGCCCACTGAATAGGTCATACCCTGACATGGTCCAGTCTTAGGTGCGCCACCGCCTATGGACTCTGCTGGCATCTTGCCTTGCACGACAAGGCAATGGCCACAGCATGGGACCTGATCACTCAGACGCACCTGGCTGTGGTGGAGGTGGATCGATGATGACTGTTGTCGATCAGCGCCCTTCTAATAGGTTAAATCCTGGCTAGGCCACCGTGCTCCAGGTCATGATGGGAAGATGCACACTTCCGTTGTAAGTAGAGCTGTAGGGACCTGCCCCTTGTTCATGGGGCGGAGGTGAACGGCGGTGAGACTATAGGATAGTGTAGCCGTGCTACTATGAGGCATATCCTCCTTCAGTGTTGACGCTTGGTGTGCACCGTGAATCTTCCTATCGTGCAATTCACCAATGGTATACGACTCAGCTATTTGGGCCCTCGGGCTCAACTATTGCAAGCGTAGAAAAAGGTCCTCCGGACCCAATAGGTTGTTAACCTAAATAAGTAATTAAACCCCTGGGTGCCCAAGGGCCCGTCGGGCAACTGCTGCTGCTGCTACAGGCGGGCATTTGGACATTTTGAAGTATCTACATGAAAATGGGTACCCCTGCGATGAAGAAGTATGCCAAGGGGCTGCCAGGTGTGGCAATTTGCAGATTCTGGTTTTTTCCCATGAAAATGGGTTTCCATGGAATGAACTGGCATGCCGTGATGCTGCTCAAAATGGCCATTTGGATGCTCTGAAATATCTACACGAAAAAGGGTGCCCCTGGAACCAATGGACATGCTCTGCTGCTGCTGGAGGTGGGCATCTGGACATCTTGAAGTATGCTCATGAGCTTGGCTGTCCCTGGGATGCATCCGCATGCAATGAGGCTGCTAGTCATGGAAAGTTGGAGATTCTAAAGTATCTACATGAGCATGGCTGTCCTTGGGACTCAGACACAAGCGAAGCTGCTGTCGGCTACCACGGGGGAGGCATGGAAATGCTAAAGTATCTGCATAGCAAGGGGTGCTCAGGGTTGGAGGACTACTTCGACGGTGAGGATCTTTTGGACGAGTACATGTAATGGGATCAGTACCGATACCAATGACAACAATAACAGCACACTAAAAAAACAAAGTTTACTTTCTACAGGTCTACCTCTTTCTCTTTCGCCTCCACTTGTACTGAGCGGGCATTCCATCTTCTGTTTTGCCCTTTACTTTTCGTTTGCGTCCCTTCCCAGCCACCAATTTTTCTGTGACCAAATGTGCTTCTGCCCGTTCCATGGCTCTGGCTCTTTGGGAGCGTGCTTCGAATTCCGCATAGGCTTGAGACCGTGCCTTGGCGGCTATTCGTGCCCTTGCCCGCTGTTCCTTTTTTTGTCGTTTGAGATCCTTTTGGGAGATGGGTGCCTCGTCATCATCATTGTCTTGTTGTTGTTGACTCGCACCCAGCTGTGCATGTCGTGGTCGATTGAACGTCCTTTCGACAAGTTCGGGTGCCGTATCAAAGTGTTTGGCAGCATCAAACTCGTCCGCTTGTTGTTTGGATTGTACAAAGATAGTGTGTTTCGACTTCGTCTTGGTCATTCCAATGAGATGCAGTGATTCCTTCAACCGTTGTGCCTTGGTTCCATCTCGTTGTTTTTGCAGTCGCACATACGCCAAATCTTGACTCTTCATGACCCGGACGGCTTCAGGGCCAATAGTATCACTGAATTTTTCATTGCGGGTTTCTTCTGTCATTTGGTGTCCTCTGGCATCCGTCACTTGTGCTTTGTGCATTCCAAAATAGAATTCGTCTGGATTTCGCATGGCCGCTTTTTCCTTCAGATTTCGAAGTCGATCTTCTTGTGCGTGATAATGAACGGCACGTTTCTTGTAGTCACCATGTTTCTCCAGTAACCCCAAATGAGAGCGAGCTTGTGGTTGAGACCGTTCCTTGTGCGTGATGCGTTTCACCGCATTGCGAAGAGAGGAGCCCGGCATGGTGGATGATGGATGAAGAAAAAGAGACGGAAATCAGCCAAAAGGGCGTTGAAAGGAAGGTATATGGGTATCCGTGAGTTCCTTCAGGAAGACTAGCCTTCCTCCTCTATTTAGAATAGAGAACCAGTTGCTTCCTCAGTGTACCAATAGCCGTCGTCCTAACTAAAGAGAGGGTATCATCGGCTATAATAATGCGCTACGAACAGTGGAACAGTGGAAACAGTAATTTCAAAGAAAACACGTGAAAAAGGATTGGATGCAAAGAATCTTATTAGAGCGCAGGATAATCGTAAAAAAACAGCTGGGCTGCTAGAGTAAACCTTAACCCAAGCGTATTTCGAAACAATTTTAGTAAGCGGTAACAAGGCACCACGGGAAGACAACTAGCTAGAGCCAAGAAGAAAGAAAAGCTGCCCTCGGCTCGTGTTCAATTTCGATATCTGAAAGAAACAGGATGTAAGTGCCGTCGCCATGGCGTTCTGTCTGTCTAGAGCTAGCAAGTTGAGGTTTTCTATCGGAGAAGTGCCCTTATCATGAGCACGGTTATCTGACCTTTTTCCCTCCACCCTTTTTGGTACCCTTTTAGGTCTCATCGTAAATTCGAAGCTCCCCGTCACGGCTCTCTGGGTTTCTTGCCCAAGAAGCGCACCAAGCACCATGCTGGTCGCATCAAGTCCTGTCTTGACACCAACAATGGCACCTTGAGCATGACCCAGTCCTCATTGACTTCACCGTAGTGGACGAATCCACCCATGGGAGTGATACCCTTCTTGGTCAAATCAGTTTCGGTCTGACAACTGGCTTCATCTCCCTTCTTTCCAATGCGATAGATCTTCTTGTTCATTTCAGTACGGTGGAAGTATCCGTTTTGACCAGCACGAGGGACGGTGGTGGAGACACGGGCAGGATGCCATGATCCAATACAGGCAACCTTTCGAAGACCACGATGGGTCTTACGGGGCAAACGGGTGACACCCCAACGAGTGGTGACTCCTTCGAATCCTTTACCCTTGGTAACTCCAATAACATCAATTTGCTCGTCCTTCGCAAAGATGGTATCAAAGGTAAATTCCTTTTCAAAGAGATCCTTGGCAAAGTCGACCTTGGCAGCAGTATCTCCTCCGTTGACTTGGATTTCCATAATGTGAGCCTTCTTGATGCGAAGTCCGAGTTTCTTGACCTGGGTGTGGGCAATGACACGAACAGAAGTAGCAAATTTACGAATGCGATCCAATTCGGCCTCGATTTCCTTGCCTCCATCCTTTTGGTACTTGGTTGCGTACTTGGTGTATGCCTTTTTCTTGCTCTTGTACCAGTTCTTGTAGCAACGACGCTTGAATTCTTCACTCAAGTGCTCGGCAAAGACAGTGGTCAAAGTGCGAAGACCGCTGGGGGTTTCGACGTATCCAACAACACCGACAACGACCATGGAGGAGTCTCGACGATACTGACGGCATCGACGACTTCACGCTTGTGCATGAGGGCACCGGGACGGTCGACACCACGGACGACGTGGGTCATCCCGGCCTTGTATCCACGGAAAGCAGTCAAGTGAGGCTTTTCACCCGAATCGTCCTTGGGGA
>CAICTM010000050.1:0-151528 GCA_903772945.1 Seminavis robusta
GAACTGGAAATCGATATGCCATGGTCTCCATCGCCAATGATGTGTGGGAACATCAATCCATTCAGGCTGATACTGGATTTGTAAATCAGGTGAGCATGAGTCTGTGCAATAGCTTTGTAGCTATCTGGAGTCAGCTTGTTGTCCCTTGGAATGGAACGTGAGCTGTCTCTTCTTGTTGGATGTCCAAGAAGTGTTTGATGTCCTGCTTTTGTCTTTCCAGAGGAATGGAATCCATCTCTTCCAGCTGGGGGAAGTTCTTCCTTCATCACGGCTTCCTCTTCTTTCGAATCGAATTGCTGTGACTTGTTGTACATGAATGTGTGCTTGCTTGATGTTGACCTTTGTTTGCACCTCTTGTAGATGGGTGCTGGCAACTTGTGGCTTTCCGTCGAACTGTTGCTTGCTTTGAGCCGGTTCCATGGTGGAACTGTTCCGTTGGAACTGTGGGAATCCTCTGCATAAGATATCCCGGTAGCACTAGTGTGTGGCTACCCTTGCTTGAGTAAGCTTGCTTTGCCTTGATAGGCTTCTGGTGTCGCACTTGCAATCTCATGATGGATCTTCTGAGTCGATCGCGAGAGTCAAAATGAATCGATCTCGTGGTCGCCGCTTGTGATTCGATCGCTTCGTGTCATTCGATTTGGCATGATCGTTTCTTGTCCGTCGATCTGGTGTGTCAATCTGGATTGATCGATCGGAGAATTCAAAGGAAGTTTGAAAAAGGTTTGAGACTCTGGTTTTTTGTGGGTTACAACTTTATCAATACCACTCCTTCTGTCACTGTTGGCACACTCCTGTGAGCGAGCTGTGGGCGAAGGACTTGAACTTGTTGTAGCCAAAGCTGGCTTGTTGGTTGGAACCTTGGATTGCACCTTGGGTTGCTGTGGAGCTTGAGGTGGTGCCTCTAGGATTCCTGAGATTCGATAGGACTCAATGTGTCTATCTGTGCTTGGTTAAGCAGGCTCCTGCCTTAGGAAAGGCTTGCAATCCATTCTCGAACTTCGTCGTGTCACTGGCTTTCAATGAGTCCAAAACAAAACTTGGAAGTAGTTCTCTGCATTCCGCTTGGTGGCGGGAAGCTGAGCGGTGGGGATGAGACAATACGGACAGTGTCATCATCAGAAAAGTCTTGTGGCTGGCACTCCTGCTGAGGGTGATGCCACTCCTGGGAGACTGGGGTCGGATGATACCGTCAATTGGTGTACCTGCGGCTCGGACTTGGAAGTTCGGCTGCCATCATAAAGTTCTAAGAAGGTTCAGTTTCAGTACTGAAGTAGTGGATTGGGTCTCGCTGAAACCCCTCCTCAGGGACAGCGTAAGTCAGGCAGTTCAGGAGCCTTGTCGTGCCTCAGGAGTGTTCCACACCTCCAGTAGACACCAAACAAAGGACTTGGCCCTGTCAGTCAGATCAGGAGGGCTCTCCTCAAGAGCTGGGAGCCTTCGTTATCCAATCGTGCAGTGGCAGTCTGGGAAAACAGTACTATCTTTTACCTCCTACGCTTCTCGCCGCCTCAACAGGATTGTATCAACCTGCTGCGGTATCAAAGGGCTACAAGTAATCAGTGATCGGTCCTCAATCTTTCGTATTTTTATTACTATGATAGAAAGGACATCTTTCTTGCTGCTTTCGGCTGGAGATAAGCCAGCTGTGGTGTGCTGGAGCTGTAGCCCAAGTAGCTGTGGAGCTATCTCTGACGGATCCAGAGCTCTGCTCCTAAATAGTTATCGCTCCCCACGAGTGCGTATGGATCCACTCTCATGGGAATGCCACGAGATACGATTAGTTACTAACAAACTACAATACATACTCCCCCCATGAACGGAACATTCATGGCCCACTCGGCATCGACTGCTAGTGAAACACAATGTGAGATTGGAGATCTACCAAGTGGAGGGACTTGCAAGGTTGGTCGGTTGCTGGACCAAAAGTAGGCTGCTGGACCAAAGGTAGGCGCAAAATCGGTTGCGTGCTCATCAGCATGACCAGACCCGGTAGGTGTCGGCGGTGCTGGTTGCTACAATAAGCTGTTTTTGTTTCTCAATATGTAGACAAATATTGTGACTTTGCCACAGGCCGAATTCAGCGGTGGCAAGCTCTCAGTGGAGCGGCCTTCTTTCCCCGCAATCATGTCCCTTGACGGATGGGATGGATGGCCTGTACCAGACAGGGACGTAGTCTAGTTGCCCGTCCGAAGATCCAGGGACGGTGCTAGCAGCACAGACTGGAGTGCCCCAATCCTATGGGCCATCATGGAACCAAACACATGATGGAACCAAATGACAAACACTAGGGAACTCCCAATTGCCTTGGAGGCAGAGGGGACTGAGGCCTTGGGGCTTGGGACCTCGGGCTCATTCTGTAGTGTGGCTGTGTTGCTGCTGGCAGCCATTGGTCGACTGGATGGAATTGCTGCCAAAGGGATCCTCTCATTCGGCACAACCCTGGTGGCATTGGAGTACCGAAAGAGGGGGTCCGGGAAGGACCAAGCTGGGTATCCTTGGTGTCGTTCGACATGGTGGACACCTTGATCTCCAGGCAAGGTTGGTGGTTGCACCTGCCCTAGAAGCTGTTTGCTTGAAAGCATCCTGCTTTGTGTGTGCACTTGCCTGCAAAGGGATCGCCTCGTTTGGAACCAGCCTGGTGCCACTGGGATACCAAAGAGAGGTGTCTCTGCTAGAATCGCGTTGGTTGCCTTGTTGGTCGCCTTGATGGGCAAACCGTGGGGCATCCAACATGGGTTGGTTGTCGTGGGTCTACAAAAGGACGTGCGGTCCTGCTTGGAAGGGACACCGGTTGTGTTGATTACATGCGGGATTTCCTGGGATGGTGGATTCGTCCAGCTAGAATCGTGGTTGCTGTTGGCTTCAGTACTAGCCTCCCCATAAGCCAATGTAGAAGCTGTGACTGCTGGAGCTGGAAGTAGGCAGCTCTGTAAACTCCCCATCACCCAGTGAAGCATTGGGAGCACCAGCTAGGGAAAATGGTTGCACCGGAGCAACCAAGGGAATGGCATTGTGCAGCTGGTTGCTGGTCGCTGTAACTCGCAAAGGACGAGCGGCCGGCGACTCCCCACAAGCGTGCTTGGAAGATGACTGGTGGTTGGTTGTGGCACCGGTCAAAGAGGGAGTGACAGGTAGCTTCCCATAGCAGTCTGGCTTGGGAGTTAGATGCTGGGGGTCATCCCCAGGACTGCCAGTTGGTGGAACTGTGGCTACATTGCTCTTGTTGTTGGTGGAAGCAAAGAGGGCCTCTGCCAGTCGACGCTGCGTGGGCTTGACACTAGTGCCAGGCAACACCCCACAATCGTGCTTGGGAGATGCGTGATACCGGTTGTGCCTCATAGTCCTGGAGGCGGCTGCCTTCTGCTTGAGGGCAGCTGCTTTTCCGTTGATCTTCTCGATGTTTCGACTAAGGGACTTGTCAATCAGCTGACGAATGCACCAATGTCGCTCTTCAATGAGAATATCAAGGGTAGTGCCAATGGCTTGGATAGAGGCGTGCCGCTCATCCAGACTCTTCATGATGGCTTGAACCGTATCCTCCCGGGTTGCAGGGGAAGTGTGGCTAGTTGTTCTTGGGCTAGCCTGTTCCATTGGTTCTCTAGCCTTCGAGGGCTTCCGTGATGGTGGAGGAGTCACTGTGGGTATGTAGATTGACATGGTTGCTTTCTTTCTGCAAAGTAAGAGGTGTAGGCTGTACTTGGTGGCAACACTGGATCTCAGCTTTTGTTGCAGTGAAATAAATGCTGGCTCAACTGTAATCTGGAATCCAAAAAGATGACCTCCAGGAACCTTGCTATGGGCCTGGGAAATTCAATCTAGTTGTAGTTGAATAAGGTAGCCAGTGTAGAGGGTCTGGAGCCTGCTTCCTGTGTTGCCGTGGTGCTGGGAATTGCCTTGGTTTTTGGTGATTTTGCCTCACTGCGAAGCTAGCTTATTGGGGCCAATGAATCTCACCACAAAAAACCGTAAAAAAAGCTTCCAAAATCCAAGGTAAGCTACCCACTGACTAAACAAAGTATGGCGGATCCACTGGTACAAGTTTCAGCCAAGCGAATTGACCTCTTAGTCGTCTCGTGAGTCCTCGGGTTACTCGATCTCTTCGTGCTCCGTGTTGGTTGATCGCTCCACGCGGAAGATCGTGATTTTCAATGACTCGACGTTGTAAACACCTTAATCTGGAGGTGTCTGTTTAACACTTGGGCTTAGATAAATGATGATAGCTATCTAAGGTGTTCCCCATAAGTAGCCATTCTGTGTTTCAGCCTTCTGTTTCATACTGGGTGAGTACGGCATACATGAAGATGTACACAGGAACACAGCATAACTGGAACACTTGTACTCAACCTGAACTCTACAATCATAGCCTCATAGCCTCTGTCATGAATACCGGCCTCTAACACTTAAAATTGTGAGCGCAAACAGGTTACCGAGGCTGAGCCTGCTTTCAGAACAAGAACCGGTACGTGGAACGTTGTCGTATAAGTCTTCGACGACCCGTGACCGGTACAAGATACCCAGGATCGAAACGGAAGCTTCTTGTTCGTTCCGCGTGACGTTGACCTCTGACTCAGTGCACTCGTAATAAGTAACGAAACTGCACGGACTTTTTGATTGGCTGATCGGCTCCCGTGTGAAGTGTTCTATGAGCTTCCGTGGAATCCTGAAACAATACAGGACAGAAACTAGTGACACTCAGAACTGCACGGATGATTGGAAAGAGATAAGCCTCAAGAGTTTGAATAAATCCGCGAACTCCTTCAACGTTCTGTGTAAATCGCTGATTGACTTGAAAGCGATAAGCCCGTACAAAAGGAGATATCGATGCGTGCGCTCGATAAAGCAGTTTGTTCTTCCACTGTAAAAGATATGATCTCAGTAGCCAAAGCGGTGCGAAACAATAAGTCTCGGAGACTCCAGATGTTCCTTCACCGTACGACCGTAACGGCTTCTTCTTTCGACGAAATGGTTGCTTATCCTCTCTTCCGTGCTCGGTCTTCGGTGCTGCTACTGGTACGTTGCCAATGGCGTCGTGGTGGAGAGGATGCCTTGAGAAGATAGGTTTCTTCAAGGCAATGGGCTTTCTGTTGGAGTTGTAGATTTGTGTATGGTCAAGTCAAAGGTTCTTGTCACTGTGGTGAAGGCTGGAACTCTCAGAATTGACCACAAAAGGTTGTTGACTTCTGACTTCAAAAGTAGGCTTGAAAGCAGCACCAAATTCCAATGAAATCCAACTGTAACTGTAGTGTATCACGATTGTTGAAATGCGGAGAGCTCCTTGTCGGCCTGGAGACTCTCCTTCCTTAAAAACTGCCCCGATTCTATTGCGACTGTTTAATCCAATAAGTTTCTGAAGGTTCAGTTCCAAGTACTGAAGCATGGACTGGGTCTCGCTGAAACCCTTTCTCAGGGACAGCGGTAGTCAGGCAGTAAGGGGGCCTTGTCGTGCCTCAAGAGTGTTCCACCATCCAGTTGCACTAACGCTTAAAATGCTAGTGGTAAGATCTTTCGAGTGTTTGAGTTTGAGAGATGAAAGTTATGAGAGGATTAGAAAGGCTATGAAAACTGTAATCAACGAGAGAGATCCAAGTCAAAGGATCGTAGAGATCTGACACTCCCGCGGGAGACTGTAGAGTGTGATAGAGTAAGGTTGCGCGTAGCGATCCTATCACTCCACGATCCAAAAAACGGAACGCGTGGAAGATTCGTCTGCAATTATCTAGTAGCGTTGGAATCCTCCACGCCACTAAAATATCTAGCGCGATGTTTCACCGTCGACCTAGTATGATCTAGCGTGTTCCATTGAGAACCTCGTCTGTCTCGACTATTCACGAAAGACTCATCCATGAGTCGAACTCAACACCCTATCTAAGATCGAGTCGCGAATAAGGCTAGAGCGTGTATTGCATTCGCTCCGCCCCCTGACAAGGGTCACGAAAAGCACGACATCAGTCGGACAAAGAGAACATATAATAAAGTGCGGGGCATTCTCATGAGATTTGGATGAAGACATGTGCGTCGCACGATGGCAATTCTACAAGGGGATCAGGCCCTGTATGGGTGTAAATACCTTATGTCCCAAGTCTGGTAGACTGGTCCGCCGTTGTGGAGGTAGCATGTTCGAGCCGTACAGTGCCATGTTTATTGACTCGGTCTGTGTTGTAAGGACCTTGTGCGTGTGCTGACCGTACTAACGGTTTTGAGACTGATGAATCATCATAGTGTCGTTGACATGGTGTTGAAGAGGGACACGTGCCGTGTTCTCACCTTATCGGTGTTTTCTGGATAAGTCGTTGGCGACTGTCCTTGATGTTATTCCGGTTTGCTTTGGAAACGGATGTGGTGAAGCTTGCCACGATTGACGCGCGTGAACTTGCGACGAGTTCCATGATCATCCCGGAGAGTCTTCTCGACCTTTACGCGGGATTAACGTTCTCTTGTCCATGACGACGGGTCATGGATACTGGGTAACCCACCTCTGGTTCAGAACGATGGTTTCTCCTTCTGCTGTCCCGTGAGCATGCCTTGGTAGTTCTTTGTTCCAATGAATCTACGAAGTTACTTCCTGTTGGTAGGAGGGGCGATAGCTGGATCGCACTTGTTATCGTTTTAGTTAAGAAGTTGGTTTCCTTCTCGAGAAGTCCAATTGTCTAGCTACTCCAGTTCTTCCTATCGAGGAAGGCGCTTGGTAGTGTGAGATTTCAGTTCCGACTTCTTGAAGTCTTTGGGGAAGGTCATCCTACTGTTCAACTCGATCTGCGAATCGACGTCCGTAGGATGAGTTGATCATCAACGTATGCACGTACATTTTCTTAGTCATGCATGCGTGCTTTCATCTTCCTTGGACAGATTGCGGGACTATTACATAGGCCCATTTGGCAACCTCTGGTACTCCTGCTTTCCCTTCGGGAGTGCAATGGCATAGTGTGGCTTCGAGTGAGGTGACAGCTCTGTGTGATTGGTACCTGGTTCAGGTCTAGACTGGTAGCGCACTTGAATCCATCTGGGTTCAAGAGAATGTCCTGTAATCTTTGGATAGGATAAGGCTTCCGCTTGATCCGTTTGTTCGTTTCCCGAAAAGCCGAGATGAATCGTGAAGATCCCTCTTTCTTGGGAACGATAAAAGTGGTGCGCCCACTTGGAACGATTCACCTTTTTGAGTGCCCCTGTTTCGAAGAGACGTTCAACCTCCTTCTTAAAGGTGTTGGTATGGACCCGTGAGTAGGGTGAGCCCTAGTGTAATAGGATTTAACGTCGGGACGAAGTTGCTACTACGTAGTCGTCCCTTCGCAACTCTCCAAAGTATCCTCGACTGGTCGAAGCACTTGGTTGAAAAGGCATGAGCCAGTTCTTGCTCCTCCTTGGTTAACGGATTTCGACTCTGGCATTTCTGCCTTAAGCCTATTTGTCCGTATGTCGTATCAAGAATTTTCTTGAGACTATTTGCATTGTCGCTGACAGCTGCAGAATCGGAATTGGAGAAGTTCTCCTTTCTATTGGTGTTGCTCTCTTTCGTCGGGAAAAATGCATGGTTTCACCCCAATGACATGGTAATGAAATCAAACTTGATTCTAAGGTCGAAGAGAGTGTCTGACCTATGATTATGTCTTGCGCCCCAAGTTCTTTGGTGACGTGTAAATTCCACTTGCTAATTCTACCATCGTGGAACTCAAGAATCGCGAGTGTGCTTACTCGTCGTGCGGGGTCTCAATTCCTTCATAGAAGAAGTCCGCAATGTTTGGACGCCCCCAGATTCCTTCCATGCATGAAACTCTTAGAATGAGTTTGAGCAATTAAAAAGTTCCGGATGCTCCTGTAATTCCAGTAGGCAACAGAGTGTAACTGGGTTTCCGTTTCCCTTTCGCTCGTCTGTTAAATTTAACATAGACGATATGTTTCAAGGTTCTCTTGTCTTGCGACGGTGATGAGTTGATGGCCATGGACCGAAGTTTAACGAATGGCTGACATCGTCAGTGTCTAGTTGAGGAGTTACTAGGCAATTTACTAATTTGCCGTTGACTTCGTTAGTTGTAAACAAATCTTTTTTACTAATTAGTGAGATATTTTCATCACTTAGGTATGAGATATCGGAACATGGTTCCGTTGAATCATCATCCTGGCCCTAATCCTCAGACGGAGATCTCTCCATCCGAATTATTGAAGTCGAATTCGGCTAGCGCCTTGTCGACAGCGCCCATCTTCTTGTCCATCATGTTGATTGATCCAACAGAGGAGTCGTCCTCGTTGCCGGAGTTGTCAGACTTGCGCTGGCAACTATAATGGTTGCATTCGCTTTCTTCTTGGCGATCAAGCTTTGCATGCTAGGTTGGAACCTTTCATGTAGGATAAGTAGAGTCCTTCTTGGTGTAGGTCTTGTGCGTCGTCGGACTTGCTAGTTTTCTAATGTCTTGTTCTTGTTGGTTACGTTTGCTTTTATCGTTGTCCAACTAGGTACTTGAGACTTGGCCTTGACTTCTTCAAAGTCATGCAGTCAGCAGTGTTGTGAGTGCTGGACTCGTGGTATCCACCACTTTTCTCTTCGTTCTTGGAAGAGTGGCGTTGTTCGAGTAGACTTGGTACTTCTTGCTGTTGTTCTCTCTCGCAGGAGCTTGCTTGGCATCACCGCCCTTTTCAAAGTCTTCGGAGGATTCCATGCGTTCGCAGAATCCAATGTTTTCTCCTATAGGAGCGAGAAAGGATCGAAGTCGTTTCGTCTCATCTTCTTCATCCACGAGCGTGGAATTCCATGACAAACAGTGTCAATGACTTCGTCATGGTTCAATGTTTGGTTGGGTCCAAAAAGTGGTAGACGAGGAAGTTCATCGGTGTTCATCCGACTGAGGTTGTTTGACATAAGCCCGAGTAGACATATCAGCAGGCTTACGCATCTTCGGCGCATGAAGCGTTTCTGCTTTTCAAGAGCCTGTAGGACAGACCGCTTCGATAAGCATTTAGCCAAACGTAATGTCACGTCGCCAAAGCAGGCTGAACTGCTCCGTTCCAGGCAGCCTGGAAACGTCTTGGAAAGTGGCTTCGTCTTCACCGCCACGTATGTCGCGAGGAGGAATCGCGTTGACTGCAATCTGGCGCAAGGCCATTCAACGTATTTCACGGTGGCCTGACAGCTAGATTCGTAACTGTCTTGGCAGAGCTAGAAGTCATCTTCCTGAGGAGGTTGTGTTTGTCGTCAGCGTAGCAATGGCGAGCCCGATGAAGACTTCTCCATACGTCCAGCCCACTTGATGGTCTGACGTGGAGTCTCAGATCCATTGATGATTTGGACCTTGAAGGTGTACTTGGCGCTGTTAGCATCTGCTGGAAAGTGCGAAGTTTGTAGGTGGTAGAGCGAGAATCGTCGATTTCGCATTCATCATCGAGGTCGATTAGAGGAAGGATTGGTTTGTCACGCAGCTTGGACTCGAAGCTGGTGTATGCGTCTTTGGCAATCTTCATGGTGAGGAATAGGTTAGGGTAGCTGAAAGCTATTGTGTTTGTTAACAAAATGCACTACGCTAAAAGCTAGTGTAAAGATCTTTCGAGTGTTTTGAGTTTGAGAGAATGAAAGTTTGAGAGGATTAGAAAGCTATGAAAACTAATCAACGAGAGAGATCCACAATCAAAGGATCGTAGATCTGAACTCCCGCGTAGAGTGTGATAGAGTAGGTTGCGGTAGCGATCCTACTCACTCCACGATCCAAAAACGGAACCGTGGAAGATTCGTCTAGCATTTATCTAGTACTTGGGACTCCGCATAAATATCTAGCGCGATGTTTCACCATCGACCTAGTATGACTAGCGGTCATGAGAACCCTGTCTCAATGACTATTCACGAAAGACTCAGTCATGAAGTCGAACTCAAACCCTATCTAGGATCGAGTCGCAATAAGGCTAAGAGCCGTGTATTGCAACAGTAGGCACCAAACCAAGGACTTGGCCCTGTCAGTCAGACAGGAGGGCCAGCAGAGCTCTCTGCTGGGCCCTTTGGGCCAGCTCTCCTCAGGAGCTGGAGCCTTCGTTATTCAATCGTGCAGTGGCAGTCTGGGAACAGTACTATCTGCTACCTCCTACTGCTTCTGCCCGGCCTCAACAGGATTGGTATCAAACTGCTGCGGTATACATTTCCTTAACTATGATGGAAAGGACGATCCTTTCTTGCTGCTTGGCTGGAGATAAGCCAGCTGTGGGTCTCTGGAGTCTGTATGGCCAGCATAGCTGTTGAGCTATCTCTGACGGGATCCAGAGCTCTCGCTCCTAAAAGTTATCGGCATTGACACTTGATGGGCTGGAAGCCCTTCGTAGATGGAAGCTGGTTGAAGCTCTGGAAGTCGTAGACTTGTGGGAAGTGATGCCCTATTGGAAGGTGCATGGAAGCTGGAAATGATGTAGCTTGGAAGTCACGGACTTGTTGGGTTCGACTGAACCTAGTTCTTGGATGGTCTCGATGTCTGAAGATGGAATGAGGAAATGGTTGAGTTATTGTTTCCTCTTGTCATGGGTGTTTTTACTCATGTGAGACTCGTGACTGCTTGGTGTCGTCATTTGTGGTGACTGGTGCCGTCACTTGTTACACTTGGTACCGTCATTTGTGTTGCCGTAGCTGAGACTGGAAGTCAGGCTATAGCGACACTTTGGAGAACTGTTGTAGTAGCCGGAACTAGGAGAAGTTCCTTGCCACAATGATGCTTTGAGTTGGGGCTAGAAGCCTTGGAAGTTTGGAAACTTGTAAGGAAGTATTCGGTAGTATTTGTGGATGCTCCAGCTTGATGGGCTCCACTGGACTGGACGTGCACGGTCGATTATGGTTCGATGGTGATGTATCGGTAGATCCTTTGGTTGGTGATGTCACTGCTCTTACATCCTGTGAGTTGGCTGTGGCAGTAGGTTTGTATAGTTGTATCTTCTGTAGGTTGATTTGTTGTACTCATGTAATTCTGTTGGTGTGAGACTAAGGTTGGTTGCAATCTTTGTACAGTAGTTGCAGTGGAGCTGAGGTGTGCACCCTCTTGTTGTTTCTTTTGATCAGGTTCCCGCTTGTGGGTCAAACTCTGTCTGCTCCAGCCATCCTGTGGCTGTGTTCCTTGTCTTGTGAACTCTTGAGTCGCTTGTAGCTATGCTACTCGGTTCAACGTTCACTGTCGATCTGCTGTTGTTGCAGTTGCGTTATTGTAGATGCAATTCGAATTTGGTTTGGTCGATTCATTGTAATCGGTTTGGTAGTGGTAGATACCGTTGTTGGCTGTTGTTGCCATCGATGCTGGCTGTTGATGTAGCCATTATGGTTGTTGGCCGTGTAGTTGTGGCCATTGATGGTTATGGCATGGCCTATAAAGGCGGATGTTATGATGATTTTGTTTAGGATTTAGGTTTTGGATTGGGTCCCTCACACTCCTGTGCACTTGCTGTATCAAATAGCAAGGGCATGGACTGTAATGGTATCTGTTGTTACCTGCCTGGAGGCTGTTGTTCCTCAGGTTTGCCTGTAATCATAAGGAAGTGCTGTGGATTAGTTGCACAATACACATTCCAAAAAAAGGTAGTAGGAGGTGCTGTGGCTTTGGATGCCACAATACGCACTCCAAAGGTAGTAGGAGATGCTGTGGCTTTGGATGCCACAATACATACTCCATGAAAGGGTAGGAGGTGCTGAGTGCAAACTCAATACAACTCCAAAGAAAATTATTCAATGCTGTGGGAGGCACTCCTGTGCTTCCTATGGCTTGTGGCACTGCTGCGGTAGCTCTTGCGCCGGTTGGCTAGCTAGCCGTTCTACAGTACCGTACCTGTGCCGGTAGCATGCTTGGATTCGCCGGATTGTTGCCGAGTACGGAGCTTGGCACCGTACGACTGTACACTCCTGGAAAGATATCACGGAAGATACCTTTTTCTGCGTTCAGTGGCTTGCTTCTTGTGTGCTCGCTGAACTGGGCTGTTCTTTGTCGTTCCGTGGAACTGATGACAGCAGTCAGCGATTTCCTCACAAAAAACAATGTCTTCTTCTGCCGACAGCAGTGCCAACAGCACCCTTCTGTTGCCGACACTGTTGTCGATCGACAGACACAATGGCGCTGTTGCCACTGTCGGTATTGATTGACGCGACGGCGTTGTCAATCTTGTAGAAGCGGCAGCAACTGGATAGTAGTAGCAGCGTTCGCTGTTCTTGTTGCAGTAGCGGCCGTCGTCGGTCGATCGAGCGCCTCCGTTGTGTTCTTCGTGTCGGCCCTTTGGCTGACACTCCTGTTGCCGCTGGCGGTATCAACCTAGCAGTAGCGACCGGCTATGTAACAGCGGTCGTTTGCTCTTGTTGATAGTAGCGGTAGCAGTCGTCAATCGCTCGTTCGTCGTGTCGGTCTTGTTCTTGGCTGGTGGATTTTGGAAAATTCGCAAATTCGCTCTGATCCAGCCTGTTGCCGATGGATGCAACTCGCTCTGAGGTCGATTCGAGTGCTTGCACTCTTAGGGCCTGTCAGTGCGTATATAGCCCACTTCTGTGTATACAGTTCCTTGTAGGCCTGTGGTTGCCGAGTGATCGGCCTGGTAATTCGTCTTGTTGTGCGTTGGATTTTCCTTCGCACCTCTCTTCTAGTAGCCTATTTCGATGGCTCTCTTGTTGAGGATAGGAACTCTCCCACGGAAGTACCTCTGTGGTAATTCTTCTTCTTGTTGGAACTTATTATCTAGTTCCTCTCCGTGGCAACACTCTCTGTGTCGCTCCTGTTTTGGCTTGCACGGTTCGTCGCCGTAGTAGCCTTGGCTTCGTACAGTACGATGGATGCAACTCGCTCTGAGGTCGATTCGAGTGCTTGCACTCTTGAGGGCCTGTCAGTGGCTGTATTGAAGCCCACTTCTGTGTATTACAGTCCTCCTGTAGGACCTGTGGTTGCCGAGTGATCGGCCTGGTAATTCGTCTTGTTGTGCGTTGGAATCTTCCTTCGCACCTCTCTTCTAGTAGCCTATTTCGATGGCTTCTCTTGTTGAGGATAGGAACTCTCCCACGAAGTACCTCTGTGGTAATTCTCTTCTGTTGGAACTTATTATCTAGTTCCTCTTCCGTGCAACACTTCTCTGTGTCGCTCCTGTTTTGGCTTGCACGGTTCGTCGCCGTAGTAGCCTTGGCTTCGTACAGTACGATGGATGCAACTCGCTCTGAGGTCGATTCGAGTGCTTGCACTCTTGAGGGCCTGTCAGTGGCTGTATTGAAGCCCACTTCTGTGTATTACAGTCCTCCTGTAGGGCCTGTGTTGCCGAGTGATCGGCCTGGTAATTCGTCTTGTTGTGCGTTGGAATTTTCCTTCGCACCTCTCTTCTAGTAGCCTATTTCGATGGCTCTCTTGTTGAGGATAGGAACTCTCCACGGAAGTACCTCTGTGGTAATTCTTCTTCTGTTGGAACTTATTACTACTCTTCCGTGGCAACACTTCTCTGTGTCGCTCCTGTTTTGGCTTGCACGGTTCGTCGCCGTAGTAGCCTTGGCTTCGTACAGTACGGTAGCTCTTCGCCTCGTAAAGTAGCCTTTGTTGCTCCGGTTCCTCTAACCGGCAGCGTCGTTCGCTCTTCTAGTCGTCCTAGCTTGCTTGCAAGCTTGGTCTTCGTGGCAACCTATCGTGACGCCACTCTTGTGTAGTTGTTCCTCGTAGGCGATGCTGCACCTAGCGAGCAGTCGTACGATAGCTGTTTTCCGCAGCTCAAAGCCTTGGTGTTCGCTCACTCCTGTGGGCTTGTTCTTGCACGTCGCTCACTCCTGTGAGCTTGCTTCCTTGATCCGTTTGCTCGCTCCTGTGAGCTTGCTGCCTTGATCCGACCGGAGCTCACCTCTTGCTCCAACTCAATTGGTCGTAACTCAATCAGTTCCTGTTGGATTCTCTTGCTTCAAGCATGGAAGAGGTGTAGTTAGTGATGTTCATTTGCGTGGTATGCTCAGATTGGCCTGTCCGGTTGGTCAATCGCTCCGTAGCTCAATGCGTGAGGGATTTGGCTCCCGATTCGATTCCGTGATGAGGAATTTCGCCTGTTGAGCTGTTTTGGTAGCCCTTATAGTGGGGCTCCAGCACTGTCTTGCGATGGACTGTGTGGCGTTACCTTATAGCCATAGACTTGAATCATGTAATAGGATGTCGATATCCCATGTGCGAAGTCAATACCGATATCTCGAAAACGAGATGTCGATAGAGATGATCTTCTTGGAAATAGTGTTGGTTGCTAGTAACACTCTAGCTTAGTAAAGGTAAAATACTGTTTTACTGTTAAGCTATTTCCAAGAAGTGATCTTTCTCCATGTTTTCTGGGATTGATTCAACTTCAAAGGATATAGTGAAGGGGGTGACCATATAGATCAGTTAAACTCCCCATGTATGTAACTAGAGAATAGATATAGATATCCCCTATAACTAGATTGGGATAATCGACTAATTTGTATTGAGGTGTCTGTAATACAACCTCCAACACCCTTAGTTGGCCAATCTTCCTCTGGATTTGGAGTTGCTGCCCCAATATCGAAAAAGTGAGCTTTGAGTGATTCAAACCACAGGTTGATGTTGCTGTGGGTGGCCCACTTCATCCGCCGCTTCTCTACTCTGTTTGCCTTGCCACATTCGAGGACATCACCAATTTCAGCCTCAACTCGCTTGAGGAGCCAACGTCCCTGCCTTTTGCCAAGACCTTCTTTCATATTGACGCAGGCATTCAACAGTTTGGAGAGTTTGGGTTTGTCAACGTCTGGAGATAGAGAACAGAGACTTTCAACAGCACCACACAATGCCTTGAATCCCATTGGATCAATTCGGCCCTTCGACCCACGTCTCTTGGGGCTCTTCCCTGCATCTCCACGTTCGACCATATTGTGAATGGTCTTGCCAACGAGGTTTGTTCCATGCTCATCATTGTATTTCTTCGCGATCGTCTCTGCTGAGATTGGCTTGTACGTGAACCCTTCTTTTCTTTCGGACTCTACTCTGAGCAGTTCCTCCTTCCATTCAAGAGACGCAGCCTTGTAGAATGAGTTGTGGATATCAGTGTCTTGTTTCTTTTGCTTTCGGACGGCAGCAGCTTGTCGGCCTGCCAATCTATTCTTCTTGCCAAGTTTCTCTTTGAGACTCTTTTCTGCTACAGCCCTTTGTTTTGCAGAGAGATGAGGTGGAGGCTTGGCAGAATGTTGCTCATAGTTCGATCTTGCAGCGTCTGCTTCAGATTTGAAAGCATGAGAACGACGGCGGACCTTCTGGCGTAGTGCCTTGTTTCTTGCCTCCGGAGACTCAAATCCTGCCCATTTCATGGCCTCGCTCACCAATGTTCATTCCCTCATCTTGTGCCAACCTAAGGATTCCAGCGGCTTTAGACACCTTCTGCGGTGTTGGAATGCGGCTCCGTTTCGACATCTTTTGTGTTGGTCGGAGAGCGAATGATTGTAATTACGATTATCATTGAGCTTGCTGTTCTATCTTTTTTCTCTAGTCATGAATTTAATCTATCTTCTATGCGTTGGTACATACCATGCGGGTGTCTCCTTGCAATACACGGCTCTTAGCCTTATTCGCGACTCGATCCTAGATAGGGTTTGAGTTCGACTCATGACTGAGTCTCTCGTGAATAGTCATTGAGACAGGGTTCTCATGACCGCTAGTCATACTAGGTCGATGGTGAAACATCGCGCTAGATATTTAGCTGGCGTGGAGAGATTCCACGCTACTAGATAAATGCTAGACGAATCTTCCACGCGTTCCGTTTTTGGATCGTGGAGAGACGTAGGATTACTACCACAACCTACTCTATCACACTTTACAGTCTCCCGTGGGAGTTCAGATCTACGATCCCTTGATTGTGATCTCTCTCGTTGATTAGTTTTTCATAGCTTTCTAATCCTCTCATAACTTTCATTCTCTCAAACTCAAAACACTCGAAAGATCTTTACACTAGCTTTTAGCGTAGTGCATTTTGTTAACAAACACAATAGCTTTCAGCTACCCTCAACCTATTCCTTACCATAAGATGCTCAAGGAAAGCTGCGTTCCGCAACTTCGAGAAACAGTTGCGTGACAAACCCATTCTTTCTCTCGTCGACAATGACGAAGAAAACGAGATCGACGATATCGTGCAACCACTTGCAACCTTCGCAACCATGTTGCCAAGCGCAAATCAGAAACTCTGACAATGAGGACAACTCCTCTATCAATTTCAATCACTTGGATGGAGAAATTCTATCTGAGGATTAGGCCAGGATGATGACTCAACGGAACCATGTTCCATTTCTCATACCAAAGTGTTGAAGATATCTCACTAACTAGTAAACAAGAATTGTTTGCAACTGATGAACACTACGGCAAATTAGATGATTGCCTAGAAGCTGCTCAACTAGACTCTGATGATCTATTAGCATCGTTAACCTCGTCCGTGGCCAACCACCTCGTAAACGTCGCAAGACAAGAGACCTCAAACCCATCGCTCTATGTTAGATTTAACAAGCGAGAAAAGGGAAACCAAAACCCGTTACACTCCGTTGCTTACTGGATACAGGAGCATCCGAACCGAATGTTTCTTGAACTGCGGAGTACAGGCATTCCGGTGAATCCTTGATTGTCGTCAAGCCTCTATGGCTGAATGAAATTTAGCGCATGAATAGGTATGTGATTGTGGGGCGTGCCTATATGTAAATGGTTGGATCAATAAAATGACCCTGCAGGAGAATTGAATACACAGCATGAAGTGCAAGAAGGTGCATTCATGATTCCTGAATTCCACGAAGATAGAATTATTGATGGGATTTACCACGTCACAGAGCTTGGGGGCGTATGACATGATCATAGGTCGAGACATTCCTCTGACTTAGGATTCAAGTTCGATTTCACTACCATGTCAGTGGAAGTGGGACGGCGCATTATTCCTATGAAAGACAGCGACACCAATGAAGAAGAAATTTCTTCATTCTGATCCTAGCTGTTGATGACAGTGCAGATCGTCTCAAGAAGATTCTTGATGCGAAATACGAACAAGCTGCTTAAGGCAGGTTTGCCAAAGTCAAGATCAGTTAAACAAGGAAGAGAAGGAACAGCTTCATTCCTTACTGACGTGAAGTAAACTCTGACCTTCGATGGTACTTTAGGAAAGGTGCAGATGGACGACTACGAGTAGAACTTCTCCCTGATGCTAAAGCCATCATTCCTAGGGCTTATCCTATTCACGTGTCCATTACAACACTCTTAAGATTGGAGGTTGAACGTCTCTGCGAGGCAGGAGTATCAAGAAGGTAAACCGTTAAGAGTGGGCGGCACCAACTTTTATCATTCCCAAGAAGATGGATCTGTAGATTCATTCTATTTCCGGGACTGAACAAAAGGATTAAGCGGGAAGCCTTATCCAATTCCCAAAATACAGGACATGCTCTTGAATCTGATGGGATTCAAAGTTACGTGGCTACTTAGTTGTCTCGACTTTAACATGGGATACTATCACTGCGAGCTGTCACCTCACTCGAAACTACTCTGTACTATCGTACTGCCGTGGGGAAATTACGAGTAACAGAGGTTGCCGATGGGCTTATGTAATAGTGCCGACATCTGCCAAAGGAAGATGGGAATCCTGGATGGCACGACCTATAGCATAGTACGTCCGTGCTTACATTGATGATCTACTAATCATAACTAACGGCGATCTGGTAGATAACGTTGAGAGTTGGTAGCGTGAGTTCGTCCGAGAGGCTTCGTGATAGCGGTACTTTAAGATAATGCTACAAGTCCTGGCTTGCGCGAAGAGGAAGAACTGCTGAATACTTGTTTAGTTGGCAATATCGATCGGTCTTAGCTTATTCGATCTCGATTCTTCTAGAGTATGGGTTTGGCGTTCGCGATCTCATGACTGAAGTCTCTCGTGAATCATTTGCATTTAGAGACATTGGGTGTCATCAATGAACCTGCTTCGTAGGTTCATACGTGAATAGTCATTGAGACAGGGTTCTCAATGACCGCTCTAGTCATACTAGGTTGATGATGAAACATCGCTCTAGATATTTAGCCAGCGTGGAGTACTTCCACGCTACTAGATAATGCTAGACGAATCTTCCACGCGTTCCGTTTTTGGATCGTGGAGTGAGTAGGATTGCTACCGCAACCTACTCTATCACACTCTACAGTCTCCCGCGGGATTCAGATCTACGATCCTTTGGTTGTGATCTCTCTCGTTTGATTAGTTTTCATAGCTTTCTAATCCTCTCATAACTTTCATTCTCTCAAACTCAAAACACTCGAAGATCTTTACACTAGCTTTTAGCGTAGTGCATTTTGTTAACAAACACAATAGCTTTTCAGCTACCCTCAACCTATTCCTCACCATGAAGATTGCCAAAGACGCATACACAGCTTCGAGTCTAAGCTGCGCGACAAACCAATCCTCCTCTCATCGACCTCGACGATGAATGCAAAATCGACGATTCTCGCTCTACCACCTACAAACTTCACACTGTTCCAGCAGATTGCTAACAGCGCCAAGTACACCTTCAAGGTCAAATCATCAATGGATCTGAGACTCCACGTCAGACCATCAAGTGGGCTGGACGTATGGAGAAGGTCTTCGTCCGGACTCGCCATTGCTACGCCTGACCGACAAACATAACCTCCTCCAAGGAGATGACTTCTAGCTCTGCCAAGAGCAGTTACGAATCTAGCTGTGCAGGCCACCGTGAAATACGTTGGAATGCCTTGCGCCAGATTGCAGTCAACGCGATCCTCCACGCGACGTACGTGGGGTGAAGACGAAGCCACTTTCCAAGCACGTTTCAGGCTGCCTGGAACGGATGCAGCTCAGCCTGCTTTGGACGACACTGACATTACGTTTGGCATCAATGCCTGTGTCGAAGCGGTCTGTCCCTACAAGGCTCTTGAAAAGCAGAAACGCTTCATGGCCGCAAGATGCGTAAGCCGCTGATATGTCTACTCGGGCTTATGTCAACAACCTCAGTCGGATGAACGCCAGATGAACCCTCGTCTACCACCTTTTGACCCAACCAAACGTTGAACCATGACGAAGTCATTGACATTGTTGTCATGGAATTCCAACGCTCGTGGATGAAGAAGATGGACGAACACGACTTCGATCCTTTCTCAGCTCCTATCGGAGAAAACCATTGGATTCTGCGAACGCATGGAATCCTCCGAGACTTTGACAAGGGCGGGATGCCCAGCAAGCTCCTTCGAAAGAAGAAAACAGCAAGAAGTACAAGTCTACTCGCAACAACGACACTCTTCCAAGAACGAAGAAAAATGTGCGACTACCACGCTCCAGCACTCACAACACTGCTGACTGCATGACTCTGAAGAAGCTCAAGGCCAAGTTCCAGTCCTCGTCTGACAACGATAACAAGCCAGCGTACAAACAAAACAAGATTGGAAACGCAAGTCCGACGACGCCAAGACCTACACCAAGAAGAACTCTCTGTCCTCATGAAGAAAGGTTCCAACGCTGCCGTCAAGGCTGATCGCAAGAAGAAAAGCGAATGCAACCATGTTGCCAAGCGCAAGTCTGACAACTCCGACAACGAGGACGACTCCTCTGTTGGATCCATCAACATGATGACAAGAAAATGGCTGCTGTCGACAAGGCGCTTGCCGAATTCGACTTCAATCATTCGGATGGAGAGATCTCCGTCTGAGGGTTAGGCCAGGATGATGATTCAACGGAACCATGTTCCGATTTCTCATACCTAAGTGATGAAGATATCTCACTAAATAGTATAACAAGATTTGTTTGCAACTAACAAGATCAACGGCAAATTAGATAATTCCCTGCAACTACTCACTAGACGCTGACGATCTGTTCGCATCGTTAGCTTCATCCATGGCAATCAACTCATCAACGTCGCAAGACAAAGGACCTTCGAAAACTTATCGTTTTATGTTAGATTTACAGACGAGAGAAAGGGAAACGAAAACCCGTTACACTCTGTTGCTTACTGGATACAAAGCATCCGGGAACTTTAAGTACTCAAACTCATGCTAAGAGTTTACTCATGAAGAATCATGGGGGTCCAAACATACGGACGTCTTCTATGAAGGAATTGAACCCCGCACGAAGTGTAAGGCACACTCGTGATTCCTGATTCCACGATGATAGAATTTCGAAATGGAATTTACACGACACCAAAGAAGCTTGGTGGGCCAAGGTGATCATGAGGTCATACACTCTCTGCGACCTAAGAATCAAAGTTTGATTCCACTACCATGTCATTGGGGTGGAACCGCGCATTTTTCCCTGCGAAAGAGGGCAATAACAATAAAAAGAGAACTTCTCCTTCCCGATCCTGCAGCTGTCAGCGACACTGCAGATCATCTCAAGAAGATTCTTGATACAATATACAGAACAAATAGACTTAAGAGCAGAGTGCCAGAGTCGAAACCACGTTAATAAGGAAGAGGCAAGAAGCTGCCTCATGCCCTTTTTCAACCAAGTGCTTTGATCCAGTCGAGGATACTTCAGGAGAGTTGCGAATGGACGATACGAGGTTAGAACTTCGTCCCGCGCTAAATCCTATATACTAGGGCTCACCCTACTCCACGGGTTCCTACCAACACTCTTAAAAGGAGGTTGACACTCTACTGAGGCAGAAGTCTCAGAAGGTAAATCGTTCCGAGTTGGCGGCACCAACTTTTATCATTCCCAGAAAGAATGGAATCTGCACGATTCATCTCTGATTTCCAGGTAACCGAACAAAAGGATCAGAGCGGAAGCCTTTATCCTATCCCAAAAATACAGGACATCTCTTGAAACCCAGATGGATTCAAGTGCCGCTACTAGTCTAGACCTGGACACGGGACACTACCACATCGAGCTGTCACATCACTCGAAGCAACACTATGCCATTGCACTCCCGAAGGGGAAGCACGAGTACCAGAAGGTTGCCAATGTGGCCTAGTAATATCCCGACATCTTTCCAAAGAAGATGAAAACACGCCTGCATGTTAGAAAATGTCCTGCATACATTGATGATCAACTCATCCTAACGGAGGTCGATCTCGCAGATCGCATCGAACAGTAGGATGACCATTCCACAAGGATTCTCTCCGTTTCGAAAGACTCAGTCATGAGTCGAACTCAAACCCTATCTAGGATCGAGTCGCGAATAAGGCTAAGAGCCGTGTGTTGCATTGGCAAAGGTTTTTTCATCCCATGGACAGCCATGTTCATGAAGATACTTCAAAACATCCAAATGACCACCTTGGGCAGCAGCAGCACTTGTCCATGTGTCCCATGGAAATCCTTTTTCATGGGCCCATTGCACCACTGGCAGCGACCCCACTTTGGCAATTGTGGTGCAAACATACTTATTTTCAGGGGACTTCTTGGAGCATTGATAGCCATGCCAGTATTCCGCACAAGTCACATTGGAAAACACAGCTGAATAGTAGGTATCTTTGCAAGTTGCTGAGCGCTCCATTCTAAAGCGTTCATACGATCCTTCCATGACTAGAGGAGGATCCTCGACTGTGTCACAGTAATCTTGATAGAGCTGATTCCACTGCTTGTTGACACTGCCAACAAAGGCATGCTGTCCCATACCCACAAGGGGGAGGATCTGGCCAATCCAAATCCCCTTTAGATCTACGATCGACTGAAGATTGGTATCCGCAGGAGGCGACAATGACTGTTTGGAAGCGTTTTCGCCTGGCATGTTGAGATTTCGGCTACTTGCTAGCTATAGAGTAGTACTTCTAGATCCTGCGGCAGTAGGTATTTGTTGATGGAAAGCGATCGAGAGAATATAAGGGTTCGTCAAGGTTGGCCGCTGCGGTTTCGCCCTTATTAAGATTGGCTAGCACGACAGTGAGAGAGCCTGCCGATACCGGTACCGTACGGTTCGGAGTTCTTTTTGTTTATTTTCACCGTTGCAAAGAATATCTTATTTTTATCATCACGTTTGGAGGGAGCGTTGTGTCATTGCCCTGGATCATTGCATCCAACCATCCAACGCAACTATGAGAGTTGCGGCCCAGCTAGTAGCTTGCTAGCATCAGCATTTTGGTTTGGCGTTGGCGAGGAAGAAATGCTACGATGAAGCCTTGTGGCAAGGCGCTGGCATCCAAGAATCCGAGCATGGAAAGCCGCACCCGCTGAATACAACACTACGAGGTAGTAGAAATGTAATTCAATCCCAGAACCCAGTGGTACCTGAGGCCCCCTGAAGGCAAGGGAATCCCACTGAATCCCCCTGATCTACAAGGAATCAAGTGCAGGTTTGACCCCCAAGGAGCAAAAGTAGATAGCATAATCAGCTCACAATCTGAGCCAACCTGAACTAATAAAGACAAAGCAAACAACCAAAGACTACTAGATATCACATTACTACCTACTTTCTACTAGCTTATCAGGCGTGGTAGTTCAGCTACTTACTGTCCTAAGCGACATACCAAATTCAACGAAAACACCTTACCAACCAAGCACATAATACCTTTCCCTCAATTGACAGTCTGTCGAAAGGGGAGCTTCCGTTGATAGCAACAACGATAAAAACAGTAGTCAACAGTGGATTGACGGCGATAGACCAACCAAATCAAGAAAAACTAAAGTCAACAGTGAATGGACTTTTGAACTGAACCGAACTAAAGCATTGAATCAGAACGTGAGCGTAAGAAGCCTCGAGTAAACGAGGTGGTGCCACAAAGACAAGTAAACCACAGGAAGAGAGCAGAAGAAGCCTCGAGTAAACGAGGTGGTGCCACAAAGACAAGCAAACCACAGGAAGTGAGCAGAAGAAGCCTCGAGTAAACGAGGTGGTGCCACGAAGACAAGCAAACCACAGGAAGTGAGCAGAAGAAGCCTTGAGTAAACAAGGTGGTGCCACAAGCAAAGAGTGAGCAGAAGAAGCCTCGAGTAAACGAGGTGGTGCCACACACACACACCAGTAACGAAACAAACAAGAAAAGCTAGAATTTTGAGCTAAGAGTGAGGGGACTTCTCCAGAAACATTGAAACCCGCAACACTTAAGTGATTGAGTCCCATTTTACCCATCAGATCAGAAAAGAACGTGTCTGAAGGGGAGAGAACACCAGAGAAGACATAAGAACATTGAAACCCACTTCAAGCCTACCTAAGTCCCGCACACAGAGATTCCAGACAGGCTTAGTGGAAGATCAAGCTTCTACAACAAACTGATCACACAACAACCAAAACAAAGAACTAGAAAGCAATGGCTTCTAACAGAGAGAGAGAGAAGAGATTATCAAGTACATCCTCAATACAATTGACCTTACTGAGGATGACTATGATGAGCTGGCGGCCACAGGGTTAAACACACCCAGGAAAATTCTAATGGCAGAGGATTCAGTGCTGGCCGAGCTCACAGACAAAAACGTCTTGACCCAGGTCGATCTCGGTGAATTTATGAGATTCAAACAATGGATGCAGTCTATTAAGAAAGAAGGTAATGATCTTCCAAAAACCATTGATGGTTGGAAACAGGACTTCACTGAAGATATATGGGATGCTTTCTGTGACACTAAAATGAAATCACCCCCAAATCCTAAACCGACACCGACACCAGCACAAGTGCTAGCGCCAGCGCCAGCAACAGCCCCTAACCCAACAGTCCAGACTACTACTACCACTACCAAGAGCAAAAACCTAGTCAAGGTATCCCTATCTGATTTCCCAACTTTCGATGGCAACCAGAGAAACTGGAAGCCATTCAAGAGGGAAGTAACTTCCACAATGGGACTCCTGCAGTTGACTAGCTTGCTCAGTGTAACAAAGCTTACTGATGTACCCAGCCACACGGCCAAGACAATATCGGATCCACTTTACAAGACCCGCAATCAAGAGTTTTACTCAATCCTATCCAAGAAACTTGCTAAGGGAACCGCAGCTTCCAAGGTGGATGTGCACCTCGCTACCATGGATGGTGCTCTTGTGTGGAAGGATATCTGTGACTATTATGACTTTGGGGGAGATAAGGAAAGCCGTATTACCTCATTGATTGGAGATCTAACCAAGCATTATCTATACCCTGAAAGCAGTGGAGGTTATGATACCTACTACAACCGGTTTGATGAGAAATGCCAAGAGCTGGACCTTGCTGGCATCCAAGTCCCTTCTGCAATCAAGAAGACCTTGTTTTTGGAGGGTATCAAAGACAGGGCTTATGAAGCTGTCAAGGATACGTGTGCCAGTGTTGACTATGAGTCAGCGGTGGACAAACTCCGCACCAAGGCCATAGCCCTGGGTAAGGCCAATTCTAGGAGCTATCCCAGGAGGTCCAACAAGAAGGCTAGAAAAGGAGACTATGATGATGACTATGATGATGACCACGGCAGTGAACAGGAAGACTATGATGAACAAGAAAGCTACAGCGATGAACACGAAGATTACGACCCTAGAAGGCCTAGCTCATTTTCCAGCGATGTTTGGGAGTCAATGACTCAGGCCAATAGGAAGTGGATCCTCCAGCACAAGAAAAAGAGAAGGAAAGCTCCAGCAAGGAACAAAGCTATGGTTTCCCCGATGCGGTTTGGGCACAGATGTCCCCAGCAAACCGTCAATGGATTATGGAGCGCCAAAACAAGGAGAAAACTGTTGACTATGGCAAGCAATACTCTAAGGACGACAAGGGCATCCAGGAAGGTGGAAGCAACAGCAACGCTATTGGGCAAAGTGACACTGAAGAGAACAAACCCAAATCTATCTTCCGTGGACCAGCCAAGCGTAAGTAAGGGGAGGAAGCTGCCCCATTTGTGATGTGTATATGTGTGAAACAATGACGGTGGATTCAGGGCATGAATCAAGGGGAGTAGTAGAAATGTAATTCAATCCCAGAACCCAGTGGTACCTGAGCCCCCTGAAGGCAAGGGAATCCCACTGAATGCCCCTGATCTACAAGGAATCAAGTGCAGGTTTGACCCCCAAGGAGCAAAAGTAGATAGCATAATCAGCTCACAATCTGAGCCAACCTGAACTAATAAAGACAAAGCAAACAACCAAAGACTACTAGATATCACATTACTACCTACTTTCTACTAGAGGTAAAATTGGTTCCGCCCTCGTTTCCATGGGCAAGGTGGACGACGGCGTGGCACAAAGGCACTAGCTATTCACGAGTCCGTTTTGGGTATTGAGCATCCCGATACTTTGCAGTCGTACCGTATTACCGGTATCGTTATCGCCATGGAGTCGAAAAAGGAAGCAGTGCCCTGTAAGAGTGAGCTTGGACGGTACGTGTCGTCACGATTTAGTTTGGATTTGGGTAGTGTAGCTGTGGCTTTTGCTCTTTTCCCCTGGTAGGGTAGGGTAATGCAGATCCTACATGCATAAAAGCCAACAATTTTTTATCAGGTAACCTTTCTATCAAATCTATTGCCTTCTATCTGGCTAGCTATTGCTATGTTGTCCTTGTCATATGTCGGCCACAGACTCGGTCGTTCGATCGACTCTTCCTGGCCGGTTGCGCTAGCTAGTATTCAAAGCACAAATTCTTGTATGACAGTCCTGTCGTCGGACCAGTCGATGCCGTGTCATCGGGTTGTTGGACCAATTCGTCTTGCTTTGCCGGATTCTTCCGTCGCACCTCTCCGCTATCAGCACTGAATCATTCGATGGTCTCTTAGTGGGGGCACTTCCACAGGGGTACCTCTGATTACAAGTGCAGATTCCGTCTGCACGAAGGCTGAAGGGAAGAATGGATGGAATATTTGCTAGTAGTTAGGACAAAGAAGCCAGCATTGGGCCCAGCCGGCATAAGAGAAGGTCGACTCTGGACAGGGTTCTGTTATGGGGCCCTTTCTGGTGGCTCATGATGCTTGATCTTGCTTTCTCTGGAACCACATACAGTATGCACAAGCAAATGAATGGATGATCCAAGAAATGCTATAGAAAACTCACTATTGGTACAGTAGATCTAGTCGAAGCTGCAGATGAGCATTTGAATTGTGCACGGAGATTTACTTGGGGTTCGATAGCTACCGGTTAAAATGGATGGATGGATGGATGGATGGATGGACGGATGCTAGATCTTCAAGGCTCTCTCTTGCTACCGGTACAGTGCAGCTTCTACATGTATTTGCCGTATGGTACCGGTATGGAAGGACGAGAGCAGTGATTGCGTCATTCCATCATCATGCCCTTGCTTGGCACTTGGCATGGCAAGTACGCGGGGGATGACAATTTTCCACGCTCTGAACCGATTGAATCCACGGTTATGAGCCTCCACGAGCCAACCCATCGAGACGAAAGATCGTGTTGGATCTTTGACCATCGTCGCGCTTCGATCTATTGGCCTTTCCTCATCAAGCACTTTTCCGCCTGAACCAAACCTAACAAGCCTTTACTTGTCATTGCATTGATACCAAACAGTCAAACAACAGCGTACTAGCTAGCATATAACAATGGACTCGATCAACCGGTTGGCATCGAAATGTCGTCCTGCGGTGGTGAGCGACCAAGTGTTGAACAGTGAATGTGCGTTTACCTTTCATTCTCCATTTACATCCTCCAAAGGGATTGTGGTCAATTTGGAAACATATGTCGGAACCATGGAAGAGCTGGCATTTGCTCCCAATCAAAAAGAAGAAGGACTCTTTGTCCGCATCGTCAAGAAGCGAATCCCAAAAGAAGAGAATGGCGACAACGACGACAAGATGGAAACCACAACGGCTGCTGCTGAAGCACCCACCAAATTGGGGATTGGCGTCGAAGGTGGATTCGCCGCGGAAGACGACAAATTTGAAATCGTCACGACGTATTCCGTCGTGGTCATGACATCCGGGAATCCTTCGCCTTCCATTGAAACAGAACAGCCGTACAATGACGACACCAAAGCCTCTTTCAGCGAAGCCGTGGTAAAATTGGTGGATTCCGTCATTTTGCATGCCGGCATGACGACCCAACAAGATGTCAAGGCATGGCAACTCGACACGGACGAACAAATTCTGCCCTCCAAATATTACGCCGATTTACCCTTTGTGGACAATGCCGTCATGATTGATCCCAATCCATCGTCTTGGGCATGTGAAAAAACCGGTGCCACGGACAATTTGTGGCTCAATCTCAGTGATGGATACATTGGCGGTGGACGCAAAAATTGGGATGGATCGGGTGGTAGCAATGGAGCATTGGATCATTTCGAAGAAACCGGATCCAAATATCCACTCGTCGTCAAACTGGGAACCATTACGGCGGATTTGAATTCCGCCGATTGTTACAGTTATGCCAAGGATGAAGATGGACCCGTCAAAATTCCAAATCTGGCAGAGTTGCTCGAAAAACGAGGCATCAAAGTGGCAAGCATGTAAGTGACCATTCTATCTATCTACCAACTTCATCATGTTCCTGTCATCTCATCATGTTCCTGTCATCTCATCGTGCCATTCCATATCTCTTACAGGCAAAAGACAGTCAAATCCACGGCGGAATTGGAGGTGGAGCTCAATTACAATTATGATTTCAATGCCATTACTTCTGCTGGAACGACGCTAGAGCCGGCGTCGGGACCGGGGCTGCAGGGATTGCAAAACCTGGGAAATAGTTGCTACATGAATTCCATCTTACAAATGCTACTTTCCGTACCAGAGTTGGCCAATCGATATGGAACAAAGCCGAATGCCAACGTTGCCGAACATCCACTCCTCAACAGTGTCAAACCCAAAGAAGCCCCCACCAATTTACTGGCACAAACCACCAAAATTGGGTGTGCGCTGACGAGTGGAGTCTTTGCCAAGCCAATTATCGAAGAGGAAAAAGAAAAAGACGCCAAAGAGGAAGAACAAAAAGACAACGCTGACACAACAACCGATCCCAAATATCGATTGGCACCACGCATGTTCAAACATCTCATTGGAAAAGATCATGTCGAGTTTCGAACGGGACAACAACAAGATGCCGCGCAATTCTTGCAGTACATGCTCGAGCAGGTCGATCGAGCAGAGCTCAAGGCCAGTAAGGAACCCTACTTCGCTAGCAAATCGGAAACCATGCATGTCTCGAGTCATTTGTTCTCCTTCAAGACGACCGATCGACTCGTTTGCAGCGGAGACGGAGGTGTCAAGTACAAGGGCAGCAGTGGGGCCGAAACCGTTTGGAGCTTGCCCATTCCCATGGACAAGGCACAAGTGCGAGAAGGAGATGCAGCAGCAACCGCACCCGAAGTGAAACGCATGAAAACAGACGAGGAGGGAGCCAAAGATCCACCCAAACCGGTTCCCACCGTGGACTTTCAGGCGTTGTTGGATCAATGGGCCGCCGAAACCAACGTCGATGGCATTCGATGGCCTCATTTGCAAAATGCCGTTCACAAGGCGGCCCAAACCACGCGATTCGACAATTTTCCACCCTATCTGATTCTGCAGATCCAACGGTATCAAATGGGACCGGATTGGCAACCCATGAAACTAGAGGTCAAGTTGGATATTCCACAGAAAATCGACCTGAACAATCTACGCAGTAAAGGACCACAGGACGGAGAAACCATCATTCCAGAAGAAGAGGAAGCACCAGCTGCAGCACCGAACGCATCATCCGAGATCAATGAAGGGGCGCTGTGTCAACTCATGGACATGGGGTTCAGCATGAACGGATGCAAACGCGCCTTGACAGCCGTGGGAGGGAGTGACGTGGAAGCCGCAATGAACTGGGTCTTTGAGGTAAGTAGGAAAGAATGCTGTCGTTGCAGTCTGCGAGGCAGTTGCTGCGATCTGGTGAGCTCCAAAGCCTCATCCCTCTCTTTATTCCTCTCTTTGCAGCACAATATGGATGAAAACTTCAATGATCCTCTGCCAGAACCCTCTGCGGCTGCTCCTGCACCATCCGGCGGCGGGGACTCGGGTGTCGACGAGGGAGTCGTCATGTCACTTGTGGAAAGCTTGGGCTGCTTCACACCTGACCAAGTTCGTGCTGCCTTGAAGGAAACCAAGGGAGCCGCCGATCGTGCGGCGGACTGGTTGTTTAGTCACATGGACGACTTGGATGGTGCCATTGCCGCCCTCAACAGCAAAGCTGCCGGAGCCGCTGCTGCTCCAAAGCTGCCTCTCGAAGATGGCAACGCTGAATATGCTATGATTGGCACTGTGTCTCATATTGGCAAGAACACGGGCAGTGGACACTACGTGGCCCACATGAAGCGTGGAGACAAATGGGTGATATTCAATGACGAAAAGGTGGCGTACTGTGAAGCCCCACCACTAGAGCATGCCTACATGTACTTGTTCGCTCGCAATGACGCCACAACAAATCCCAACTACTAAATATATTGAGATTGGCCTCTTGAATGTATGTGTTGCCAGAGTCGAGTCAGGCAAGAGATGAGGCAGACTGGCACAGCGATGCGATGGGAGCATCATTAATTTTAAATTAGACTAGATCGAGCCAAAGATGCGTACACATCTGCATGGCATACATGTAGAATCTTTTTGAGAGTGGCCTTACTTAGTAGGTGAATTGATTGTTCCCACTAGTCTACACCACTATCCGATGAGCCACCGCTTCAGGTGTGAGGATACGGTACCGGTATCGTTTGATTGTGAGCTGTTATCGTCTTCGTTTAATCTTCATGTTATCTCTAGCTAGTCTTTTATAGATTTGTACATCAATTGGATCAGCTTCTTGCTACCATTTCATTGGACGGGTTTTATCCTCTCGAGCTTGTTGGAACTTGAAGATGGAAGATGGGAGGGTGGTGGATTTCAGATAAGGATAACCTTGGCTTGGTAGGATTGTACTGTATTCGGAAAGTCTTGTTATTTGAGAATGTAGTAAAATGCATGGATGATCCCTGGAATCCAGAAACAAAGCGTCAAGACGATACTCAAGCACATGTGGAATCCGCAGCAATTGTCTCCGCCACCGCCAACCCCATGCAATCCCACTGCTAATGGCGGAAAAAACACTGCCAGAATCATCAAGCAGATCTTGGAGACAGCACTGGATTCGTTATCGTTATCTCCAGACATGATATAATTCTTTGCTCTCTAGCTAGGGGAAAAGGAGGGTTGGTTTCTTGGTTTTGGGTTTCTTTGGGTGTGATGGTAGTTTTATTCTCCCTGTCTTGTTCCATAATGAAAGAGGACCATTGACGTCGTCTTCGCTTCGACCAGCATCGCCTTTTTACACAGCCTGCTGGCTTATCAGTGGCAGTATCCTCACGATGTCAAATATGCCATACAGTCAACGCTCGCTTATATTTATAATCTTGTATTTATTCGCTCTATAATATTTAAGAATACTCCAGTTCCCACATTTTTAACTCTAACCCTATTTTAGTACTAGAGCACGTACAATTCTACGGGAATAGTTAGGGTTAGGGATAAAATCAATATTTATTCTCGCTGTTATATTTACTGAATTCCTGAATCCCCTCCAGTATATATATCTGAATGTTGACTGTACCAGTACCGGTACCGGTACCTGGTACCGGTACCGGTACAGCACTGACAGTTTTCACGGCGGGCCCTCGCTTGAGATCGTGGATAACATCGTATGATCGTGGATATATTGGCCATAAACCATTCTCAACCAAGTTCTTGCGCATCCCATCGCCATAAGCATCAAACCATCAACAATGACGACTCGTAACGGTGCATTTTTGCTGTCTCCACAATGCCATGACAAGAAAGCGTTGAGCGACGCAGTGTACGGTCATGCTACTCCTACTTCCGAGGAAGAAGAAACCATCACATCCTCCTTTTCCAATGACTCTTCATCAGCATCATTTGGCAAGACCACACCCAATCAGGACGAAACTCGAAGCCCACCGCTCCCCTCTCCCTCCTCAAGAACACCCCCTGGGAAGCCTCGGTCGGCGGAGAAGTCGATTCAGAGATTCCGACTCTTGCGCTCTACACCACCTTCATTTGACACGGCTGGTGTCGTTGTTCGTTACGATGACGAATCCATCACGGAAGAAGACATTCAAACACTCATGAATAAGAGCTCTCTCATGTCGATTGTGGCTTGGAATCCGATCAAGCGACGAGAAGTAGCCTACGAAGGACAAATGTCGATTGTCCAGGACTCAACCCCTGGCAACCAACAAAACCAGTTTTTTATGACCTGTCAACACAATGTCCACAATGGATGGAATGTTGACGACGAACTAGAGTTTGTGCTGAGCACATCTCAGATCTTGCCTGGCGACACCCCGCGAGTCACCATTCCCTTCCCTGGTCAGGGCGATACCTACCAAGGACCCCCTGAGCCTTTGCGAAATGGCCATTGCTGGTCCTCTGGCCCTGAAGTATGTCGTGGCCCAGGAGCCAATGTGCGATCCTTGCTGCATGCTCCAGCACTCCAGGAATTTCGGGAGGCGATGGAGCCAACCATGGTCGTGGACGCTAATTTTCGATACCTTCGAGGGACGAAGGTGGCGATCGTAGCCTACACTATCAACCCTCTGAAGTTGAAGTTGGATGGCTTGTCCGGGAATTTTCCTCTTTGGATGCAGATCGCCAAAAAAAAGTTGCAGTCATGCTTCCCACATGTCTTTGGCCCTTGCCCGGTACCAAATCTTGAGCTGGTCATCACTACTGGTACGATCACCCTCGACGCCGCCCAAGGGGAAACTCACGTCGAGTACAATGTCAATACCGTGGGAGGACATTCTGGCGCGCTTGTGATTGTTTGGGATAAGAATCACCCTTACAATGGGCAGGCCATTGCGGTCCACGTTGGCTACAAGGAAGAGCTGGGCGCCAATATTGGTTTTCAACTCCAGGGAATGAATTTCAATTGAATGCCACAGCAGACATGGTATCAACCTAACCCTAACTTAGTCCTATTCCTATTTTCTACCAGTAGTTTCTTCCTCGCTTGTCTTCTTAGTGTGCTTGGTTAGGAGCAATATCCTTATCGTCTTCTACCCCCGCCATAACCACCTTCAGCAAGTCTTCCATGGCCATTGTCGCTAATACTATGAAGGATAAATGATGGTCGATAACATTAAAATCATCAGATCCATGAGACAGGACCTCACATCTACCGTACTAGTACGAATGTACTCCCCGTTGGGTCGTCTTCGCTTCGCATTCGACCAGCATCGCCTTACACAGCCTGCTGGCTTATTGTTGGCAGTACATACCCGCCACGATCTTTCTCACTTTCTCACGTTATTGTGCCTCTTGTCTGCTGACCATGACCCTCGGTCTATGGCTGTCCCCGCCATCAGCCATGCTCCCAGAGACGACACAGAGAATAAGGAAATCCGTGTTGCTGCTAGTAGGCCTGTGTGTTGGTTTCTGTATCATTTTGCTGGTGTCCCAAAAAAGAATCGGCAGCAATCTTCCTGATGAGAATAATGATCCCACCAATGTGAATGTCAGACGAAAGCTCGTGGGAAAGGAGGAAGATGGTCCCCTCAAGATCCTCTACACCATTACCAGCCTGGCCGAATACAACACGGGGTCGAGAGCCACAGTCAAGGGATCTGACCGCTTGCAAGAGACCATGATCCCAATTATATCAGAAGGCGTTCATAGCATGGTCGCCATGGGTTACCAAGTCGATGTGTTTGTCGTGGCGCATTACATTTTGAAACCAGAGCGATTGCAACTGATTCGAGACAGTCTTCCTGACGGAGTGGGGCTCAAGTATTGGGATGATGCCATGCGTGAGTGTCATTGGACATACCGTATTCCTTTGGGACTTTGCAACGGTTTTTTGTCTCACTGTTTCCTCCCTTTCTTTGGTTTGTTTAGCTCTGGGATACAATACCGAGAAATACCAAGAAAGCGACGGCACGAGTTTAATTGGGGAGCGTTTCCTATCACTGGCTCGTCAACACCGATTTGTGATTCGGGATCACTTCTTGCTCTATGATGGTGAGTGCTTGCTTGCTTTCTGTTTATCTGGATGGATTCATTCATTTTCTGGATTGGTTGGACTTCGGAGCTTACTAGTCTTTCAATATCATATATATTATCCAGTCTTTGTCAGCTTTGAAGATGACATGCTCGTCACGGGACACCATGTTCAGCACTACGTCAAATTGTCCGAGGAATTGTTAAGGCTCCAAAAAGAGGCACCGGACGATTTGCCAGGGAATCCAGACGACAAGTTTTACTCTTCGTCCTTCTCGGGACCCATGACCAAAGGACAGCTGAGTCGAATGATGCCCGGATTTATTCGTGTGGAAGTATTGCTTGATCCTACCAGCAAAAAGTTTCATACCAAACCAACCCAAGTTCCCATAGACCTCGTATTTGATGAAAAGACAACAACAACCAACAAAAACATCACCAAAATTGATCCACGTCCCTGCTGCCATGTCGCCAAAGAGCGGTCGTCGCCCAAACGACCGGAAAATCCATCCTCCGATCAGGTCATGCTGTGGGAGACGGAAGTAATGCCTTTGGGAGTACGAAAAATGCCCAGCGACGTCTTGGATTGGGTGGCATTGTTACGAGGACCCACGTACGATAAGGAAACTAAACTCAACACGATGGTGGGTGACTATTGGGCAGGAGTGGACGGGTACTTTGACAAAAAGAGGAGACCGGGCGGCAACGCCAGGAACTTGATCAACAACATGGGTGGATGGATGGCGACACGACAACAAATATGGCAGTGGCATACCGAGATTTGCCCTGGCGGATTCCTACCACCCTATGAAGCGCCGCACTATCGATTTGATGGACTGGATCTACGGGATGTTGGTACGTCAGAATCAATCGTTTGTGTGTCGAAAAAGTGTTGTTGGGTTTGCTGAACAAGTTCTATGGTGACTGTTTTGTTCTGGCAGAATGGTGGTCGGGAGGTCTGCATTTGGTGACCAAGAGACATGCTTGCAACTTGCAACGGATTATGAGCCTAAATCCAGATGAGTTTCATTTCCATCTCTTGTACCACACGGCCAACAACAAGCAGAGCTCCATCAAGTAAGTGTCCTTGCCTCCTTTGTGTTGCATTGTTGCATTGCGAGTGTGATGGAATGGTATCTAACGATCTTCATTTTTCAAGAACCGATCGATTCACAAGAGCGAACGATCTACTGGGACAACTCAACACAGTACGAAAGAATGCGCAGAAAGCGTTGGAGAAACAAAAGCAACGATGAGATCCAATGCCTGTTTGGTTTTCTCTTGACACCTAATCGTAACTGTCAAGAGCCTGAATCGAACAGCGGAGGATGCGTCACATGGATTGATTCGGGGGGTTGGCCGTCAGTTGCCTCCCTTCCCGACGCTTCAGAGGATTTTCTGAGGAATCTGAGGAAGATAAAACGAATGCCTAGCTAGGGCGCATTGGGCGGTGAAACTCTACCGGGTCGACCTGAACAACAACAGCAAGGATGAAGCAGAAGCTGATGCCCTCATTACACAGTTTACCTCTTTCGAGATACTTAGCTGGAGACTCAAATGATCTGTGATTGCCACAGTTCGCAGCCGGCACAGGACCGCTGGACACCGACAGATTTGCACAGTTCCCAGCCGAGCACACAGAATACCCAGAATACTCAGTCCCTGGCCAAGAAAGATGCACAGCAATTGAGGATACGGGACTACCGTAACTAAGAGTATTGGATTATTTGAAGCTTTAGTCTTTTAAAACGTTCCCTCACAATTTCTGCAGTGCTGTATTGAGGAGATACTCAGGGGTCCACTCTAGTTCATTGATGGCATTAATTTTCATGGACGCTGTTTGGTCCATGAAATGCATCAACAAGCATCCGCGTGTACTTGTCGGTACCAGAAGGGGTTCATACGAACTGTCCAGTACAGCCACGGCAGCCGGCGAGCCAAATTGGCAAAATCTGCATCCATGGGGGCTGTTGTGAATGGTGACTCCAAACAAGGAGTCATCCGAATTTCTCCTTCTCTGGTGGCTGCCACACTCTTTTCATCTTGGGTGTTGCCGGTTTTCCAGCATTCATCCAGAAGGAATGGTCGCTCCCATTTATCCAGTGGTGGAGCTGTTTTATGATCAGCTTGATCATGCTGGGCTCAGTGTTCCGCTGTTCAAGCCAAGTCTTCAGTTTGGACACCTCCACATTCCATTGTTGGGTAGTGGATGGGTGTTGGCAGTGAAGGTATCTTCATCTTCATCACCGCACCAGGGGCAGTCACTGCGCTCCTGCCATTTGCAGCGTTTGAGCTGTCGTCCAACCCCACAGTGTCCTGTGGCGTGCTTAGTGATGAATCGTTGAATCCCCAGTGGTGCTTTTCGGAAGGCCCGTCCCATTGCTTCCCAGTGGATCAGTGCCATCATTCCTCCCATGCTGCATTGTTGTGGGACCCCCCAGATTCGTTCATCTCTCTTTCTCCAGTGGGCCTTGATCTTGCTTTCCCAGATGGCTTCGTGCATCTCTCTGGGGTGAAAACGGGCAAGTTTGGATCCTTTGCGGCGGAAGATGATCTTCCCATGTGAGAAGGGGATGTTAGGACAGGGGAGCCGATGATCAGTTGTCCATTGACTTTTGGCAGCTTGGGAACATTGGACTCGAAGTCGTTCATCTTTGAGAATTAATCTGCAAATCGTAGTGAGCCCCAAAATAGGAGAGATCCCCCACGAAGTCAATTTTCAGTTGCTTGCGGAGTGCTTCTTCGAACCATGTTTCGGTAGCGTCATCAGTTCCCCAGTACAGACAATTGTGGGGCGCCATTGGGGTGTTCCCACATTCTAGAATGAATCATCCAAAGTTCAGAAACCAGACCAGATGCCCAAGTGATACCATCACCCTGTCGTCCAATAGATCGGAGGTGGGCGGAGTGAGCATCAATCATTGGTTTGGTGATTCTGCCCATCAGGAAAGTCTTTATCCATAGGAGCTGTTGTGAAAGGTGATTCAAGGCAGCGGGTCATCCAGATCTCTCCTTCCCTGGTGGCAGCGGCTCCCATTTCGTCCTGAGTGTTGCACTCCACAATTCTTGTTGTGTCAGACATGGGGCGCTCTCTCTCTGGGACCCTTTCTTGGTAAGGGCCTGTTGTCTCCGTGCCATATCCCGTTGACGCTCTCGTTGCTGCATTTTCTTAAGCTCTTGGGCACTGGTTGTGCCATACTTCTCGGCACGAGCTTTGCAGAGGGAATCCAAGGACAGTTGCCGCAGGGACGGAGCTTTCTTCTTGGCCTTAACCAATCTGCATTGGCTTCTGGCCTCTGTGAGATCAAGCTCCCAACGGCATTGACATCAAGCATGGAATGTTGGTCGAGTATTTTGTGGATGTGACCTTCTTGGAAACAGAACGAATCAATGATCATTGGAGTGTTGCGGGTGACAGTATTCCACCATCGCAATCTGATAGCAGAGCATTTGACGCCCATCTGATGGCTTTTTCAGGAGCGAGTCAGAGTACACGGGAGGTGTGCTGAAGGTGGAAGCAAGGCAGCGGGTCATTCGAGTCTCTCCTTCCTTTGTGGCAGCAATCCCCATTTCGTCCTGGATGCAACAGTGGACTCGGATTTGTCCATCTTCGAGAGTCTGCAAATCGTAGTGAGCCCAAAAATAGAGGGAGAGATCTCTCATGAAGTCAATTTTCAGTTGCTTGCGGAGAGCTTCTTTGAACCATGTCTGGGTAGCCTCGTCGGTTCCCCAATATAGACAATCATCGACATAAGCTCCAAACGTAATTGTTCCACCCGTGGGAGATTTCCCAACAAAGACGCTTGGGTCGTGCTTACATACCACAAGATCTAGGTTCGTGAGCACTTTGTGAAATGATTGGTACCAATGTCTAGGACGTCTCCACAATCCATACACTGTCTTCTTGAGCCGCCAATAGGCGCTGGCTTTGGAGTTTGGACAGCCTTTTGGGGGGATGTGTATGGTACGATTAAATATACCGTACTGTATAAATATCTTAAAATACGGTATAATAGCAGAGTAATACAGTTGTAGATTGAGATTTCAGAACAACCCTGAGAGAAGTGTGGTAGCTCTAGCCATCTATCTAGCTAGCTAGCAATGCCTTGTTCTTGAAACATCTATGTTTCGCTTCCAAGCCAATGTTTCTTGTTGTACTTGCCCGTGGTGATAGGTATGGGCTGTCCACGCGACGAGGATGTTGGATTTTGACACCAGCAGAATAGATTCGATTCGATTCGATTCGAGAGTCGATTCTGTTCGAATCGAATCTTCGATCGTTCGAACAAACCGTTCGGCAATCGATCGGGCAGCGCGGGAGCGATCGAGCACCCATCACAATGGCCCTCAAACATGCACTCGACTGCCCGTTGATGCCACAGCCTCTTTGATGAGATTATGGGGGGGTTAGTCAGAAGAAAAGGGGGAAAGAAAGGGAAAAAAAGAAAAGAGACTGCAGCTAGATTCCAAATGCTAGATTCGCACGCCAGATTGGCAATGCCAGATTTGGAAGCTAGATTTAAAGGTTATCCAGGGATAGGCAGTCATTTGGTCTCTTCTGTAATAAAAGGGAGTCTTTTCCCCCATTTTACAAGCAAGCCAGCTGGTAAAAGACACGAAAAGGACACCAGCAGCCATGCCAAAAGATCCATTCGAACAATTCCATCCATTCGAACAAATTCGATTTTTCGAATAGCTATTTGCGAATTTTGGTGTGTTTTGATCAGTTTAAATCTCCCTAAACCCGCCACAGCATCCATTGAGTCAGTGCCACCACCACCACCAACTCAACAACAATAACAAGACAGGTCTAGAGATCGTGCGCTTCCACAATCGTCTCAACCATGATCCATGGGAGGCAAGAGCTAATACGATGGGATTGGAGGCATGGGCAAATTCAACGGTTCTAGGCAATATCCGATTTCCTGATTGGCTCTGACAACGCGCGTCGCGTTGTCAGTATTCCATGCAACATCCAACATCCAACAACAAACAATCAACTCGAACCAATTTTTCGTTACAGTCTTATTCTATCCCAAAACTATACCACGACAATGTTGATCATGCGGAGGCCTTCCCTTCTTTCTTGGAATGGCATTACGATGCGCTCTGAATTTCTCACAGCAGAAATACTGTTGCTGCATGGTGGGGATCATTGCAGGCATCCATGGATTAACAGTGTAGCAATGCTGATAGGGATTTGGAGGATACATGAATGGTTGTGGTTGAGGGTGCATGTGGTACGTTGTTGTTGTTGTTGGTAAAGTCAATGGTGGGATTTGTTGTTGTCCTTGTTGTTGTCCTTGTTGTTGTGGTTGTTGGTAATTCGGAGCCACTGCAGGTTGTTGTGGGACGACAGTTGTTGCTGTTCTTGGCGATGTTGCTGTTGGCGATGGAGCTGCGCCATCGAAACTATCATTTTGAATTTGAACATTCCGATGTTGTTGTTGTTCTGGTGCACACTTGCTGCATAAGCAGTGGTCATCACTATTGTTTTGGGGATTGGTTGCGTTCATCCATTGAATATATTCAGAGAAAAATCGCTCACCCGTGTCTTCTTGCAGTTCCTCCACATTCAAGAATGGCACAACTGGTGCACCTGCTTGTGTTGCCATTTTGTTAACCCACGCAAGCTCACAATGGTTGAAATATGGGAGGACACTCTCCCAAGCAGCCGGCATTGTTTTTCGTTTTGAGAGGGTTGTCTGATTGGCAGGAGAACTCCGTGCAAGCCTTAGTTTGTTTCGAACACCAAGATTATACCTAGCCGTGCCAGTCAAGTTGAGGTTGTCTGCCAAGGAAGTCCTCATTCCACAATTTGCGAAGTGGGCAAGCAACAGGTGAAAAGCCTCTAGACCGGATTCGCCACGTCTCGACAAGTACTCATTGAGTCCATGAGTTGAGTTTGGGTTGGGTGGTATCACTTCATACATTTGATTCAGTGGGAGCGGATCAGGAAGGTATTCAGCTTTGTCCTTACAGTTTGCCACAGCAGTTTTGGTTTCAGGAGTGAACAGAGGTTGCCGGGATTTTGGATCAAGTCGACCTTCGGCAGGCCTTGAAGCATCACTGGTACTGCACTTGAAACGATTAAACCAATATTCCAGCTTCGACCTTAGCAATTCTGGCAAACGAATCTCTTTTCTGAGGTACTTCCCATATCTCTGTCGGAACAAGTAAGTGCTCCTTAGCTCGAAGATGTCGTCATCATTGTACTTGTTGCCAGTCAGAGTGCCATTTTTCAGTGCACGAAGAAGTCTCTCATAATCATTTTGGTTGTAAATGTAGACAGCATTAAGAAGCAGAGTAACCGACCGTGAGTAGTCAATGTGAGTTTTCCTGAGCGTTCGAATAATTCTTTGTAAGAAATGAAAGAGCCCAAGACGTCCTTCGATCCTCTCACCCGTCAACTGAGACCAATAGTCACTCTTGCAGGGCCATGTATCGCTGTACATAACTTTTGGTTTGAAGTGCTCACGGAGTGTCAGTTGCTTGGCCGCATGTGCAAAGTGAAGCGTCTTGGTGGATGGAACAAGAACAGCAGCTGCAATCTCTCCCGTTTCAGTCGAACAAGTCCACATTGCTTCCGCTCCCAGCTTCTTCTTGTGAAAGTAGTTCTTTGTCACTTCATGGGTGTGGTCTTGTGCAAACACGGAATGACATCGGACACTTTGTATTTCTCTTGTATGCCGATGGTTGTCACTGATACCCCACTGATTGTGTGCATTGTTGGATGCCTGATCATAGAGTTCCCGAATGGTATCTCCCAGTGGTGGGAATGTGGTGATGAATTGCCCATCCTTCATGAGGTATTGCTTCACTGGTTGTTGATTGGCAGAACCTGTGGTTGTCGGATCATTTGGTTTGGTCGCAAAATTCAAATAGGAATAGTATGAAGCCACTTTGTGCAGATACTCTCTGTTTAATACTTGATACAATAGCCGACTGCACAAATCACCATTGCCATACGTAGGTAGAATCATGTCGAAGATGTCCGTTGCTGATCTTCCTAGATGACTATTCTTTTTCAGGGCATATATTGGATTCACTGGATACGCCATGGAGGCATAATAGGGAAGCATTGAAAGGATAATACTCTCGTTCGCATTGAAGTTGCGTTTACAAGTCTGGCATTGCATTGACATCACCATGCACCAGAGGGGGGGACCATCCAACACAAAGATGGGATGTAGAATTTTGTTGTGGGAAAAGTTGGTTCGTTTATTCACCAATGCCGCATCATCACAGCAAGGGCACATGAGGTCAATTCCATACATTTTCTTCCAGTCAACCAATAAAAGCTTTTGCCCAACAATGCTATGGTAGTGTGGATCGCATTGTTCCTTGCACACAGCAGGCGGCACAGTCATAGTCAACCCATCAAAATAGGAAGGAATAAGGCAACCATTATCTGGGCGAATTATTTTTTCAGCTACAACACCTGCTAACGCAACCATGGCCAAAGGAGCTTTGTTGTAGCGATGCTGCTGGCAAAACGAGCTGTCATTTACTTTCTCGGTCACAGCTTTGCACAAATCAATCTGTGCTGGCAGGGATCTCACAGGCACCGACTCCATTGTTTTGGAAGTAGATTTCCTTGAAAAAGCTGCCTTCCTTGGGTTAAAAAATGTCCCGCCGCCTCCCAAGTAGGATGCGCTGTATTTTATTGGAGCCGAGAAGTGCCTCTTCAGTCTTCGTTCCTCTGCTAGCACAGCGAGGGTGGCAGCAGAAGCTCCCTTCGTACGCTTATTGTTGGTGCAAAGTTGGTGGTGAGCTCTGTGCGGCTCTGGAAGACCATACGCCCTAGCGTGACAGATCTTGCAATCTTTAATTGGGTTAAAAGCAACTTGACCTTCCAATGTGTACTGTGTACCGTCTCCTTTATTTCTTTTCTTGCTTCTGCCAGTGTTGTTCTGCTGCAGCCTGTGTGTTCGTTTTTCCTGACTAACTCGAACCTGGCTGCGATTTCCCATGGTGGATTGTGAGCTTCCATCTTGCTCCTCCATGGCTGCTGCTGTTGACATCTTCTTATTATTGCTGTACTGTGGTATCTATCCTGTGCTGTGCTCTATCTATCTTCGGCAGTGCAATGACTCTATCCTATTATCATGGTTGTTGACGGAATCTTGATTTGCTTGCGGACTATGGAGAGAGAGAGCACAAAATTTGGTCTGATTTGGTGTAATGATGACATCAGGAAAGCAGATTCCCCATTAAATACTTCCATGTCGAATTCGTGTCCTTTACACGTTCCACCAATCAAATCACTGCCTACATTTCGATGTTACCTCTTTGATGATTGCTTCCCTTTGCTTTCTTCGAGCTACCATTCACTGTCGTATCGTGCAAGTACTAGCTAGTACGTTACTATCAGGATGAACCATACGTTTCCATCTCATCACCACCCCGGAGAAACTCCTTCGTCGAATGGCGTTCATGGCCATGCTTCTACAGATGCGAGTCGAGGAATTTCTCGCAAACGGTCCACCAGCAGTGATTCCCAAGCAGATCAAGCGTGGCATTGCTTTAAACGACTACGGCTGCAGACATCGGATGAATCGAGTTATCACAGTTGTACCAGTGGTGAAGACTCGGTGTATGGAAACAACAGCAACAATAACAACAACATTCATCATTGGCGTAATGGACTGCCCACCGAAATTGGACCTCCACCACAGCATCGGCAGCATCCCGGCCAGCCCACAAGCTCCGAGGGAACTTTTGGACAGACAAGTAACAATGGCACTACGAATGGAGATGGTTACTCGCACCTGAACATTTTGTTGGGATCTTTGCATCAGCAACGGAGACAAAGAATACAGCCTGAAGCTAATACCGCTACAACCCAATGGCCAGGGACAACAAACACCCCATCGATGAACACTATGGGCTATCATCATCAACAACAGTCCTATCCTTTGACAGCTGAACCCCAACGTAAACTACCACGTCGCCAATCTGTAAGGCTGCCGTGTGATTCCAAGCTTTTGTAGTATCATTCTACGATACGGGTCAGCGAGAATGGAAAGAAATGGTATTTGTTGAGTGTGCGCTTTTACACAACACATCCTCTATATCTTTAGCTTGAAAGACAAAAGAATCAGATGCGACCGCCGAAAAGAAGGGGCTCGGGGGTGTTGGCATGGTAGGGCAGAGTTATCGAATGGGGTTTCTATATTATATATATTCATATTATTATTTGCTCAGCGGAACAAAACAGTCATATGCTTTGAACGTTGGTTTGACTTTCTAGTTAGCCAGCTAGCTGAATGACGACGTTGTCGAAGGAGAGCTTTCGGGTAATCAATCGACCACTGCACTCAAGTGTTCCGGAACTTGAAGCCAGAATGGCTCTAGCTGCCTGTAGCTGGATAGAGACGAAACCCTATGGAAAACGCCACGGTGACAGGAGCATCAAAACATAAACCGTAATTGAATGCAATTATAATATGTACAGGGACACTATGTATGATATATATGCAAAAAGATCTTTGCGAAGAGAGCTAGCAATTGTTGCTTCCATTCATGGACCAGTTCACAACCAACACCACAAACAACAAAGATATATACACCATTCATATTTTTATGAAATTTCCGTCGAATCTTCCCTGGTGGGCAACGGTGCAAACCTCGAAGTGGGCGGCCCCGTGTAATACTGGTCGGTTCCTTTGGGCCCAAAATGATTCCACGGCCTTGTGGTTTTCAACCCCATATCCGAGAGATGATCGGTGTATCCGTTTTTTCCCTCTGGCTTGTCGTGGGCATCCATATCCCACACATCCGTTTGACGGGTACGAGTTAATTGAAAGATGCTGCATGGAGCGGCGGGTGTGACTGCGTCTAGAGGCAAATCGGAGGCGGCTCGTGCCAGTGCGACACAGGATGCCGCGTGGGTGACAATGATAATGGCCGTTTTGGGTTTGTACAGATACTTTTTGTGAAAGTGTTGCATGGCTTTTTCGCATCGGGGTCGGAGTCCTTCGCGAGGTTCCGGTATGGTGGGAACAAAGAGAGATTCATGACTGGCATCGAGGCGAGGAAAGTAATGAAATCGTTCCGAAACTTCGGGGAGCGAAGCGTGCATTTTGCCACCGTGGCCGTCCATTTCAAAGACGCTGTATTCGGGTAGTAACTTGACGCCATCCGTGTCGGTAGTGGGAAATGCATTCAAGATGGAATCGGATGTTTGGATACAGCGTAGAAAGGGTGACGTGAGCCACGTGATCTTGTCGGGTGTGATACCAATCTCCTTCAAATGTCCATCGAGAAACAGCCCCGTTTCTCGGGCTTGCTGATATCCCAGTTTGGAGAGTGGGGGATCTCCACGGCGAGTTGTCGTTTCCAGCCACTGCATGGTGATTGATCATCGATCGAGGCATGCAGTCAAGTCATGAAGAGGGTTGATTAGTAAGATACCCTTTACAATCAATTGGATACCCCACTGAATATCACAGTAGTATACCTTACCTCTGGATGACTGTAGTCGAACCTATCCCCATGCCGAATAACTAGACAAGCAAGTTAGTTGAGAGAATTCGTCAATCATACGGCCACGTGTATATGTACCGGTACTTGAACCGATGGACAAACTAAATGAACTCACTGAAGAGGTGCTGCTTTTCGCCATCGTCCGTGTCGGTCTTGGCTTTCTTTGCTTCCGGCTCAGATGACATTGCTATCAGGCTCTTTTGGGTATAGTGATGCCTTGCTTGGTGCTATGCTGTCTCTGTTGCTCAGGTTCAAGCTGGATGGTTGTTATTATCGTTGGTTGTATCCGATGATGAGCGATCGATCGAGGCTCAATGGCCATTGGCCGTTGCATCTCACACAGGATCGGGGATGCGTCGAAGATATCTCTTAGGCGGGATTGGGAGGTCGCGTATTCATTATTCTTCGTCCCGTTTGAGAGAGTTAAGGAAATCTTGGGAATTCGAAAGAAGCTCCCATTTCTTTCCCTCATTTCCTCCGTCATCATTTTGCATCCACCTCTGTCCGACTGACCATGACGCTATGTGCGGCAGGAATACAGAAGCAGCAACAGTCTGTAGTACGAAGCTGTTGACATCTTCGGGTATAGCTGGATCCATTATCAATCTCATTTTCTTGTCCATAGACTGGATTGGTAGAAAATGCCCCCAAGAACGGAGGAAGAGATTGGTTATGGGAACAATGGCCACTCCAAGAAATTGGAGCTGAGCACAACGGGCGAGGAAAACACGGGCTATGACGAAGTTGACGCACAGGAACAAGCTCTCAACGACGACGAGAATAGGCCCAGTAAGAATTGGCCCGAGAAGGAGGGCACTCGATTCCAGCAAATCTTCAAGTCATGGACTTACTCCTACATGATGCCCTTGCTGCAAAAGGGACGGCATCAGTTCAAAGACGGCAGTCACTTGACGCAGCAAGACTTGTTTGCCGTACCACAGGAGATGGTAGCAAAAAAGTTGGTAGAAGAATTCAGAGCTCTGTACACGGCAGAAAACGGAGAACTACTCCATGTCTTGTGGAAACTCGCCGCACCCACATTCATCCCCGCCGGGTTTATGCAACTGGCATTTGTGGTAGCTCGCGTCACCCTCCCCATGGCCATGAGGCAACTCTTGACGGCCTTGGAAGAAAATCCCAATCAATCCGTCATTCGACAAGGGCTGCCGTGGGCGGTACTCATCTTTTGCGCTGCAATCTTGGCGGCGTTTGCGCAACACAGAGAGACACATCTGGCCACCAAGAGTGGCATTGTCATGCGGGCGGCGCTCATCTCCATCATTTACGAGCACTCACTCCGACTTTCGGCGGCGGGACAGGCAGGAATCACCACTGGTGAAGTAACCAATCTCGTGGCAACCGAGTAAGTGTTGTTTATTGATGCAATGTATGTCATTGCATGAGATGATCTTGCCTCCCCATACACAAAGTTTCCTCACACTCCACGTTGTTTGCTTGTTACCACTACTCAATCCAATCTACTTCTGCTCTTGATCAGCACTCAAAAGTTGTTCGAAGTCTGCCTCGAAGGCCACTTGATTTGGTCATGTCCACTCTTTGTCCTGATTGTGGCGGTTCTGCTTTGGGTTGTCATGGGGCCAGAGCTTCTTGTGGGAGTCGTGGTCCTCATTGGCTTTGTCCCAGTGGTCAAGTACATTGTTTCAAGAATGTGAGTACATGCATGTACTGATAATGATGTTTGGACCAAGTGTCATTTGCGTGTTACTGGCAATCTACTAGTGCTTGACAATTAACTCACTCACGTCAACACACATCTTGCACTGAAAGGTTGATGATACGAAAGAAGCGAGCAACTCTGGCAGACGAACGCATCAACATCATCACAGCCATACTGCAGGGAATACGAGTCACAAAACTCAATCACTACGAAAGCAAAGTGCTAGAACGTGTAAATGCTGTCCGAGACAAGGAAATCATATTGTTGAGATCCGAACTCTTCATGTGGGGATGGACCATGGTGGTTGCTGTCTCGTCTCCATTGGTGGCAATAGCAGCGGCCTTTTCCTTTTATGCTCTTGTCAATGAAGACAACATCATCACTCCGTCCAGTGCCTTCACTGTCCTTCTCCTCTTTTCCATTTTGCGTTTTCCAATCAACATGGGTGCAAGGTTGGTAGGGAAACTGGCCCAGGCTCTGGACTCGGCCAAGCGCATTTCCGATTTCTTGCAGAGAGAAACAGTGGAAGCACCCTTGCTTTTGGAAGGTGAAGGTGCCAATTTGATAGAAGATTCTGCGCTGGTGGATGTGGTTGGAGCAACCTTCCAGACTTGTACACAACAACAAGCAATTGCGACCAGCGGTCCACAGGAGAGCACGAGGGATGATGAAACAAACGCGACAAACAATGCATTCACTGTGAGCAATGTCAGTCTTTCGGTGCACAGAGGTCACCTTTGTTCGATAGTTGGAAGAGTGGGAAGCGGAAAGTCTGTGTTGCTTCAGGGGCTGCTGGGAGAGATGCAAGCTGCCGACAAAGCCAAAGTTTCAATGAGAGGTAGCATTGGGTATGCCGCACAAGTCCCATTTATCCTGAATACCACTCTCAGGGAAAACATTCTCTTCGGGCTTCCCTTTGATCAACAACATTACCGACGAGTTCTTGCAGCGTGTTCACTGGAGCAGGATATGCAGCGCTTTCCTGGAGGAGACCTGTGTCAGATTGGCGAGAGAGGTGTTACACTGAGTGGTGGACAGAAACAGAGAGTGTCACTTGCCCGAGTCCTGTATGCCCGCCCTTCGATCGCTCTCTTAGATGACGTCTTCTCTGCCCTGGATGCCGAGACATCGAAGGCGGTGTTTAGCGGTTTGTTTGGTGCAGAGGGTGCTTTGAATGACCAGGCGACGGTTCTTGTAACGCACGCGACAAGCTTCCTTAATCGAATGGATCAGATTGTTGTGCTTTCGGAGGGTGCTCCGATCTTCAGTGGGTCTTTTGAAGAGCTTCAGAACTCCAAGAGCGATGAAGCAAGCCATGCGCTGGGGTCGTATCTCACCAGGACGGAAAGCAGTGGCGACCTAGACGCTAGTAGCGAGGACAACCAGCCGGGGGAGGAACCTGACAACGAGAAGGAGCAAATGATCATGACAGCAGAGGAGCGAGAGTTTGGTCTTTCCAAATTCAGCACTTGGTTGGTTTGGTTCAAATATGCTGGTGGCTGGACTTTCTTCCTTTTGCAATTCTTGTTCTTGGTCATGGACCGGTCACTGTACGTTTCCAGTGAGTGGTGGATTGCGACCTGGACAGACGCAAGTGATGAGAGCACCGAGGCATTTGGAAGGGAGTTCCCTCCGCAGACAGACGGGCGCTCAGCTCAAATTCAGTATATTGTTGTTTACTTCATCATTCTCGCGCTATCTATTACTGCAACAACGATTCGCTCGCATTGGGGAGGTTAGATCAATGCTGTTCTGTGTGCTGCTGCTGCTGTGTTGTGTCATTCGTCCCCGAGTCCCCTAACACGCAGCTCGCCCCGTTCTGTTTTCAGTCCAAGGAGGAGCCCGGTGTGCAGAGAGTCTGTTCAAGATCATGATTTGCAGCGTACTCGGTTCACCAGTTTCGTACTTTGAGACAACGCCTTTGGGACGCATTTTGAATCGCTTCACGTATGACATTGAGGTGCTTGACATTGAGCTATCCGTCTCCATGGCGGGTCTTTTAATATCATGCTCTTGGTTTACAGCATCAATTGTGGTCATGGTAAGCTGTCTTGTATTGGTGCCCCGTGTCATCGGAGGAATTGGCTCGTCTCATTGCAGCGCTGCTATGTTCTACTTGTAGATTACAGTGCTCCCATGGATTGTATGCGTTCTGGTACCCGTTGTGGGACTGTACTTTCTTCTCCAGAGCTACCATAGATTGACCGGCCCAGATTTGCAGCGCTTGGACGCTATGTCTCGATCTCCACTGCAAGCGCAGCTTGCTGAAGGTACGTAGAGATTGTTCTCGGTGTTTCCTCGCGGCTACTGTCGTTGTCTTCTCACAGTCGCTCTGGGGTGCCGTGTATCCAGCCTTGGACGGTGCCGTCACGATTCGGGCTTTCAAGCAGCATAGCTTCTTTGTGGACATTTTTCATGCGAGCGTCAACCGAAACAGTGCGGCCATGCTAAATTTTGATGCTGCACAAAGATGGCTTGCTCTTCGTATTGAGCTGCTAGGATCTATCATTACTCTTTCAGTGTGTACCTTTGTGGTATTCGGTAACGGTATTCTGATGCTGCCAGCAGGACTCGTGGGCTTCCTCATTATGTGGTCCATTGTCTTCACGACATCCTTGGGCTTCTTACTGCAGCGCTTCACTGAAACAGAGGCGAGAATCACAGCCATTGAACGTGTCAGTGCTACATCTGAATTGCCACAAGAGGCCGCATGGGAGACGGACGCCTCCTTCAAACTCGAACCCAGTTGGCCCTCTCGAGGATACTTGCAATTCGACAACGTATGCCTCCGATACAGAGAAGAGCTGCCATTGGCACTGGATTCCGTGTCCTTTGAAATCCCAGCAGGCTCGAGGGTTGGCGTCGTCGGACGCACGGGCAGCGGGAAGAGCACCCTGACAGTCGCTCTTTTTCGACTCGTGGAAATTGAAAGTGGTTACATTACGTTGGATGGTGTGGACCTCTCCAAAATTGGGTTATCTGATGTTCGGGGAAGAAAAAGCGGTCTACGCATCATCCCTCAGGATCCTGTCCTCTTCGCTGGATCCTTGCGTGATTGCATAGACCCGTTTCGAACTGCAACTGATGAGGCACTCTTGGACGCCTTGAAGGCAGTCAATCACGCTGGGTGGGAAAGGGGACTCGACGTTCTCAGCGATTGTGTTGAGGAAGGTGGTGCTAACTACAGTGTGGGAGAGCGACAGCTTCTCTGCCTTGCTCGTGCAATTGTTGAAGAGCCACGGGTTCTTGTAATGGACGAAGCTTCTGCATCGCTTGACAACGAGTCTGACAAGAGAATCCAAAAGATGTTGCGCGAAAGATTCGCCAAGACTACCATGCTAACGATTGCACACAGACTCGACACAATCCTCGACTACGACTCCATTCTGGTGCTAGATGAAGGCCGCGTTGCCGAGTTTGGACCACCACCTGAACTCCTGAGCAACCCAGATGGAATATTCAGTGCTCTTGTCGGACAGTCGTCCGCGGGTGGCAACCAAGATGGGAATTAGTAAGACCGTACATTTTAAAAATGAGTGTCATGCGGTGTTTCAAGTCCAAGCTAGCTAGTGGAACTGCCTCCTCGCCGTCGCTATGATGACGGGAAGAGGTCTGATCGTTTCTCTTGGTTTGAAGTTTTGCGTTCCAAAAAGCTGCTTTTGGAAAGCAATGACAGCCAGCAAAGCTGTTTTCGTCTTGAAGAAGTTGATGTATTGACTTATTAATTACACTTTCTCCGGAGGGATTATGTTCTACGTTTAGATTTGAAAACGGTATATGCAAGCCTCTTGCTAGGGCTTGCCTTTAACCGTTTGTGGGTATAGAAAAGGATATATGAGATGCATCTTGACATGGAAGTGTTTGTGTTTTCTGTGGGTGCGATATGGCACCCTTTTTTGTTGTTTGTAGTGTTGTTGGTTCAGTTAGCTGGTGGACCTCGAATGATCCAGTTTTCCATCAGGTTACGTTCGTAGTTCTGATCATTGCGAGGTTGGACTTGGTCTGCCGCCACTGCAGACCGGGCGTTCTCCACACTAGCTAGCCATTGTTGTTTGTCTGTAGTTGTCTGCTCCATGATGGAGTCGAGGCCATGTCGGAATAGGGGTCTGTCTTCCGGGCGCAGGCTAGCGGCGCCTAGAGACCATTGGAACCTTATTTCTTCGTTGAGGGTAGTTCGGAGTTGTGGGTCGAAGGCTGGATGCGGGTCATTGTGTTTGATATGATTGCGGTGGTCCCACATGTCCCAGGAAATATCAAGAAGTTTTCGTATGACTGCGGTGGTCCAGCGGAAACCATTGCGGCGATTGCCTAGGGATTTGTAGTGGGCATCTTGCAATTGGGTGAACCGGTGGCTGATGCGTCCGAGCAATAGGTTGTACCATCCTATCTCAGTCTGTTCAGCGAGTGCAGCTCTGACGTCGGCACGGAGAGGTCCCAGGTGTGGAGGGCTCCTCTTTCCCCAAGCCCGGAGATGTTCTATGATGCCGTACCGAAGTGATTGATTTGTGCCAAGTTTGCGAAGGTGCTTGTCTAAGGAAACCAATGCCTCGGCCCAGGTAAGTCGTGCACCCCGGCTAGGACACAGCAGAACATGCTTAGGGTTTTCATCGGGTTGGGCACAACGGGGGCAGCGGGAGTGATCCCAAATCTTCCGAATGTGCATTGATCGTCCGACTCCACAGAAACCAGTGGTGTGTTTGGTTAGCCAACGTCGTTTTCCTTTGGGCATGCGTCTGAGGGCCTGGTTCGATGCCTTCCAATTGATTTTCCTGAGGGTCTTGTGTGGCAAAGCAAGCTTGCGGGCCAAGTATGGTCTGACTATGGGTGCGTACATACGCTCGTAGAGGCTGGTTTTGTCCAAGTAGGACAAGGGTTGAGCCTGCCATGAGAGCTGCCAGCTTTGCCCCCCGATGTGTTGGAGGTTTGGCTCCCGTTCCCAGGTTGCTCTCAGGAAACTCTTCGCTTCTCGGTCGACCACGATATTCTGTTGTTCCCACCAGGTGAGCTGGTGTGGTTTCTTTTTGGCATCGGCATGTCCAGCCACATAGGAAAGTGTGACTTGAATTCCTGCCTCCTTGAGCTGTTGCCGTTGGTGTTGGCAGGCGAGTAGGAGGTTGTAATGTTTGTCACCGGGGCGAATAGGGTCGTATCCTTTCAATTTGTTGATCACAGACTCCCTGTCCAATCTCAGGTCGCATGAACCCGTGGTGATGTTGTGGACTTGTCGCAAGATGTTGATGGCGATCAAGCCACCATAGTAACCCCCGGCTTCACTTCTGTAAGGGCTTTGTAGGTCCAAGGGGCCAGGTAGTCGGTTCGGTCGTCTTGAAGAAGTTGATGGTTAAAATGCCAAGATCTGCTTTGGCCGGTTCGTGGCTGTATGTACCGGTATTTGCTTTGAACGGCAGTGCTGGGAGGGAGACTCGAAGCTCAACTCTGGAAACAGAGGAAGGTTTCTCCAACCGTACCATACCAGCAGGTGCATGCTAGACATTAAAAGGTTTAGTGTTCCATGTTCAATTAAGTTAACCCAATTGCTCTAATTGACATAATTCTGAACCGAGGAAAAGAGAAATCCGTTGTAGTCTAGGCGACTGCTGAGGTTGGTTTGGTGAGTATGATTGGATGTGCCGACATCCCCGTTCAACTGTGTCATGAATTCTGAGAGATAGGCGCTGAATACCTCTTCAAACCTTCCAACCATGCGTCGATATGACTCGCTGGCTAGCTCTCGTCCCACTCGTCGTTTCTGTTTCTTCAGCCTGACTTGCCTGTCTTGTTTGAATGACGACAGAGCTTCACGGACAGCACTCTTGTCCACGGGGTGTTTCGTACCACCACTGCCTCGATCGTTCAAACTACGTTGGATAGCTTCTCGCCGCTCAACAGCAATGAGAGAGCTGTCATCGTAAATCCTCGTTGCCTCAGTGAAAAGCTTCATCTGATCCGCGAACATCAAGCATGTTGTCAAGATTTTGCTGAGTGTCCGAACAAGTTCCCTGTTCGTCAGCAGGCATGCTTCAAGAGAGCTGCGGAGGAATGTGTTGTGGATAGCAACAAGATCGTCAACCGTTCGCCTGTATGCTTTGGAAGGGCTACCGATAGTCTCCTCCATCTGGTGCCAATTTGGCTCAATAACTTCAAACACAAAGTAGTAGATCTTTGGAGTTGCATAGAAGATTGGCGAGGTATTAGATAGTGGCGAATTGGTCGTCATGAGTAGAACCATCTTTCCCGAACTTACCAGATTTTGTGCAAAGTGCAGCATTCGTTGCCTCAGTAAAAAGGTTTGGCCAAAAAGACCCCGCACTGAGCTGAGCTCCTTAACCTGCATGTGGTCTTGCCAAATCCCTAGAAGCCGGCGTTCCGCGTACTTTGCGAAAAAGAGCAAACGGAAGAGCAGCTGGTAGCTGTCAAGTGCACTCTCCTTCAGCACCAGAGACAAAGGGAATGGTACTTTTGGTAGTTGCAAACGTAAGAGCGTGAGGATGGCACATATTATCTGCAGTACACTGATGTAGCACGCATTATTTTGTGGGGCTTACCCGAAGGATACTCCAACAGAAAGGTTTCGACCCCCGTCAAGCCCTTGTTCGAGATTCCCACAGCATCGCGCAACGGCGTTCCCAGGAGACTGTCTTCTCGTGCCGATTCCTTGTTGCTGCGGGATATTTCACCATCACCGGAAAAGTCAACGGAGTCTACGTGTTGTATCAGGCTGATTGGCACAAATCGACACCGAAGTGCCAGAGGAGTAAGGCTTGGTCGTGTCTTTGTGGTCTGTTTTGATTGCTTGGTGTGCCTGTCGGCCTTGTTCGTCAACTGGACTGCCGTTCGAAGCCAATGCTGGATCCGACCGCTGGAAATGTCGCCGAGGTCCTTTACAAGCTCGTCTTCGGCGCTATCTAAGAAGCTGTCCAAAAAGTCGCCATGACCGAGCAGAAAATATTGCTTCATCGTCCGAAGAGCACCCAATAGGTTGAAGTCTTCCAGCAACATGCTCACCAGTGCACGGCTGGCACCTTCATACATCGATTGAATGAAGGATGAGAGGCTGTTAAAGTCCAACCCGTAACGAAGCAGAAACTTTGGCTTCCCTCCGTTCTGTTCCTCTTCGCTGTTGAGTGGCGCCGTCTTTCTTTCCGATGACTGACAAATTCTGACTGCGCGCCGATACTTTCCGGTTGCCGCCACCTTTTGAATCAAAGCGCCCGAAGTTTCGAGATCACTGAGCACATTCTCATCCTTGAGCACAAACGATTCTTCGCTAAGGTCCGGCCGCCCATTGCGCTTCGATGTGCCATTGTAGTGCCCTCCTCCCGCAATGGGATTCCGCACTTCTATCATGAACTCCTTGTATGGATCCTTCAAAAGACCGTACTGCAGCCAGGTCGTCAGCATTCCCATGTATGGAATGGAGGATCTGTCCAGCAAGAAGGAAAGCACCTTGTTGGCGACGACATCTCCCTCGCACGACATGGACTTGATGGACGCAAGGCAGTTCAAAAGAGCACCGCCTGCTTTGCTCTTTACAGCAACAGTCACACGCTTCAAGAGAGACATGGTTTCCAATGACGGCATTAGGTGCGTATGGAGGCGTTGTAACGTCAAGCCCCCTTCACTGCCTTCTTGGACTGCTGGTTGCCTCAGCTGCTGCTCCATAGTTCCGACAAAATCAACGTATTCCTTCAAAATCGCTTCGAGCGCCTCACAAAACGCTTGCATCACGCTACCATATTCGTATCCGGGCTGATGGGCGCCTAGGAAAGCACTCACGTGTGTGTAGGCAGTGGCCAGAGGCAGTACTTGTCTGGCGAGGTTTCCAAGACCACTGTCAAAGAACGACGAGTCGTTCTCCTCGGCAAAACCAAATTCGAGTTGTTCCGGTGTCATAATAGCAGTTAAGCCATTCATCTCTTCGTCGTCGTCGTGCTGCACCGGTATCCTTTTGGTGCGAATGAACTTTCCTTCCAACCCCAAACATGCCCCAATGACTTCATCCAACAGAATTCGTTCTTGATCTTCCAGCTTCATCATCTTTGGATTGACATTATTATTATGTTGTGCTGCAGCTGCGGCTGCCATTGTATTCCTGGCAGTCGTTGCAAAGAGTTTTTTCTGCAGATTGTTCGATCCGCCATTGCGATTGGGTTCTGCCGTGAAGGTTTGATGCAAGTACATGCGATGTCCTATCGGGTTGTAGGTTGTATTGCAGCTACTGCTGGTCCCTCCCCCCAAGATCCACCGTGGACATGGCGGGACACTGGATTCGAGCAACACAAAGGTATCAGAGTCTCTGGGACTGTTGTTGCGTTGCAACTGCGTCATGGAATCCATGACGGCTCCCTGTGGTGCCTCGTAGGCATCCGACAAGAGTACCAAGGAGCCATCATTATTATTCGATGATGACGATGACATGGACAACAATCCTCCCGTTTCATTGTGGCGCAGGAGAATGGGATCCCCGGAATGTACCAGTCGGGTGAGTGCTCCTTGTTTGGCTCGATTTTGTGCCAGGATGCGAGCACTCTGTAAGGATGCCAATCCAATGCGGAGTTGCGTTTGGAGACGATCCGGACCTCGAAGGACGGTCCACAATTCGGATGGTCCCCGTGTGGATCGAAACCATCCAATGTGCGGGGCTTGTCGGGTTGCAGTAGAAGTCGTCCGTTTGATACCCAATGCCATTGGTTTTTCATTGGCTGGATCTACCAAATGTGGTGACACCAGAGCAATAGTATCTCCCCACCGTAGCAGTGCCGAGGATGGATCCAAAGAGGCATCGGTTTGATGGCTGCTACTGGAAGAAGTAGGTGTGTTGATTTTGACAATTTGAAAGATTTCTTCGGGAGCCCCCAATCCAGCCCCCGCAACGACCGCGATGGATTCTTCGGAATTGTTGTTGTTCTGATTTTGAATGCTGGCAGTAACGGTCGCCGAAGTCGCCACGGATCGTAGACTGATAATGGACCCGGATGAGAGTGTGCAGGAATCAATGGTTTCAAAGGGATCTTCACTCGATACTATGAGTGGCTCTAAGTCTTCCATGGTTTCCCCGTCACCTTGCCGCCGTTCTACTTGCTGCTGCTGATTACTGGATTGTTGTTGCTCCTCTTGTTCGTCGTCCGTGTCATCCCTGCTGGGCTGGTATCCTCTCGGATTATTGGGTGTACGTTGTTGTTGTTGCTGCTGCTGTTGTCGCAGTCGAGTAGTGGTATTGTGTCGCTTGGCCGCCAATAGTTGCGATGCTATATTGGTGGCTTCCGTGGTGGGATTGTATCCTGGCATTTCATAAAAGGATTCCTGCTGTGGTTGGTGCGAATACGAGTAGTCCACAGCATCTTCTTCTGTTTCTTCTTCGCTGACAAAACTCGTATTGACTGCCTGAGGCGGAGGTTGTCGACTTTTCCGGACCGAAGCCAGAACCGAAGCTGCGGCCTGCGCCACCTGGGCGCTGCGTGCCAATAATTTGTCGGGTGATTGAATATCCACAGCCGAAGCAGGTTGTGGTTGTGCCTGGTGTGACGGGGGAATCGTTCGTTGTTGTTGATGCTGAGAATATGAGTCTGGAGCATCCACACTGGCACCGCCACTCGTACTACTAGCAGCAGAATGATGCTGATGCTGACCCAAGTTCTGACTAATAGAAGTAGGAGCACCGGTGCCGTCTACCAATCCTTCTTCATTGGCAAAGCGAGACGAATGGTCCACTACAGCAGCAGCACGTTGGCGACGTCGGGCAAGAGCAGCGCGTCCTGCTGGAGTATCTCGACGTAAGCTTGCCATGGCGTATTGTCTTGTCTTGTCTGTTCTGGTTCTGCTCTGCTCTGTTTGATGGAGACTTGTCACTTGTCGTAGTGTAATAATAGAGGAGGGGGCTGGTGGTCCTGCCAGTGGGCAATGACGGTCTGAGGTTGGAAAGATTATTGTGATTGCCGTCGATCTTCGTTTGTTTGGATCCAGGATTTTCGATGAAAACACAGAATGTTAGATTTTCTATTTTTACATTTTATTTTGGCCAATGCTGCAGATCCTCCCTCCTCAACAAGACACTGACTGCTCTGTTGTTGCTTTAGTTTACATGTATGGTGACCTGGACATTCCAGGCGGTGCTAGGCCGTGGCCTGGTCGACGAAGGATCATGCCAGCTTTGCAGGGAACATAAAAGATGGTTGCATAAAAGGAAGGAAATCGCAATGAGCTCGCTAGCTAACAATTTTGCAGATCACCGTCAATCTAAAGGTTCTTCCTTTTTGAAGATTACTTGTAGCTTGATAGCAGCAGCAGGGGCATCGCACGCATATGCTACCACTCTCATGGAATGGCTTAATAAGCTGCCTGTGCAATCATGCTCCACGATCAGCTCGAAATCCCCTGCAGGAGGCAGATAGCTGCTGTCCAGACCACTGGGAGGACCATCCAAAGCCTTCAACGAGGGTTAAGTATGGATTTCCGAGTTCTGTTGTGATGCCACTTACTTCAATGCCATCAAAGCACATAATATCTGCAATGCCAAGACTGCTAGAGGGGACAAAAGTAACTATGTGTCACAGTTCTTGGCTCTTACAACTCGCACAAGACTATTCCATGGTTCATCGTCACAATCCATCCGGATCTTGAGTGTTTCATCAAACACATACCAAACAGTGGGGCCATGCGTATCCACACGCAATCCATGCAAACATGCCAGTGTGCAGTGCAGCACCAAAATGCTCTAGCTACCGTAGCTGGACTGAGGACTCGACTCGACTGGGGTGTAAAGTGATACGGCTGGCTTTCAAAAAGAGTCCATTATTAGCCGATTTCGCCATTTTTGAAAGTTTCTGGAACGAAATAGAACGAAATAATTGAGAAAACAATCAAATTTAAAGATTTGAACCGTCGGTTTTGGGATTCATCATTGCTCTCGGATTTTTTGTCTGAAAAGCGAAAGCGATCGAATCTCACCTCTCTTCTGGTACCATCGCCATGCATCGCACCTGCAATAATAATAGCTTCCATGCAAGAGACCTCTTCGGGCCAAGTTCCTTCATCCCTTTCCGTTGTTCTCATTCTTCCTCTCAGGTATACTAGAGCTAGCTAGTAGGTACAGTAGTCTCCCATATCAGAGCTTGTGCTGACAGTTCAAGAGCAGCACAGTGTAGAAGACCAACACACGACACATTGGTACCTGCACTACTACTACGGATTTCCCAACTATCAATCTGCCTTCACTACAGTCCTGTATCGATTGAACTAATATGGACTTTGTGGATTTGGCCAATGGTCTTTCGGAGATTACCGAGACGCTGCTTCGTCATTTGACGGTACAGCAAGAAGATAATGGAGATGATGACTTTGCGCGGTTGGAGGGTGACTATCACAGCAGTTCGTCCCATGCTACTACAACTGCTTCAACCACTCAAGTGGCACAAGAGCAACCGGCGGCAAGTGGATTGTCCTCCACCGGGTACTACTCTCCGGAGGATACCAGTGTGCCCATCTCGAGTCCGCTTTTGTCACCCACGGCAGAAGCAGAATTGTATCTTTTGGCTACCAATTTCTTACTCTGTAAGTTATTATGTACCGTATATTGCATATTTAGTATGGTTTCATTCTGACTCTCTCTTGTGCATGGTCATTGGTGAATGAATGAATGAATATACTGAATGTATGTATTCCTGTCCTATCTATTTTCTTTGCTGTCATTGTCACTACACCACCACATGCATGCCATAGACGTGGCCATGGTAATTATCACGATAATGGTCGCTAAAATCTACTTTCCAGAAGCATTGGATCGAGGCGTGAGTATGCCACAATCCCGAACATTTAATTATCGCATGGCCGATGCCCGAGAAGATTATTATGGCTCTGATGCCGAAGAGGATGACGAAGATGAGGAAGACGATGCCAAGACGGACGATGATGACGATGACGACAATGAAATATTGGCCAGTGACGAAGATGAAGACATGGAACAGCAACAACAACAAGAGCTGGAATTCGAACAAGTGGATGAAACCGATGATTTGCTCGAAATGCAGCAGCAGAGGCCCAGTACCATACCCCTGACGGGATTGAGGCCCGGTGTGCACTATGACAGCACGCGACTTTTGGAATTTGAACAACTCACCATGTCCAAGACACAAGTATTCAAACGATTGACGCTCTGTGTCGTCATGCTCAATTTGACCTTTGTCACATGGGGTGTATTGCAGGTGCGTTGTCAATCAATCAACACGAGTCAAATATTATATTGGCAACGAAGGTAATGACTTCGTCTCAACCTCTTTTTTCTATCCCTATGAGCTCAGGAACGCATGTTGACGAGACGATACCCCCGGTACACTGGAGAATACTTCACCTACTCCTACGCTCTCGTCTTTACCAATCGATTCTGGACACTCATCATGTCGGGATGCCTATGGGCATACTTCAAACCCCGTCGTTCCCAATCCACTGTCATTTACGAGTACTCCTTCCCTTCCATCTCGAATATGCTCAGCAGTTGGTGTCAATACGAAGCGCTACGATATGTCTCCTTTCCTGCCACTACCTTGTTCAAATCCTTCAAGCTGGCACCGGTCATGGCCATGGGAAAGATTTTGGGAAACAAGTCATGTAAGTCACTTTCTTTGCAGCTAGCTACGGACTGAATGGACAATGTTTTCTGATCTCGTCTGCTGCTGCCTCGAACAAAACACAACAACAATATGTAGACCCCCAGTACGATTACATGGTAGCTCTCTGGATTGGTATTGGAATTACCATGTTCATGGCATCCACCGACGATATGAGTTTTGGATATGACTACTTGGGAGAAAAGGCGAGTGCCAAATGGACCGGGGTCATGCTACTATTCCTCTTTCTCTTTTTTGATAGTTTCACCAGTCAATTCCAAAGTCGCATGTTCCAACGTCATCCGGACTTGTCCATGGTAGAACTCATGTTTGGAACCAGCGCCTTTTCCACGGTACTTTCTGCTGTTACGTTGGTTCACACCAAGGAACTCTATCCCGCCCTGGCATTTGTCTACCAGCACTCGGAGATCCATTTGCACTTTTTTACCTTTTCAATCTGCTCGACGATTGGCCAGATTTTTATCTTTTACACCATCAAGAACTTTGGAGCCGTGGTGTTCACGTTGATCATGACGACCAGAATCTTGCTGAGCATTGGTTTGTCTTGTATCCTGTACGGCCATGAGGTCAATGCAACTGGTTTCTTTGGTCTGGTCGTCGTGATGGGAGCAGTCTTGTACAGAATAAAACGAAAGGCCGAGGGCAAGCAACTGGTCAAGTGGCAGGGAATGGACGACGACAAAGCTCACGAGTTGGTCCGCGAATGGCATGAACACATTGAGTACTAAGTAATTTGACAGCTGTTTGTGTGGTTCTTGTGGCTGTGAGTTGCTCCATATATATGCGGCGTTCTACATACCAGTAGGACATTATAAATCCAACAATTCTAGATTACTTTTTCTACCCAACAGCTTTGAAGTACGAATCAATCGATTTCTGCTTCTTTGTAGGACTACCACCATGTGTCGTACTAGTAGATTTTTTGCCTTTGGAGGCCTCTGATGATCGTCTTTGCTTCCTCGGTGATTGCGCTGGTGTCATCACTTCGGCTTGTGGTCCGGCCAGTAACACTTCCTTGGCCCGGACAAAGGCATCCGCCGATGCCCGGTACCGCGACGCGGGCTTTTCGGAAATGGCACCTTGCTTGTTTTTGGGTTTGTCACACCAGCCAAAGCACCACAAGAGCCCGGCATAACTGGGTGGACTCAGACCATCCAGGGCATATCGATCGTTGACGTACACCATTTGATGCAGTACTTGCGCCAAGTCATGATTGTGTTTTTGCCAATGCACCATGGTCTTTCCCCAGGTCATGCGTGCATTGTTGTGCAATTCTCCCGTTTCCACGAGATACCGCTGCATGGCATTCCACTCTTCCTCTCGTGTTGCACCCGTTTCCAAAGTCTCCAACGAATATGCCACTACTAAAGGTTGTTGCTGTTGTTGTTGTTGTTGTTGTTGTTGTGTCGCAAACCATCGAGATGCCCAGGTCGGTACGGCAGCCGGCAGATTGTAGTGGGGTGTCGCAAAGGCATGACAGTATCCCACCTCTCTCCATTTGACGACTTCGTCTTCAAACTTGTTAGCACCCTTGCTGCAGCCCTTTATCTTTTTGGTCTCCCACGTATCATGGACAATATCAAAGATGGAGACCACCCCGTAGTTCAAGTAGCACGACATGCGACTGACGGCATGTGGATGAGTGATCGTGTTGCGGAGTGTGGCGTAATCCTGCAAGTGATGGTCCCGAAACTGGTTCCATCGTGCCATGCCCGCTTGGTGAGAGCCGTGGGTTTGTGCGCATGGTGGCACCGATGTATCCACGCCCGGCCAAGATTGCAGCACCCATTCTTTCAAACTGGCAATGCCGGCAAGATCTGCTACCGTCCATGGTCGTTTGCCCGGAGCGGGTGTATCTAGGGATTTCCAATCCGACGGCAAAATGTCTCGAAGTGATGATAAAGATGTATCATCTGTCGAGAGGAAAAAGTCAGGAGGTAGTGTCTTGTCAAGCGGAGGAGCCTCCAAATGTCCTTTTTGGACCACACCCACGACGTGTTCTTTGCGATACGCCTTGCTCAGTTCGAGCCATTTCCATGCCTTTTGAGGGACATTGGTGTAGATGAGGTTTCCCTGTTCATCTCGTTGCTGTCGTTTCAGTACTTGCACGGGTGGCACGGTGGTACTGCCATCGACGGAAAACAATGCCGATGTCACGGCCTTTTCCAAGGAAGAAACAAGGGTGCGATAGGGATGAACAAAGGGTTCATCCGTGACGACCGCCACAGCGTTCCGTGCCAGTGTCAAATGATGGGGCGTTCGACACTGTGGTCCATGAAGCCGAATGGCCACACCCGCTCCATGCGCTTGCCATTGTGGACACGCGGATTGGAGTGCCTCCAAGCAAAATGCCATGCGCCGTGCCGTCAAGACAATTGGTTTGGAATGGTGATTGTTTGGCAAATGAGCATCGTCCAAGACAACGGCCAATACTAGTACTGGAACTTGATAGTGATTTGCCAAATGACAGGCCAGTGCAAATGCTGGATTGTGTCGTTTACGAAGGACTACAGTGGGTACGTAGAGGACAAAGGAGGCATTGTCATTGGGTGGCAACTCATTGCGACGAAAGATTCGTTGCGACAAGGTCGCTGGTAGCGAATCCAAACAAAAAGACAAGGAGGAGGAAGAGGATGTCGTCGTCGACATGGTGGTAGTGTTAACTAATTAATCTCAGTATTGTACTGTGGTTGATGCGAAGGGATGAGATTGTCACTTCAATACCATTGTCTGATCATGAGCTGATGAGTGGGTCAACTCAATCGATGAGTGAGTCAGATTTGAAAGGCTGGACCTTTCGGAAAAGAAGAGAAGTATCCACGAATGAATCGAGTCTCCAGGTTATGACACCAAAGATCCATCAGCCATCGAAACGGAAGCCAAGCAAGCAACAGAATTCAAAACTGAAGAAAAGCGTGTCCATAAAACAACAATACATTACTAGTAATTGAGAAAGCTATATATTCCATTATCACAACAACGCAACGATAATATAGCACCACGATGATTCCTACGAGACAGGAAAGCCGAAGGAGCCAGGAGAGTGCTCTGTCTTCTCGAGTATTTCTTTGTACCATCAGTGCCATTTTGAGTCTGAGTTATTGGAGTGTTCACGTGGAAGCCTTTCAAGTGGCAATTTTACCCTCTATTATTAAAATACCCTCTCAATTATCGTCATCATCATCATCATCATCAGTACTATTCTCATCCACCAAGAAACCTCATGACATTGTCGATGCGGAATTTGAAGTATCCACTGACACGGACGATTCTTCCCCTCCACTACCACCAAGTGACGACGACAACTCTGATCAACATCAATCTCTCTTGGACTTGTCATTAAACTCGGGCGATCCTCGTTGGAAGCAAGCTCGCATCCCGTTTGTCGACACGGTCTCGCAAACCGCCATTGAGGGGACGCTCTCCTTTTTAGTGACGGTCGATGGCATTGAATACGGAATTGCCACTCCCTGCGATGCCGCTGCCGCCATTACGTCGGAAGATACGGATGGAACCGTCACGTATTTGCACCCGGACGACGACGACAATGCCGAACTAATGGAAATCATGGCGGCGCAACTGGTGGAACACGTGGGTGCTGATTTGAGTCTGAAACGAACCCCACGCGTCTTGACCATTACCGGAGATTTGGACAAGTACACCCAAAATTTTGCCGACGAAATTTTGCCACCCCCGCATCCCACACGCACGCTGCTGGAGGATGACGACGATGAAACGGAATCGTGGTTTCACGAATTCATGCGGGCCGAATTGGGAGAAGAAGAATACCAGAAAACCATGAACGAACCGGCCACGGCCGAGAGTATCGGAGATGAATTGATGGAATTATTTGACGTGGCCGGGATGGGAGAGAGAAGCGATGATGTCGCCGGAATGGAAGCCATGATTCAGGACTTGTTGGACGAAGTGGATCCCTTGGAATCGGTGGGGATCAAAGAGGAGGACCAGAATCCACACGATGCCTTGAAATTGGTCAGTTATCATTTTGGAAAGGGACGGGCGTACTCGTTGGTGCGATTGTTGAAACCATACACCCTTGTCGGGCGATTGGTACAGACAGACAACAACAATATTAGTAGTGACGACCAAGAGGAGAATTTTCATTTTGAACTCATGACCAAAGAAGAAGAGAAACTCGTCATTCCCAAGGTCGAACAAGTCTGTATGAAAGAGTTGGAAAGTGCTGGCTTGGACTTGGCACCATAATCAATCAATCATGCAACTACATAATAATATACAAAGAACAACAACAAGGGATATTCAAAACGATAAAGATCTACAGTCCTCCTGAGTTGTGCGCGATCTAGTGGCTAGGGCCGGGGATAATCAAAAAGAAGGAGGAACAATCTCAAGTTCCGCAGATCAAATAATCAGTGCTTGTTGAACTCGAGAGAGCTAGGTGTTACGGTAGGTGTTTCTGATTCAAACTGAATCTTCCACAACCATGGAATCCATACCCATTGTCATGTCATCATTGTTCTGAAATAGCAGTGGATCCATACTATTGCTATAAATACCGCTGGTAGTTGTTGGATACAAGTCCTTCTGCACCACAGTCGACACGAGTCTCCCGATACACCGTTCCATCATTTCTCGTTCGGGTTTACAGACGGTATCCAAGAGTCGGTGTTTTCTCATTTCGTGCAATTCCTCGTCTCCCAATTCTTTTTGTGCCCATTGCCAGCATCCATTGTAGACTCGCGTGGGACGTGGACAGAGGGCATGCGAGAGACAAAACTTGTAGTGCCATGCCGATGCAAACAGTTCATTACGCGCCATTCCAAAGGCTTTTTGGTTCACTTGATTGTTCTGGTCCAGTTGATACTGCTTTTGGGCACGGAGGACAATATCCTTGCTCGCAAGCACCTTTTGCCAGTATTTATCGCAGTCCTTGGTGATAAGAAAGAGTTGAGGGTTGGCAGTGGTGGGGGAGGATGAGGAATCATCCGGGGTTGTGGTAGCCGGATCTCTCTGATGTCTCATGACCACGCGAAGGGCGCCAGTCTCGGGGAGAGGTGCAGGTGGAGGAGCCATGGTTCGAGTGAAACGAAATACTTTAGAATGAAGCTGATGGATGGCAAGAGTGGTACCGGTAGCACTTCGAAGGTGATGATCGAGTGATCGAGTTGAGTTGTGTTATTGTGTTTATGTTTTGCATTGGCTACCATGCAATTGGATCCAGATCGTTTGATAAAACAGCAAGGCTGTTAGTAAAAATTCAGAGAGCTCTGGCTCTGGCACCGATCTAGTTTTCGCTACCAAGTACCACGGTACTGGTGCTGGTATGGTACATGTATGTGATAGAAGCATTGCTGTATTCTTCTACTGAGATTTCATTTTATTCTCTTGGGAGACTCTTCTCTTGTCTTTCTACTAGAGGTCCCAGGAAAGAAATCCCTTAGCTGCGGCAAAACTAGCTAGCCCCGATTTCCAGCACAGAGCAAGTTCGACTCGAGGACTCGGGTACTAGTACAGTAGCTCGCGGCAACCCAGGCTCGGCAACGAGACAGTCCAGCAATTCGATGCAACTGGCCAGTTCTACCGTGGTAGAGTTGGAGCTCACTGCAGTCCATCGTCATGGGAACATCGAGCACAAGCCAATGCATGCGCAGTAGCTCAAACAGATCTAACTTACTTCAAGTACATGTACCAAGAATGACACCGTTCTTCCTCTTACAGCTTGGTGGAATAGCGTGGTTGTCACTGTGCCAAATTTTCAATACCATACATCATACTAAAGTGATAGTTTACCTGTTAAATGTTAGTTCACAGGACCTACGTTTCGTTACATAGCTCCTTTCAGAGCTTGCTGGCAGGCTGCGACTGTTGAAGTCCGCGCTACGATGGGCAAAAGGACACCGCTCCAATGAAGCCATCAACTCAACTCCATTCTTTGTCCTCCGGCTTGACACCCCAATTTCCCACGTCAGTAAACCCACTGACGTACCACCAGCACACCGATAGATTTCTGAGTTCGAGAGGGAAGGCCCTCCCGGCGAATTCTCGCGTTCTCATTGGCCACTGAGAGCTCCGGTCCGCTAGACCGTTATTCTGGAGCTTCCATGGTCTCGAGCTTTACAAAATGCTATAAACGAGCGATGTAACACCGGAACTCTCGCAATAGATACCGGTTACCATTACGGTACCGGTAGTACCGGTACCACCACCGGTAGCATGTGCCAAATTGAAGAGAAGGGGCGGAGACTGTGGAGTTGCTACCGGGTTCGCTCGGTGCGCCTATGGTACTGTACAGTTAGCCAGGCATGGAAGCTGCTACCGGAATCCCCGTCCATTGACTGCGTTTGGTGCCAAGATCTAATAATAAAATAATAAGATTGATTTGTTGTTCGGCATTTTCTGTTTTCTTCATCGTTTCTTCAAAGCTGAAATGGCCCTAAGTTCATGTTGCAGAAACACCACGAGTTACCTTCTAAAGAAAAAGATCAAAGTAGACTGCGCCATCCGTCTCTAATCTTCCCGGAGGCTCTCTTGAGAATCCCAAGCACAACTGCTTCAAACAGATCAGCAGAATTAGCCATGGCAAGGGTATATCCAAGAAAAGATATCACTTTTGGTAGCTCGCACGATTCGATGGGTTGCGGAAAAACGGCTAACAGATGAGAACCGGCTCTGTGGAAACGAAGCGTATCCTTTCAATGCAAAATGTAGCCGACGACGACATCAACCCCCAGGGCCTTTGATTGATACCACAAAACGACAAATAGACGTCTAGAGGAAGCAGATCAAATCAGACATCAAATAAGGGTTGCTTTCATAGGATCGTTTACCATAAATTTTGAAAGATGTTGTGCGGCCGCTTCACCACAGCTGCCTTGGCATTGCTTGTCTCTGTCTCAACTACTTTTGCCTTTACCACCACCAGTAACTGTGAGTCTTCTTCTTTGCTGAGCGATCGTCATCGGATTTGGGTGATTCGATTCAAGCTGTCTCTGATTTCAAGTCCACGTATTGGGAGGCATTCCTCGACCTCATTGGATGACTGTTGTTGATGATTATCAAGGCCTTCGAGATAATGTTCTGTCTTTTTGGTTTCTCGTTGGTGTGCGGGGGGTTTCTGATGACTCTCAAGGCGGTCTTGCCCATTTTGGGTCTTTCCAAATTTGTCGACCCTTTCCACTTGAGAGGATTCAATCCACGTTTGTCAGACCTTTATTCGCCCCATTGCACATTTCTTTTCGGTCCATGATCCTGGCGTATTGCATATTAATTGTTTTGACGCCCTTCTTTTGGATGTTGACAAGTTGATTTCGTACCTCTCGTGTCGAACTGGCTGATCAAATAATGATTCTAACTCTTCCTCTTATTCGTTTTCCTTTAATGTCCGTGCAGCCCCAGCCGCGTTCCTTCCCAATGGAGTGAAGAAAACGCAACATGCAGGTTTTTCGCAGCAGGATGCTGCTGCCACAAGCCCTTTGTTCATGTCCGCCGTCGCCGAGTCAGGCACTAAGACGGTGGAAGAATACATCAAAGATCGTGGGGGCAACCGAGTTATCAAAAAAGTTCTCATTGCCAACAATGGTATGGCTGCTACCAAGTCCATCCTCTCCATGCGCCAATGGGCTTACATGGAACTGGGAGATGAACGTGCAATCCAGTTTGTTGCCATGGCCACTCCTGAAGATATGAAAGCCAATGCTGAATTTATTCGGTTGGCTGATGAATACATTGAAGTCCCAGGAGGAGTCAACAGAAACAACTACGCAAATGTGGACGTTATTTGCAGGATTGCTCAAGAACAAGGTGTGGATGCTGTGTGGCCTGGTTGGGGCCATGCCAGTGAAAATCCCAAGCTTCCCGAGACACTCACCAAGTTGGGAATCAAGTTCATTGGACCCCCAGCTCCCGTCATGAGCGTCTTGGGAGACAAGATTGCTGCCAACATTTTGGCCCAAACTGCCAATGTGCCCTCTATTCCCTGGAGTGGTTCGTTTGGTGGTGAGGACGATGGACCCCTCAAAGCAGATCTTACCGATGAAGGTACCATTCCGGATGAGACCTTCGAGAAAGCTACCTGCCGCAATGTCGAAGAAGCCATTGTGGCAGCTGAGAAAATTGGCTATGAGGAAGGTCTCATGATCAAGGCTTCTGAAGGTGGTGGTGGTAAGGGTATTCGCTTTGTTGATAACGAAGTGGACCTCCGCAACGCCTTTATCCAAGTCCAAAATGAGGTTGTTGGATCCCCTGTCTTCATCATGCAACTCTGTAAAAATGCCCGTCACTTGGAAGTCCAGATTGTTGGTGATGAACACGGAAACGCTGTGGCTCTGAATGGCCGTGACTGTTCCACCCAGAGACGTTTCCAGAAGATCTTTGAGGAAGGACCACCAACCATCGCAAAGCCTGCCAGTTTCACGGAAATGCAAAAGGCAGCACAGAGGTTGACTCAGTCTATTGGCTATGTTGGAGCTGGAACAGTGGAGTATCTCTACAATGCTGCCACTGACAAGTTCTTCTTCCTGGAGCTCAACCCTCGTTTACAGGTGGAGCACCCTGTAACCGAAGGTATCACTGGTGTTAACATGCCGGCTACACAGCTGCAGGTTGCTATGGGAATTCCTCTCTACAATATTCCTCAAGTTCGTATGCTCTATGGCAAGGAGGATGCCTATGGCAAGGACAAGATTGATTTCATTGAAGAGGACTACATGCCTATTAACACCCACGTCATTGCTGCCCGCATCACTGCTGAGAATCCTGATGAAGGTTTCAAACCTACTGCTGGAAGCATTGAACGAGTCAAGTTCCAGTCCACCCCTAGTGTGTGGGGTTACTTCAGTGTGGGAGTGAATGGAGGTATCCACGAGTTTGCTGACTCACAGTTCGGTCACCTTTTTGCCAAGGGAGCCAACCGTGAGCAGGCCCGCAAGGCCCTCATTCTTGCCTTGAAGGAGATGGAAGTACGAGGAGAGATCCGAACAACTGTGGAGTACCTTGTACAGCTGTTGGAGACTAAGGAGTTCATTGAGAACACCATCGATACTGCTTGGTTGGATGGCATTATCAAAGAGAAGAGTGTCTCAGTGGATATGCCTCAAGATCTTGTGGTTGTGTCGGCCGCTATTTTCAAAGCTTTCCAACATGTTGAAGAAGGCACAGCAGATGTCATGGAGTCATTTGAGAAGGGCCAAGTCTCCACTGGTGGTATCCCAGGCGTCAACTCCTTTGAAACTGAGATTGCCTACAAAGACAAAAGATACAATTTCCATGTCGAGCGCATTGCGGCAGATGTCTACCGGTTCACCCTTGGCTCGAACACCATTGAAGCTCGGGTAACTCCAACTGCTGAAGGCGCCCTTCTTGCTACGTTTGCTGGTGAGACGCACAGAATCTTTGGTATGGATGAACCACTTGGTTTGAGGCTGGTCCTCGATGGAAACACTATTCTGATGCCTTCCATCATCGATCCCTCTGAGTTCCGCACTGATGTGACTGGAAAGGTTGTTCGCTACCTCAAGGAGAATGGTGAAGAAATTGCGGCTGGTGAACCTTACGTGGAGATTGAAGCCATGAAGATGATCATGCCTGTCAAAGCCACAGAAACCGGAAAGATTACAAATGCCTTGTCTCCTGGATCTGTGATTGCTGCTGGTGACCTGCTTGCCAGTATCGAGCTTAAGGACCCCTCAAAGGTTAAGAAGATTGAAACCTTTGATGGGCAGCTCACCATTCAAAGCACCGCTGTGGAAGTTGAAGTGGAAGACATGGTCAAGAACATTCTTGCTGGATACGATGGTAATGCTGATGCAGTGGTCCAGAAGGCTCTTGAAGGTGCTGAAGACATGGCCAGTGCATCCACGATTGTGGTTGAGACATTGGAGGAGTTTTTGCGAGTGGAAAGCATCTTTGCCGGCAAATTGATGGATGATGTTGTTCGCGAGCTTACCAAGGCCAACATTGACAATCTTGAGGTTGTCATTAGTGAAATTTTGGCACACCAAAAGTTGAAGAGCAGGTCACTCCTCATCCAAGCAATGCTCCGCCAGGTAGAGAATTTCTCATTCCGATTTGGAGAAAGCTTGCCAGATGACTTGTTGGAATCTATTCAGAAACTCACCGAACTAACTGGCAAGGGATATGGGCAGTTGGTGGTTGCCGCCGACATGATCACTAGAGAATCTAGAGTGCCATCTTTCGAAAGCCGCGTGGAAGAGCTTCGATCACAGTTGCAGGATACAGGTGTTGACCTTCAAGACTTAGCAATGAGCGCCACTCTCTCTGCTGGACTTGATCTCCTCACGTATCTCTTGTCTGATGAGGACACAGACATCAAGGTTCGCGAGAATGCTGCCGAAGTCTACATCCGAAGGCTGTACAGAGCTCATCGAATGTTGGACGTCAAGGTCTCAGAGAAAGATGGTCGGCTCACATGCAGCTTTCAATTCCAGTATGCCGAAGTTGAGGAATCCCAGAGTGTCACTCACACTGGCCTTTTGAGTGTTGCTCCTGATGTTGCCAGCATTGGGAAGGTTGTGCCTGATGTCCTTGGTGACCTTTCCGAGGCAATCGGTGACAAGCCTGCAACAGTAGGCGGTTACCCCATCAATACCATTCACATTGTATCTGGAAAAGGGTCTGATGACATCGATGTTAGCTCAGTGGAAGGTGAGCTCAGCGGTCACAGTGCCCAATTGAAGCAACTGGGTGTACGTCTCGTCAACGTGTGTGTTCCCAAAGAGAGGAGGGATCCATCTTACTACACATTCCCCGATAGCTTGGGATTCAAGGAAGACATCCTGCGTCGTGATATGAGGCCCACAAGGTACCAGTTGCTCGAGCTGGCCCCGCTCAGTGATAACTACAACTTGGAGCGCTTACCTGCCATTGGAAAGAATAACCAAATCTTTGTTGGTACGGAGAAGTCTAACAAGCCTTTCCGTGGTGGTCCTCCTCAAGTTGTTTTCGTGAGAGGCATTTCCCACAGTTCGGGGCTTGTGTCAAGTGTTGGTGCTTTGCGTGTCCTCCAGCAGGGCTTGGACGAACTGGAGCGTGCCCAAGCGAGTGAGGGTGTAAATCCTCAATCTTCAAGCCGCGTCTATCTCCACTCTCTTGCCAACATCAAGGATGTCACCCCCTTAGAGCTGTCTTCTGCTTTCGCCAAGGTCATTGGTGGACTCAAGAGTCAGCTCGCACAACGCTTGTTGCGCCTGCGAGTTGACGAAATCGAAGTCAAGTTTAGAATCTCATCAAAGGCTGAAGATGGAAGTGATGTGACTGAGGTTGTTCGTCTGGTTGCATCATCCATGGGAGGCGAATGGCTGAAGGCGGCCACATATGTGGAGGAAACTGACCCAGTCACTGGGCTGCCTGCTGGCTACTGCGAAGTGCTGCCAGCAGGCACATCTGAAAATTGTGTTCTTGATCCCTATGCTACAAGCAACATTGTTCAAACCAAGCGCAGCGTTGCTCGAAGGGTTGGATCAACTTATGCTTATGACTTCTTGGGTCTGATGGAGGTTGGACTGTTTGCACAATGGGAAGCATACCTTGCAAGCATTGGCTCTGATGCTGGTGTAGAGGTTCCTGCTAGTGTGTTTGAGTCACAAGAGCTATTGGAAGGTGATGATGGAGAGCTCTATCTTGGATCGCGTCCAGTTGGAACTAACAAGGTCGCCATGGTTGCCTGGCTGGTCAACATGAAGACACCTGAGTACCCCAATGGCCGTGACATTGTCCTGATTGCCAATGATGTGACTGTCCAGAGTGGATCCTTTGGTGTGGAAGAGGATGAGGTGTTTTTCAAAGCATCCAAGTATGCACGTGAGCGTGGCCTACCTCGTGTGTACCTTGCTTGCAACGCTGGTGCCAGAATTGGTCTAGTTGACGAACTCAAGTCCAAGATCAAGATCAAGTTTACTGATGCTGAGAACCCATCCAAGGGATTTGACTACCTGTACCTCTCCGATGAAGATTACAAGGCCCTTCCTGAAGGATCTGTTATTGCTCACAAGACTGACGAGGGTTGGGCCCTGGATGATGTCATTGGAACTGTCCATGGAATTGGTGTTGAGAACTTGCAGGGAAGTGGAAAGATTGCTGGCGAGACATCACGGGCCTATGACGAGATTTTTACTCTCAGTTATGTGACTGGGCGCAGTGTTGGTATTGGTGCATACCTCGTCCGCCTTGGCCAGAGAGTGATTCAGCAGAATGTTGGACCAATCCTCCTGACAGGATACTCAGCCCTGAACAAGCTTCTTGGCCGTGAAGTGTACACCTCTCAAGACCAGCTTGGCGGTCCTCAAATCATGGTCCCCAATGGAGTCACACATGAGACCGTTGCTGATGATCAAGAGGGAGTCACATCCATTCTCAAGTGGCTCAGCTTTGTACCTGAGAAGGTTGGTGCCTTGCCATCAGCCAGGCTGTCTGCTGATCCAGTTGATCGTGCAGTTCAGTGGCGCCCAACTCCAACTCCCTATGACCCACGTCTGATGATGGCAGGAACAAGTGATATGCCTGGATTCTTTGATCAAGGATCTTTTACTGAGTATCTTGCTGGTTGGGGAAAGAGTGTTGTCATTGGCCGTGGACGTCTTGGAGGTATCTCCTTTGGTGCCATTGCAGTCGAGACAAGATTGGTTGACAAGGTGGTTCCTGCTGATCCAGCTGACCCGAACTCCCGAGAGGCTATTTTGCCACAAGCTGGTAAGACTGCCCTTGTGTTTTTCCTCAGTTTTCTACTTTACTGTTCTCACATTGCTGCCACCACTCGCTTGCTGCAACAGGACAAGTTCTCTTCCCAGACTCTTCGTACAAGACTGCACAAGCTATCCGCGACTTTGACAAGGAAGGTCTCCCTATCATGATCTTTGCTAACTGGCGTGGATTCAGTGGAGGAAGTCGCGATATGGCAGGAGAGATTCTGAAGTTTGGTTCCATGATTGTTGATGCGCTCAGAGAATATGAACACCCAGTGTTCATGTACTTGCCACCCCACGGTGAACTCCGAGGAGGATCTTGGGTCGTTGTTGATCCTACTATCAACGAAGAGAAAATGGAGATGTATGCTGACCCTGACTCCCGTGGTGGTATTCTGGAACCGGCTGGAATCACTGAGATCAAATTCCGCTTGCCAGACCAGGTCAAGTTGATGCACATTTTGGATCCTGAGTTGCAGCTGTTGGATAACGAGTTGGAGATGACCGAAACAGAAGATGACACCAAGTCCATCCAAGAACAAATCAAGGCACGAGAGGAAGTCTTGAAGCCTGTGTACTTGCAAGCTGCCACAGAGTTTGCTGATCTTCATGACAAGACAGGACGAATGAAGGCTAAGGGTGTCATCAAGTCAGCTGTTCCATGGGAAGAGTCTCGTGAATTCTTCTACTACCGTGCCAAGAGGCGCCTGTCGGAAGACTACTACTCGGCTCAGCTACGAAAGGCTGACCCTTCCTTGACAAAGGATAGTGCTGCCGCTGTGCTTTCGGGAATGTTCTCTGGAGACTGGGAGGATGACAAGGCTGTGGCAGCATGGTTTGATGCTGATACTGCCTTGATCACTGACAAGGTCAAGAGCACGCATGCTGCTTCCATGCAGGCCAAGATTGAGGAATTGACGAAGGAATTGAATGCTTTGTAGTTATGTAGAAGAATAAAAAGAATACATAGATGCAAAAGTTTCCGTTTTCCTGGTTGCGTTCGTGGCTCGGTTGCTTGCTGTGTAATAAGATAATGGCCTTTCATCTGAGGATATGTACCGTACAGCGTACGTCGTGGCTTCACTCGCTCCTGTCGTTTCGGATCCTGGCCGTTTGGCCGAGCTTGGGGCGGACGGGACGACTCGAATCGAGGAGGGGTGCGGAAGCAGCGACTTGGCAGCCAAAGGTCGTCGTTAAACAATAATGACAGGCACACGAAAGAGTGATCGATGGCCATGGTTGCTACTCTGCTCTAGCTTTAAAAGGTACAATATTTGAGATGGTAGATTAGATTATGATATGGTCTATATGGAAGATGAAAAGATGATGTCGTCGATCGAGTCTAAGAACTCTTTTCTGTGTTGTCTTGTCCCTCTGTCTTGTTCCCCGCCACAGCTGCGAGTTTGCCATCACTTTCCACACTACTGCTGCAATCTTCCTCGTCCGAGGTCGATGACTTTGTGTCCTTGGCTTTGCTGGCGGCAGCAGCGGACACCTTGACCGCCACTCGTCGCATGCGACGACACAGGTCGGGCTGATCCCTTTGAAAGAGTTCGTGGTAGTAGGCGCCACGGGACGGGCCGGTATTGATAAGCTCAAAGCCGTAGAGGTTGAGCTGTCGCTTGAAGGAGGACAATCGACTTTGACGAAAGTACAGGGGCACAATTTCGCGAAAGAACACTTCGCTTTTGTGGATCGCAAAGGCACGGCCTTCCGAGACAAATGAGATGACATCCGTGCGACCGGAAAGTTCCACTTCGAGCAAGAGACGATGGAGTTTTTCTGTGATAAGCAATGAGAAGGGAAGAGGTCAGTGCTTGCTGTTTTGATTCGATTCAGGTTTGATGATCCTATCTCATGTATCTTACCTGGAAATGGTTCAATGACCCCACCTCTCATCTTTCGGCTCCCCTCGGCCTGATTGGACGCATTGGGCGGCATGAAAGGAAAGGGAGCGGGTGCTTTGGCACTGGCCGCCGCTGCAAAGGTGGACGGAGGCATACTTTGACGTCTCATAATCATGCGGGCTTCTTCCAGAAGTTGACTTTCAAGGATGGACTGGTTGGGAATGTTGCTCAAACCGGCTCTGGGCGGAAGATTGCTGGAGTTGGTGTTCAAGAGTGCACCAAAGGCAGCCGAGGACGATCCCTGGCCCAGTTGAGGCAGCTGTGGCCTTTGCAGGAGGTACTGTTGCAAGAGAGCCGAGTTTGGGTCTAGCGACGAGGCAGCTGGCGCTGGCGCAGCACTCAGGTTAGAGTACAACAGGGGATTCGTCCTGGCTGTACTGGCAGGAGCTGTGGCTCCCGTAAGCTGCTGCTGGAGTTGCTGAAGGCGCTTGATCTCTTGACTAATGGCGAAGGAAGAGAGCTCACTGTCAGTCTTCGTGGGTCGATTATTACCTGTTCCCCTCATGGCAGAGGAAAAGGGGCCTGATTGGGTGAAGGAAGATTGGGTGAAGGAAGAAAACAGTCCTGATGCTCGAGGACTGGAGAGCAGATCGATGCCAGTGGCCCCAGGCGATGGTGCCTCGACGGGAGATCGAGCACGAGACAAGAGTGATGCTGCCGAAACACCAGCTGAGGTTCCCAGTCCTTGGGTAAGTTGATGAAGCATGCTGTCTCTTCTTTGTTGGTTCTGCTGTTGCTGCTGTTGCTGCTGTTGGTGATGTTGGTGATGTGGTTGTCGTTGTTGGTTTTGTTGCTGTTGCTGCTGTTGTTGTAGGAATTGGGCGTTCAAGGCTTCGTTCTGTCGTTCTTGTTGAGATCTGAGCAATTCTCGAATGGTTTCCTCGTCCATGTTCATGGAGATTGCAGTGGTTGAGGATTATGGCTACTTCCTCGAAGGCAATTGGAATTGTGAGCTGAGCAGAAGGAAAGCAGTATCAGCGACGAAGCGAACTTTGATGGTGGTAGCAACAACCAGTAAGCCATGCCATCATCCATCATCCATCGTCCTATGCGGTCTGATTCTTCGCAAGAGTTCAGCTTCGCATTGTTTAATTTTCAATTTGTGAGTCACAGCGGGTTGTTCCTTGGTTTCTTCACGATCTACTGCCTTGGAGTCGAGTCGCCCATTAATAATAGCTTTACTGGAAGGAGCAGGGGGGAACCAGTTCCAAATTCTATTGCGTCTTGGGGACCGTGCTGTGGAACAAAAATTAATGTACACGGCAGAGCGAACAGAGGCATCCGATGAGCAGAAAAGTGAAGAAGAGGAATGCATCCGCTTCAAGTACGGCTGAGCAAAATTTGAAAATATAAAAGCCCACTTCCACCATCAGAGAAACGTCGACACTAATCGTAAAGAAGGGCTTTGTTCCACATAAAAGGTAAAAAGATGATCGGAATTAAAGGGAACAGAATTGTTCTCCTCTCGGTATTGAAATTCAAGGTATAGTAAAATCTGATCTTAAAGAATGCAGCCGAACGCATTCCGATACACCACTCTTTCTTAACAAGCAAGAATGACGAGGACACTGTTCTCTCTATGTTTGGCGGAAGCTTAGTCCCAGTGACAGTTCTGGTCGTAACCCGTTACTACATGCAGCCCTCATTAATTATTCAAGTATACTTTATACATGTAGATGTGGTAAAACATGATTTGATACAAATATTCAAAGTATTGTCAACCTTAACCTTCTGTTTACCTGAGATACCAGAAAAAGTATTCTCCAGACTCCAGAGCTCATGAGTGACAGTCCCGAGTCCTGAGTGAACTGTGGACACCAACACCCCAAAGAAGCTCAAGTTGCCCGGGCAGTTCGATCTTATGGCATGAACGTGCCATTCGTGCCATACACACTTGCTTTTGGCCTAACTGGCTAGATGGTGCAGATGGAGCTGGCTATGGAGCTCTAGCTACCTCAGCGTCTCAGCTCACCTGTCACCTGTACCGTACATGCGCTCGACTTTTACTCGAGACATGGGATGGCTACCGGCACCTAGCCAACTAAGTAACTACTCTTGGAGTAGTCTATTAATAGTCCAAAGTCCAAAGAGAAAAGGATGCAGTTTTCGCAAAAAGCATTCTTCGCATTCACCATTCGATCGAGGAACAACCGACAAACTGGTTTTGTACTGACTAACAGTTAGTAGCGTAGAAACCCGAGCATCCTTGGACACCTTCTTTGGGTTGCGAGAATACAGTACGAAGCCGCCAGGAAGCGACGGTTAATGCAGTACGGTCTTGCGAGCATTGATGGGTCAATACAGCGGGCATGTGGATGGAGAAAACATGCTTGATAGTCAACCTCATCACTCATTGCAGCCCATTTGCTGGTACAAGTAGCTGACCGCAACGGTTTCAGTGATGCATTGATACCCAAAGGCGTTCTTTGGACAGGGATTTTCGGACCAGCTTATTCTCGAACTCCAATTGTCAACAATTCGGACGTCATGTATGTCTGATGTCTATGGGAAACACCTCTCGTGTTGCCCCCCTGTGGTAACTACGAGCAGCGATCGCCATGGGTTCATTGGGATTCTTTAGTCATCCTTTCAAAACCTGTTCTTTCAGTTGCCCTCCGGCAGCATTTAGCAATCGACCAGCTGTATTGTAGAGCAGATCTTGGCAACTAGAGAAGCCGAGAAGCCATCGTCCTGTGCAAAGAATGCTCAGGGTCAACAAAAACGACTCTGGAAAACGAAAGTCTTCTTCTTCTTCCGGTAGTGACAGAGGATACTTTAGCGTCGATCCAGGGGCAGGCGGCATTCCAGGGAAAGAAGAAAGGAGCGAAGACCGCAGCGCCATTCTTGCGATGCAACATTGCTACGTGTGCTGAACTCGATACCCTGTCGCAAACAGCTGGGATTCATCCCCAAGAAATTGCAGGGCTCGTCCTAGCGTCCGATATCCGGTAGCTGTCCTTTCTATTAGGCCCAACACCTCTTCGCGTCGGTGACTGAAAGCCTAGTGCTTCCAGCATCGCTCGAGTCGGGACAAGCCAGTCAAGACGGAGGATTAGCGCACGTCGACCGGGTAAGCAACAGAAGTCAACCAAGCGCTTTGGCAGGTTTGATGAGTGCCCAAGGCATGCAGAGAGTCAAACCAACTTGGTACGACCGTCCGGGCCACCTGCCTCCAGCGAAGCAGCCTGGGGAGAGACCATTTTGAGACGAGGTATTCTTTTCGAAAAATAAAAGCATGTTTTACCTCATCCACGCGATGATTTCCTCGTCCCTGAAACCCTCGTGGTGCCAAGAGGCAGCAGCCTACTAGTATCACAGTTGTACTCCAGTGCATCGAGTGCAATTGGCTTTGAGGAGAACCAAATGCCCAACTCGAGCCACAGCAGAGCATGTTCTGTCATCCCAGGGGCAGTCATTCTCCTTAGCCCATGTTCGAAGTGCCAACAGGCCAGTGCAGGGGGCAGCAATGGCGCTAGTTTCTTCATATCCATGGTATTTCAATTTAGCTCAATCTCGCGCACGCCAATGATGTGACCACTGTAAGCAGTGCCATGCAAGGGACTCACACATGGTGCTCCTGGCGTGGACTGGCTGCTACTGCAAGATAGAGCAAGCTAGGGTTACCAGGAAGGCAGTCACCAGCTGGAGCCAATCCAGAGCCAATCCACTCAGTGCAGCCAACAAAAAGGCATAAAGATGACAATGGTGCCTCTTCGCTGGATACCCACCCATCCCACCCTGGGCGCTCAGTTCAGTGTTTGGCACCAATCCCACACTGTTCCCCAACTCTACGGTACCAGTATTTTAAAAAATAGCCTATCATTCCGACACAGCACAATAGGTGCACCTAGCAAGCTACCGTACCGGCAGTCGTCCGCTACTAGCTAGCTAGATAAATTGTCTAGCTAGCTAGCTAGTGGCCATCAAGGTCGCAATCTCTAACTAGACTAGCTACTACCGGTACAGTAGCACAGTACCGAGTGGCACATTAACAATATTGAAGTGTCATTTTTAAAAATTTATTTAACCATTTCAGAGGTCAAGTAATATAAGGGGGGTTTTAGAGTAGGGAAATTATCTACGGAAGCCAGCCGGGGCCAGGCTTAAGCAAAGAACAGTCGAAATTCAGGACTAGGTTCTGTGGGATCAAGCACTTCCACACGCCTATACCGCTTCGCTTCCGCCGCCTGTCAAAGCTTTCAGTTTCACTGATATAAGGGTATATTAGGGGAGTCTATCTAGAGAGGTTCACCACAAGTGGAGTTTTGCTGCCTGAACATGAGTGACAATCTTGAAAAGACGGAAGAAACTGGGACCAAGCGCAGTTTCGACGCCCTGTTGGAGGCCGAACAGAAGGAAGACGAAGAATTCACGTGGAGGGGAGATCCACTCGAGACCTTCAGCGATTGGACGATTGTCGTTCAGAAGGAGGATGGGGGTGAGGATGATGAGGGGGAAACATACCATGTGCATAAGTGCATTCTAGCCTATGGTGCCAGGAAAAGTTTGTATTTCCGCAAGCTATTTCAAAACGCCAAGCGATACCAAGAATCCAGTTCCTCGACGAGCCACATCAAGATGCACTCGCTTGCTGCAAAAGCATTTCCTGAGCTCTTGGACTTTGTGTATTCCGAAGAGTATTTGGAAATTTGTACGGAAAATGCGGCTGCGCTCGTCTTTTTGGGTGAATACTTTGAGATACAGAGCCTCCGCTTGGAGGCAAAGGACTTCATTCGTGAGTTCTTGTCTTGGGACAATGCTGGAAGCTTCTACGAACAGTGGACAATCTTTTGCACTGATGACATTTTGGAAGAATTGGTTGATTTTCCTTTCAGAAGCTTGACTGATTTTGATGTGAACTCGGAGTTTATACAATATACGGACCCATCCTTTTGGCTAGAAGTTGCGAAAAAGCGGCCGCAGTGCCCACCTCGCGCGAGATCTGATGAGTGGAGTTTGATCTTGGCAACCAACTTTGCTCTCCACGAAGACAAGCTAGATCTGCAGACTTTTCAAGATCTCACAAGTGAATCCATAATGCCGACAATGGACTCGTCAGCGGCTCTAGATCTTTGCGAAGTGGAGGAAAGGCTTCGCAAGAGTCCAGATGATGGTGACAATGATCCTCCCTCTCCGTTTCAACTGCGTTGTGCCAGGGCAGTCGCATCAACCCTCCCAAAAAGAGGAGGTTTTCGAGAAAGTGACTTATTTACAAAGTTGAAACATCGCAAGGCACCATTCATTTGGGAAATGATGGCACATCATGTCGACACTCAAGAAGACTTACGAGATAAAGCGTTGCGAGAGGGCAATTTTGGAAGGCTGCCGACCGATGAGGAGTTGCGGAGGTGGGTCAAAGTATATGTTCGTTGCCATAACATGAACCTTGCTACGACAAAGCATGCCATAGACGTCGCCTCTGGTAAGTTTGGAGTCGACATGCAACCCCAGAGGAGGAAAATCAAGCTCATGCTAGCCCAAGAATGTTAGAGCAAAACCGAATGTATTGGTAGATGCCTGCATGCCCAGATTTACTACTGTTGTAGACCCTTTACTATTTAAGACGCTCTTAACCCGCCAGAACCTGCGACAATGCTCTGATGGTTGGAACAGAGGAGATCGCTATTCTGGCTCGTTCCGCCCGTCTATTCAGCCGACTGCCTTGCACGGCACTTGGGACAACTATTCTGTCAGGAACTGCGGTTAGCAGGATTCCCAGTACAAAACATCGCGCTCTCGCACCCATCAAACGTGTTGATGAGCACATCGTACCAAAATTGGTAGTCGATCCCAAGTAAGTTGGCATTTGCCATGTATTTTTAAGATTCCCGTACTGCCTGGTAACAAAGCGAGTAGGTTGTGACGGTAATGGCCGCCGACGGAATTCCCCTGGCATAGGCAACTTGGAATCCTGCAAATAGTTTGACCAGTGTTTGTCGGAGTCCCTGTGTTTCCAGGGACGTTCGTACCGCTTGGAATGCCGAATCGGCCATGTCGGATTGTACCCACGTCTTGACAGAGTCGAGTGGCAATGCCACAATCCAATAGGTGAGGCCCGCCACGGCTCCCGAGAGAATCGTGGTAGTCAGTGACGGCTTTTGGGGTTGTTGATTATTATTTGTAGTAGTAGTTTTGAAATAGTCCTGACACCATTGCATGGAGGCAAAAAAGAATCCAACGCCAATGGAATCTCTCGCGACGGTCACACCGATTCCCTTCCACAACCCCCCTATACCAGCTTGTCGTATCGTGTGTCGCACGACACTTAGTGGCCCCGAAAAGGCAGCTTGTTGGGATGGTTGTTGTGGTTGTTGTTGTTGTACCTGAAGTGAATGTTGTTTGATCAATTGATTCCGTACAAATTCGACGGGTGTGACAAAGAATGCCGCATTGACGCCTCCTGCCACAAATCCACACACAAATTGGTCCTGGAGTGTCCGTAGTGGATCTTTTGTTTCGTTTGTTGTTGTGTTGCTGGAGGTACTTTTCCATTCCGTCAATGTCTTTTGCGTGACATTATGAACGGTAAAAATGGTAGCCTTGTAGACGGCTTGCGCCGCCAATGGCAGTGCCAATCCAGTATACAGTGCTCGCAGACCTCCATTGTGAAATGTTTGCGATACGACGCGAAGTGGATTGGAGGGTGTGGAAGACGTCATGGACGCCGCTTGCATTTTGGTGCGAATCACATCAAACGGATGACACGCCAAGGTCGATGTCACTCCAGCTACACTCCCGGCAATCAAGGAATTTCGGACCATGTGGGGATCATAATGACTGGTAGTAGTAGTAGTAGATTCTGCTTGCTGTCGAGCTTCTTCCACATCAGCTGCTAGGGCAGTCTTTTGTTCTGGATTCATTGCGGCTGTTGCCATGGTGGTGATGTTATGTTGTTATCTATCTTATGGTGATGATGACGCTACAGCTGTACAGCAAGGAGACCAATAAGGAAGAGGAACAAGCGGGTTTGTGGGTTGTGGGGTTGTCTTCGATTGAGATGGTGCAGCCATGCATTTGTGTGGTTGATGAGTGACGCACGAAAATGTAAAATGGGCGTTTTTCAGTCATGCCTTATTATTAAAACACTTTTTCCAAATCCTGCTTTCCTCTGCTTCGGCTTTTCCCACCACAAGATCACAAGATCCAAAGGACCAGTGTAGAGGACCATGACGACTTTTGATCAACATGACGAAGTACCGGTACCGGTAGAAGAAGAAGAAGAAGAGACGGATGTCCTCTTGTCTCTGACAGGCATCACCGCGGCAGAGCACGAGACGATTGAACTCAAATTGGCGCAAGCACTCCAGCTAGAGCCCGACAAGGTTTCCATCCTGGAAGCCCAAGACGATCATGTCGTGGTTGTTGTCTACTCGACACGGTCGGCTTTCGACTTGGCCCAGCAAGTCAATGATCAAAATCAACAACAATTTGACAATCCTGATTCTTTTCAGTGCTCAGTGGTGGACATGGAAGAAGATGTGGAAATTGACGAAACCACGGCCTTTCAACTCTGGAGAGACATGCCCGAACAGGCTCGCACCACACATTTGGCACTCGTGGCCAGTCCCGATGGGGAAATGATCCAACCCACCCATGACAATAGTACTAGTTGTACTGTCAAGTCGACTACCACTACAATTCCCATGCAAGCACAGATGGAGCGAGATCCGTCCTTGCTGGAATTCGATAATACCGTGCGCGTTTCTTCCATCGATGACGCTCATACCAACTGGGAGGAACCCTTTGTCTTGACCACGGGAAAATCCATTACAAAAGATGTGCTCCAACGCGATCATTTGATACAACAATTTGGAGACATGCTGGTACGAACGGGAAATCGAAATACACTGGTCGAAAGTGGATTTGATAATTCCAGGCCCCTGACACTGCAACAAGCCGTGGATAATCATGACACGACGACGCAACCGAGTGAAGTTGGTTGCATTGTCTTTAGCCCCGTCCAGGAACTGTCCGACGAGTTCCAACAGCATTTGGAACCTCTCCTGGCTGCCTTTCCAGCCTTTTTGGATGAAGAAACGAGTTCCCATCCACACAGTCAAAAGTACACCTTGTGCCTTGCCAATCAAGGGTTTGGGATTGGTATGCACAAACACAATGCTGCCTTTTTCTGGTTGCTAGAGGGAACCAAAAAATGGTACATGGCGCCATCCACGACAACAACAACCAGATCCAACAATGACGAGGAGCCGGACAAGAAGATGAACCACCAAGTGCCCACCCATCCCGAGTTTTACTCCACGCAATCCACGCACAAGTGCATTCAGCAAGCCGGAGAAATACTATACGTGCCCAACCAGTGGTATCATGAAATTTTCAACCTATCGTACACCGCGGGAATTCAAGCATTGCCGGATTGATTTGATTTGATTTGATTTGATTCGATTTGACTTGATTCGATTGCTGCAATTGGTAATAACGTTATGGGAAGGTTCTCCAACTGGATCATCACTAGAAATTGCTTGGTTGAATGGACCGCAAGACACGGACAAATACCGACCGGGGCGGGTTGCCGAAGGGATAAAACAGAAAACAAGGCATGCAACGCAGCAAACAAAGCACCACAGTGGGTGCGTCTGTTAGGTATGGACTATGCAAGGATACTGCACTCATCATGGAGAAGCCAGTATGAAAATTTGATAGTACAGTCGGTCTGCTTTCGATTTGGTATCGCTTACTCCTCCGCCGGTGTGCCCGTTGCTTGACATGGAATGAATCGAATCGAACCCAGCTAGCTAGTTTTGCTTCCAATAAGGTCACAATTGCCTCTGGCTACGACTGCTCCTGCCTTCCCACCCACCCACCCCCCAATAAAGATTCGGGCAAGCCAGTTGCTCCCTACTGGTAGCTGTGTGTGTCAGCCATCATGCCTTGTTGGCTTGGCTTTCCGGAAAGCCCGTACTTTTTTGTACCACGTACCGGTTTCGTTGTGTGTGCAGCCTTGCATGAAGCTTTTGACAGAACTGCTTTCACCCTGGGAAGATAGAGAGCGGTACCAGTACCGGTACATGTACCGTACCGGTACTCAAAGCAAATTGGACTTTTTTTAGTATCGATCATGCGAACGATTGAAGACTGATGATGAAGACGCCTTGCAAAACCTGCATGGACGACGATGAACGCGCCATTCCCAGCTTTGCTACCGGTATGCATAGACATACATGTCCACAAAACACAAACGACCACAACACCATTTTAAAAACACGCCCTCTCTAGCTAGAAAAACAACTCAGAATCTGAAACCAAATAGCAACAGCAGATTAAACCAACAGCAACAAGCATCATGACAGACCAAGAAAACCCAGCAGCAGCGACCCCCGAGGAAGATCCCAATAATGCCACACCTGATGAAGAACTGGAAAAGACTTCCGCTGCGAGTGGAGGCAGATCCACAGGTGTCATGCTGGCACTTGGCTGTGGTGTTTGTATCATCATTATTGGCATTGTTGCTTTGGTGCTCTGGCTGACTGGCTACTTTACCATCAAGGAACCCTGTGTGCAAATCTTTTCCTTTACAGTAAGCGGTTTGGAGTTGGGAACTGGTGATTCTGATGCAGCCGACAGCAACCCCCTCGTAGGAGCTTTGAATACATTGTCAGGAGGACTGATCGGTTCAGTTTCAAAAGCAACGATCAATTTGGATCTTGTGCTACAAGTCAACAATACAAATTCGTACAAGCTCAATTACAAGCAGCTGGATACAGGATACGTGAAGATACCAGAATTCATGCTCAATTTCGGAACTCCCACGGATGGGCCTGTGGAAACTCTGAATGATTTTCCCGTTGGAAATTGGGATATTGATGATGGAACCCTTCCCAAAAAATCTGCCACTCTTCTCCCGGTCTCTGTGTCTGCTGAAATTGACTTGGCCGACCCAGCAACCATTGGATTGGCACCCATCTTTTTGAGTGGGGGAGAAATGGCATTTTTAATCAAGGGAGGCATTGAAGGATCCAACTGGGTACCAGGGCTTACAGGTGATGTCCGTTTCCTCTGCTTGGCTCAAGTGGAGGATGTCCTGCAGTTTGGAGCCGACGCCAAGATTTTTTGTCGAACGTCTCTCGATGTTGGAGGCATTATCAGTCAGGAAGGAGTCATCCAAACTCGAAATTTGCAAGAAATATTGCTGGAGCAACCACCCACAGATCCCTCTTGTTGGGTTTAGATAAGAGCCGAGAAATGGCGCCGATTTTGGAATGCAGCTTTCGAGTCCCTGAACTTGTTGACATCGACAACAACCAACACCTAAGATGACGCAGTATGTCATGGTGCATTTTATTAAAAGTTAACAGTAGCACAATGACTTTATCCATCTGATATGGCATAGTCTCGTCCTGCTCACATTGCCATCGAGTTGACCTTTTTGTCAAGCACCACAGCTCTTGCTATGCTCTCGCCTACGGTATCAGTTAGCATATCTGGAAGCAGCCTCAAACAAGCTTTTAAAAGCGAAGAAGAGGAGTATGGTGCACCGTACCAGTAGGGTAGGGTAGGGGGTGAGAGGGTTCAGCTATTGAATGATTTATGGCAAAGAACAACCGCAAGACAGTGAGGCGGAAAGCCCATAGCCCAGCCTGAGACAGAGAGGCTGAAGCCGTGTCCCCTACTGCATTCATGCTTTAAACCAAATCTTCTGTTTGCTCCATCGACTGATCTCCTCCCATATCCCAACTCCAGCTATGCATCCTTGTCTCAAAATGGCAGCGTCTACCTGTACCGGTATCCCCTCCCGGTAGCTTGGCCGCTAATATGCAGTCGCAGAGGTGCTCGACCAGTGCTGCTATCTAAGAGTGTCAAAAGCAACCTTTCAGGAGTGTCAAACATTTCTACCGTGGCTGTCTATCTAAAATACTCCACGACTACCAGTATATTGTATATGCTTGTCAGATTTCCTTGGTAAGCTTGCAATTCAATGCCAGCTTGCTTCTCTTTCCTATTTTGAGCGTAGCATTCCAACCACGTTGCTGCTGTGCTCTCTACAGTGGCAAATCATAAACCAGTACTACGGGTGGAGAAGAAACCTTGTTGGGACCCTTGGCAGTTTTCCGCTGCAAATATTGCCCGGCAAACCGTGCTCCTGCTTCGGTAGGACTGGAAAAGGCCACCATGTGCGGTGATACCACGGTTCCATACACCATGCGGGCTCTGGCAGCATCCATCAACCGAGAGGCCACCATTTGCTTTCGCACCATGGAATGGACCCAGATCTTGTGAATGCCCAAAATGGCACGAGTGGGTGTCCGGGATCGTGCCAACTGTTGCAGTGGTTGTGGATTGTCGTATGTGCTGTCGTCCTCCGTGGCGGGTACCAATGGAAATGCCTGTTTGATCATCTCGACACTCAAAACCCCAACAATGCGCTTTTGTCTGATAAACAAGAATACGGTTTTTGATTTTTCGCCGTCTAGTGATACAGCATCGGATGTTGATTGAGGGGCAAATCCCAATTCCTTATCCACAATGACCATGGCTTGCTTGACCTTTTGACGTTGCGCATAGCTATCGGACGGGCGCACTTCTACAATAAAAGAGCTTTCTTTCTTGGTGGTTGCTTTGTCCACAATGCGACAGGATTGCAGGTGGAATGGGACTCCTTCGTGGTAGTCTTTGCAGATTCGTTCATGCCCTTTGACATCCTCCTCGACACCATGCACATACAGCATACCACAGGTTTGGCATACAATTTGCTTTCCAAAATCACGCTGTCCAAAATCCAAGTAGAGTTGTTGCTGCTTCCTCTGCTTCTTATTGTTGGGCTTGGTTGTTGTAATTGAGTTTTGAGGAGCAATAGAAGCGGCACCATTCTGTTGGGCCATTTTGATTCTGGTAGCGTCTGGCTGGTCAGTTTCGGGAGTTACTGGATCCACTTTCCCGCCGTCCATTTGACACTTGTCAAAGGAAGATGGAACAGTAGCAACCACATCATTGCTGCGCTTGTTGGATTTCCGCCTTGGTGGAGGCACCACTCGGTTCTTTTGCGTAGACCGACCAAAGAAGGAGAGAATGGAAGACTGCTGCGCCGACGAAGGATTCTCATCTTCACCCCAGTCTCTTCGCCTCTTGGAGGCTGGTATGGAGAGTTCAAGGTCCATTGAGATGGTTGGTTGGTTGTGTGGTTGGTTATTGCTGCTAATATCTGGCTGGTACGTACTGTACCCCGGTACTAGCTAGTACAGTGCCATGGCAACGAGCGTTCGATTTGAATTGATCTTCAAAAAATTCGCGCCAAAACTGGTGAGGCCAAAGGGTTAAGTTTGAACCCTCTCTCTAATGATGAAGCGACTTTTACAGTTTAGACCCAACCTTTTCAATCGTGATTGAGTCATTCGTGCTGAAGAAGATCGCAGGGCTGATTATTCGTCCATGATCCATGCCGGTTGATCCAGGGTACTACGAGTTTAATAAAGGAAGTGGGTGAGACACGTAGAAAGTGTACCAGCGCTACAGCCCAAAAATGGACCAAAACCGTCTATAAGCAAATGACTGTCTCAATGTCCGATTGACCAATAAGTAGATTAATACGAAATCGACCTCAAGTACCATTGACTCATAGCATGTTTCCCATACTGACCACATGATTTAACATCACATACCCTATGTTAAACGTGTATTTCATTTTCGTTATACTTTTTGTGAGATAGTTAAATATTTGGGTCCATTATTGAGTCCCGTTAACTCAGAAAATAGAGAGTGAGACAGAAGGTTTCCGATATTGTACTGTTTTTGCTATAGTACCGCTGATGTCTCAAAGCGATGGACCAAAACCGACTTTATACCTGTACTGTATGTGTTGGCACATGTACCGGTACGTGCTTGTACTGGCACCGATATCGCACACTAGGGCCGCAGAACTGTCTTGGAAGCTCCCCACGGCAATCGGAAGCTTACTTTACTGCCCTCCGGTGGCCAAGAGTTAGTTGTGGCTTCGCGAGCTCTTCGCAAAAGCTCTTATCTGGCCCATGCAAAGCTAAAGCACTCGTGAGTCTCGTGCGTGCACTGGCTAGCTAATACCCAGAGTGTGGTTTCTCTTCTACTCGTTGCCCCGATTGAAGGCAGCTGAACTTTTGGTGGTTGCAGCACACTTGGTACTTATCCACAGTAGCTGGATTGCTTCCGCTTGCTGCAGCTGCAGCAGCTACTAGCTACCGTACCACTATGGGTTGGGTTGAGGTTGAATTTCTCGGTTAACCATCCAGCTTTCCTGGACCGGTAAAAGTGTACTCTGGCTAGTTCTCTAGTATCAATTCTGAGACAGCATCGCTACCGCATCACGCGCCATCAAGCTGCTGCCTACAGCCCACTGCGCCTACTACTAGTACCGCAATGGCTCATGGCTTGAGTTCTCGGTTCTTATAAACTGATCCCACTCAGCGGATGCCTTTATCTACAAGTATTGCGCTGCTATTGCCTGCATGTATCTTTTCCTCGGTTGGGGTGGGCTGACCCTATTTCAGTGCAAGAAGGCTTTCCTATTGCCTCTTTTGTATGTTTGGGCTCTGGTAAGTCCTGGAGAGAGGTTGCAAGGTCAGATAATCCGGTGCAGCACCAGCAGGATAAGAGAACTGTCACTGGTAGGTACCGGTCCTCGCTCTCTGGTGGTTAGGAAGCTGGTTAGCTAGGCTACTAGTAGCTATAATAGTACTTCTAGCTAGCAAGATAGATCCGGTGCTGCACCGGCAACCACCAGGAGAAGAGAACTGTCACTGGTACCGTAGTCAGTCGTCCCCTTCTCGATTGATTACATGATGTATTGAAAGGCAGCACCGCAACCAGGCCGGATCTTGCTTAGGAAAAGGCGGAAGAGCAACCCCAATGGTGTGAATGTTGCTGATGTCTATCTGGCTGGGCCGCAGCTTTGCAGCCAGCATGCTCATGGTCAACCCTAAATTCCTTCCATCACTCATGTCAAAGAGTCCAGTCCTCTGTGATTTCGTTGATGAATGCGCCGCGTTGAGGTTCGCCAGCTAGATGGTAGCTAGCTTGGCTACGCTCCGCTTTAACACGCCCCATCAAAACGACTAAGCAACAGCTGACACCAACTAAGAAGTAACCAATAGTTTGACTCCATAATATGCATTATTTTAGATATAAAAAGTGGATCAGCAAACGTCTATCTTGATCAGTCATTCAGTCAGGGAGAGGGGAGATATTTTTGGGCACCCTGTTTGTGTTTGGGGCGCTGTTTGATACTTTATATCTGGTGTCCCGCCGCACGAAGTCTTCGTAGTTCCTCCTCCTTCTTGGTCTGCATGGCACCGCCACCCAAAGCTCCATACAAGGCTTCGGCTCCCATCAAATGATGTGGGGGAGCAGGAGCGGATGAACTGGACTCGTTCTGACCACCCAAGCAAGATCCAAAGATGGATGCGTGCATCATATTCGCGTGCGAATCTTGCTGCTGCATCATGGACTGCAACAAACTGCGACGAGCGGCCAACATGGCAGCAGCGTCCGTTGTAGCCGGAGGAGGGGGAAGCGCTTGAGCGGCGGCGGCACGGTTGGCTGCTGCGGCACGAAGCGCCAAGAGATCCGCGGTGGAGTATTCTCGAAGCGACGAGGCAACTCCCGCACTGGGCAAGTTGGAGAAAAGGTTGGCCTTGGCACGAAGCTGGGCTTCAGCCGCGGCGGCTCCGGCACCCAATCCCAAGGCAGATTTCTGAAGGAGCGCCGCACGGTCGACCAAAGAAGACGTGGCACCGCCTCCCAAGGAACTCAAGTCGGCCAAACCGGCACCTGCGGCGGAACCACCTGCGGAACGAGGCAAGTCCGCAGCTCCCTGACCTCCGTTCTTGAGGAGGAGTTCTTCAATCATCTTCTTGTGCTTCTCGTTTTCTGTGTGCACCCTCTTGAGGACTCTGCAGGCAGTAGCGATCAAGTCAACGCGGCTAAGCACATTGTCTTCGTGAGCACCCAAAGCCCTCTTGCATTGTCCCTTGCTGGTGCGCTCCTCGGCGTCTGCTCGGACTTCAGGGTCAATTTCCAAGAGGAGAGACATCAACTCATCAAACCCCTTGTTGACGTCGCTGCGGCGCTTCTTTTCGCGGTGACGCTTCCTTTCAGATCGACTCATCGCCGCCACCTCTTGTTCGGTGGGCGTATCATTGTCCTTGTTGGTCTCGGCCGCGATGGCTTCGAACAGGGTTCGCTTCTTGGGGTTGGCAGGAATCTCCATTGTGTCTCTTTTGCTGTTGCTGTTATTGTTGTTTCGAATTGGAGCGTGGCGCTTTGTGAGCTTACTCGCTTGTAGATTATGGCAGCAAGAGAAGTTGTTTGGAATGGTGGGCTTGTGGCACTCTTCACTGTTCAGAGTCCTCGAGTTGTGGTCGGCAAAAATTGCACGATCTCTTGTGTGTGAGTTACCTTTGGGCGTGTGTTCCTCAAGTCTTTTGCCATGTGGCTCCGCTGCTCCTTGAAAGGAAACTGGGTGGTTGCACTACGAAGGCCTTGCCGGTACGGCCCAACTGGGATTGAGAATGATGCTCAGAGATCTCTACCGAAGCCACGCAGCTTGCACGTGGCGAAAGGTAACGCGGTATCCTATCAATATCGGACCTCAGGTGCAGCCGATAATAGTTGACTGAGTTGTAGACTTTGAAAGATTGATCCACCCCCTTTTTGTGTTAGAAAATTAGGGTGCTTTCAAAAACCATCACATAATCCCCCTTTCGACAGAGAACATCAATGACTCTGAGGCTCTTGGTGAGTAAAGATGCCAATCTGGACAGCAACTTGAGCTAAAGCGACTTAGTCGTAGGCAGCTCGATGGCGTGTGGCTACGGTAAAATGGTTGATAAACAGACATAAGAGCCATCCCACTGGAACACAGTTCTTTTCTAGTGAGGTCATGTTTTGACGTGTACCCAAATGTTACATCAAATACAAACTTTGTTGAGGAGTACATTTTAACACGCCATGAGCTTTGGTAACAAAATGGTTGAAAACGGAGCTGCACTTCCGAATCTAGGTGTCTGATGCCAGAGTTTCACCAAGACCATCCAAACCAGACACGTGAAGTTCATACTGTAGACAAAAGTACAGCCGACACTTATTGTGAGCAGATGTCAGCCATGTGGTCATACAAAGGGTCTTTGTTGAGGGCTAGATTTCTAATGGTGAAAAGCAGCAAGGGGACGAAGAACAATAATAACTTGGTAAGACTCAGTTTGAAGATTTGAAGAGCCTCTTGGAACAGGCCGTCCACGGCACGCACAGTCACTCCAAATGAGATATAAGCTATCAAGGTTGGAATATTTTCAAGGTGACCCTTCTCACTCAAGTCTCTCGTTCCAGGTACCAGGTTCCGGTAGATTGAAAACTTTGGGATGTTTGGGAGAGAACGTGAAACTACAGTGCGGTTTGGCATCTATCCCTGCTTTCAGTAGAGCGTTCTGGATATGGAAAGGGGTTGTCAAACCTACTTGCATGAGGTAGGTCTAGGTAACTCTGAAATTTTCATCTTTCAATCCTGTGCCATGACATCAAAAGAACACAGATCGCTCCAAAGCAATATCTCAGGCCAGGGCTTTCTGGATACTCTCAGCTCATATTCTGCTTTTTGGATCTTTCGCATCTAAAACAATCATCTATCAACCCTGCATTTCCACAAATATAACTGACAACTGAGTAGCTAGCTAGCCATCCCGCAATTGCCGTCAAGATGATGAACTTCCTCCTCAATGCGAACACGTGCCTTCGCCTTTTCGTGGCCCTCCTCTTGGTTGGAGCTGTCGAGTCTGGACCGTTGGCCTATGGCATTTGTCAGACCGGCTGCAATGGTATTGTGGTTGCCTGTTATGGCGCAGCTGGCTTTACGTTTGGAACTGTCACGGCTGGGGCTGGAATCCCTGCTGCTCTCGTTGCATGCAACACAAGCCTTGGCGCGTGTATGGCCGCCTGTGTGGCTGCTGGATGTGCCCCTACCCCCTAACTGCATGATTGCCTGAAAGATCTGCATGGAATATTTTAATGTTGATGGCCATGTGTCTCTCTCTGATGCTCTGATGAAAGCTCGGGGAGGGAGCATCCCCATATCAAACATTGGTACCAGTACTATTAATACAGCAAGAAAATACACAAGATGGCAATAAGGCAGACGGTGAGATCAAAGCAACAACCAGACTTCGTGCACGGTGAGAGGTTCGCAGTTTGCAGACTGGTAGAACTTACATGTTATTTAGAATCTGTTGCTGAGCCTTGTAAACATCTCCTCTGATGCCATTTGGACGTACCGGACGCCTACATGTAGACTATGTAACTTGAATCTGTTATTAATACCTGGCAAGCTCGCTACCCAGCTACACCTATGCATAGAGCTAGCTAGCGGTACGATCGTAGTAGCTGGTGGATGTGTGGGGAGGGCGTCTACGCGTATTATTAATACCGTAGTAATTTAGTACCGGTAACTAAAACGGAGCATCCCGAGGAGGCTTTTTCAGAGTTCAGAGCACGAGTGAAGGGGTCTAAAAGCTCGCTGACATCATCTACACAATCTACAGTAGAGGTACAGTCGTACCGTAACAACTTTAAAACTTTTGCATAAGTCGAGTGGAATTGCTTACTGTACGAGTATACTGTAGTACAGCACGCAGCACGAAGATCGGACTAACTCTGCAAAGGGACTGGCCACTGGCCATCAAGTTTCGGTCGATGTACAACAGCGTTGAGGTTCCAATCAATACCTTCTTTTGTCAGCAGCGCTACTAGTATCACTACTTCCGTCCATTTTAAAACTTTTTCTCTGTCGACGCAAGGTGGTTTCCTTCGCTTGCCATTTTATCAAAGTAGCAGAATTGCTGGCTACTGCTAGCTAGTAGTTGGAAACCATGAGCCTTGGCGGGAGAGAGGTTCCACAACAGGTTAATCCTGATGAGCAAACTTTCGTGTCTGGTCTCACGATAACACAAGACCTGCATGTATTCGGACCATCGTTGTATCCCAGTTTGGATAGAGAAGGTGGGCCGCAGGAACAAGGTACCCAGAATCAAGACCACGTGACGAATAAGCCAGTTACCAGCACAAGCTCTGGCCACGAGCGTGAAAGACCAACGGAATTACAAGTTGGAGCGCCACAGGTCGATGGTGATCATCGGACCTATGGTCCAAATGCCGAGAAGAAGATGAAGGATGAGAAACAAAAGATCGCTGGAGTGAGCGTCGGGGTTGGCCTGCCAACACGACTTGACGTATCGAAGCAGGGAATGGGTGTCGACTCAATGCCAGCCAAACAAGTCGCAAAAATCACTGCTGCCGATGTGGCCAGCGAGCACCACATCCTGGCAATGGCTTGTTCTTCTACAACGAAACGTACCAGCATGATATCGCCAAGAAAGCTTGGCATTGAGGAAATCAAGATTTCTGGAATGGATTCTAAACCAGCCGCCAAGACGAAGGCAACAGTTCAAGGTCTCGTCGCAGAAAGCCTTGAAGGGATGGAAAATACATTGCAGGTCAAGGGGTTCTTGCACAGAGAGCGGAGTCTTGCCATGCGGGGAGTTGTGGAGCAGGGAGGTGCGGCTAACGTCGAGTTGCTGCAAAACACGAGCCACTCTGTAGAGACCAAGGATGGCAAGGTAGGATTTGGAGTGACGGCAACGGACACCATGGAGGCTACAGCAGTAAACAGCAACGGCCAAGTGATAGCAAGGTTTGACCCAGCGGGCACACCTGGGGCGTACGCTGTTCAAAAAAATCCAAGCACACAAGCAGACACAGTTGAAAATTGCAAAAGGAAGCGCACTGTGGTTCACGAAAGAAACGCAACTGAGAGGGTTGGGCAAGCAGAATCTCCATTAAAGCGGGCCATGAACGTGGCAGAATCCACTCATGTTTTCAATCCACTCGATGGATTGATGCCAATACCACGGACCGCAGCAACAAAGTTGGAGCAAGCCAATACCGTGCGTCCCGGAGCATATTCTGCCACACCAGGGATAGAACTGCAGAGAGCCGCCACTCTGAACCGTTCACTAGTGGGAGCTCCGTCTTCAAGTGACTTCACAGTTGGCAGTGGAGATGATGATGATCACGATCATGAGCTCCCCTTTCCTTCATCCAGCATCACTAGAGGAACAATCGATGACTACGCTACTAGCTGTCATGTGGATATGGATGCATTAGAAGTGCATCAGGCGCCTGATCCAGACCTGCATGTAGAGGAGGCCGAGATTGTCCCTGAATCTACTGATGTTGATTTACACGAGCAGACACCAGGACTACAAGAAGAAGCAATCATGGGGAAAATCATGACAGAGCCCCAAACGCCAAACCACAACATTCCCTACCTTGTCCTTCTCATTGGGGTGGTTTTAGGTGCTGCCGTGGTCCTGTTGGTAGTGGTCTTACTGGGTAATGGCAACAACCAAGCTACTCAAGAATCAGGAATGGTTCAAGATGTGCCAATGAATGCAACTGCTCATGGCATAGACACTCTTGAACCCATCATTCTTCCACCCTTTCAAGAAGGCCTTCCTCAGAGAGTCTTGGACAGCCTCCAAGACCCCAACACACCTTTTTATCGGGCAAACAGATGGGTGATCCGTGATCCCTATGTAGACACATATCCCCCTATGAGACAAACGCAAAGATTCTACATGGCAATGTACTACTATGCAATGGCTGGGGAGTATTGGCTGAACAACGAAGGTTGGCTTGATTATGGTGTCCCAGAATGTGACTGGTGGACCCAAAAGGATCCAAAGTACAATGAATTTGACAACTTGAGTGCCTGTGATGAAGATGGCAACTTGGTCAAGTTCAACCTTGCTGGGAACAATCTGACTGGGCTCTTTCCAGTTGTGAACAAGTTCATTTCAACCATTCGCACCTTCAATATGGAGGACAACTTCTTTTCAGGTGATGTCCCTGCATCTGCAGAAATGCCAGAGCTGGATGTCTTTATCATGGCAAATAATAAACTCGATGGAAGACTTTTAGTGGATGGAGGATTTGTGACATTCAAGCAGAGAATCATCAAGACTAATGGAAACCAATTGTTTGGACAGGCCGGACCCATTTTCCAATATCTCCCTCTACTGGAGCATTTGGACAGCACAAGCAACAGGTTTGATGGGCCAATTCTAGGCCTTGCGCATGCAGCCAACTTGAAGCAGTTGAGGAATGGTGACAACCTTTTCACTGGGGCCATCCCAAGTGAGATAGGTTTGCTCCATGAGAAGCTAGAAGAAGTTGACTTTGGAGGAAATCCAATGTCTGGGGGGCTTCCTTCTGAGTTGGGTCTGCTGACAAAACTGACGAAATTGAACATCTCCCATACATCCTTTTCTGGCAAGATACCACAAGGGTTGTGTGAGTTGGTTTTGGTTGGCCAATTGGAACTTATTGCAAACTGCAGCCAAGTGGAATGTTGTAGTTTCAGATGACGTTCTTTATCAAGGTTCAGGTACCCATTGCCTGAGACGGGACTTAATGTTTCCCGAGGGTCCAAAGGAACCTCCACGCTTGCTAGCTAGCTAGCTTTGGTCTTGTACAGCCACATATCCCGTTTATCAGTTTTATCAGTGTTTATCATTGTAGACGATTTTAAAAACCACTCTCAACGTTTGCTACCGGTAGCCAGCCAGCCACTGACAAACTGTTTGTTCACTCTTCTACTAAATCGGATGTTGTGACGGGCTGTTGGTATTTCTATGATGCTACAGCCAGCCTTGTCGTTGGGCTTATGCCGAACCTAACGAAAGCTAAGAGTATTAGACCATAAAAGCGAGAGCCTATTCATCGGAGTTTGTAACAAACTGGACCCTTCACGGTTTCTGGTTATCTTTTGGGTAAACAAGGATTGGTTCAATACCGGCGTTATCACTATAGATTCTTATGAATATAACATGAACAAATTCCGCCATCTCGACTACTGTCTAGCCAGCCTTATTCACAGCCGCCGTCGATGCAGTATCTGTAGCATTGGCCTCACATCCTTCCACTGCCAACTTAATATCACGGAACTGAAACAGGAAAGCAATCGCAGTGGCTGATTCGCAGGATTTGGGACTATCCGGGCAACTGGTGAGGACAGTGGTCTCTCCAGGGCAGAGTTGACAGTGATGAGCTCGACATCCATTAATGTTGCAGAAAACCACTTCTTTTTGGCCCGCAGCCAATTTCAAAGGTCTCATTGTAGGGCGTACCGGTACCAATGTCCTCAAGGAGTTGATCCGTAAACTGGACCTTTTCTGGAAGGAAGTAGTCAGTGTCTGGATGCTTATTCCAAGTCATGTGCTCAGTGTTGACAAGGAACTCGACCTCGTCATAGGTATAATGTGCATCGCAGTCCAAAGTCACCTGAAATTGAGTGATTTTGGTGCAGCTGCAGTTGAAGGGTTTCACAACTTGACCACCCGCTTCGGCAATGAAATTGCTCAAAGATTCCGTCATGGTTTCCTCGATAGATGTCCGGTCGGCACAAAGTCCTCCGGTCGGCACAAAGTCCTCGATGGTCTGACATGTGACATCCTCCGCTTCATCCGTCTCTTGGTACCGGTAGGGGACGACGGTGATGCCATCGTCGAGGATTATCGTCGAGGATTATCTGACGGATTAAGAGTCCAATATCCTCCTCTTCACATGTGGCTTCATTTTATCGGTTAGACCAAGAAACTTACTTGTCCTCCGGAACAGATCCAAGCATCCACGTGTTTTAAAAAGATCCAAAAGGCACGAATGAGCTTTTGGCCCTGACGCTTGCCGTATTTCATAGCTCTTGCGGTACCGGTACACGGTACTAGCTAGTCTACCTAGCTAGTAGGTACCGGTACCAGCGAGATCGCGATGACGTCGAAAAATGAGGGGTGAAGGTACGTGATGGCAACAACCAACGATTGGGTTACCACATTGTTGCAATCTGAATGAAGACACCAAAACACTTCAAATGATTGAGTTAGGGCGCATAAGAAGCTGGCTGAATTAGGTATTGCGGGAAAACGTAAAGTTTGCATCAGACGGATACGCTAAACAGAGATGAAAAAGAGGAATTTCAGCTGGATTCTTGGCTTGTTCGAGATGATGTTTTTGGCATCTGCTTATCCAGGCTTTCAAAGGGCACTGCTTCGAAGTACACGCCGAGGGCCCGTCTTAGATTCCTCCTTTCGATACTTGGCTTGTGCTACCCAAAAAACAAACAACAGATGGCAACGACAGAGCCAACCACAATCTACCTTGGAATCGGAGAAAGTCCAGGGGAAGCTGGCAGATGAGAAACAGCAAAACGTTTCAAATCAAACAGAATCCATCAGTCAATTGACCAACTCCTCCAACAACAGCACTACTCCTTCGTTTTTGTCCAGATCCATGCGCTCTCTGCGAAAAGGTGCCGGAGCAGTGACATCCACGGCGGGATTTCTTTCCAGCTCGGCAACCTCCATGGCGACGGATCAAAAACAATGGCATCGAAGTCGACCTCTCGTCGAAGCCTTTCAACTCTTCCTCAATTCCAGTGGCATTGACCTAGAGCTTTCACAGTCACTCAATTATCATCTACTCCGAAACATCGTCGTCTTGGGACGTATCCAACAGAGACTCTTCAGTGTCAAGAGCCGCAGAGATCAGGCCAAAGCCACCACCACAAGGAACAACAATAAGATTCCCACACGCGAGGAAGCTCTCCGGTACATGAGATATGCCACGGCCGTGTATGGATCTACCATGATTGCCGCCGCCGAAATGGATGCCAGAGGAATTGTCGATACACGGCTTTCCCCACTCACCCAAACACGCATCAGTGAGCATATCAATGTACCCGAAGAAGACATTGTACTGGTGGACGTCGACTATGACGGTGATGGCAAACATTTGAGACATTTTGTCGCGGTGGATCATGCCAATCGCAAAATTGTACTGGCCATTAGGGGAACATTCAACTTGGCGGAAATTGTCGTGGATGTGGCGGCATTCTCTCGTAAGTTGACACACGGTTTTGTTTGATTGAAATTGTCAAAAAGTTCAACTCGATTTCTTCGCAAACTCATCACATACAATCTGCAAATTACACGTCTATTGCGGCAAGGTCCGTGCTTTGGTGGAGAAGCCCATTCGGAAATGATGACAATGGCAGAACGAGTCTGGACCAATGCTGGAGGCACCATCCGATATTTTCTCAAAAAGCATGAAGATTATGAGTTAATTGTCACGGGGCACAGCCTTGGTGCTGGATGTGGTTGTCTGCTGACTATCATGTGTCAAAACCAAGGAGGTCGGCTCATTGAAGGTCGAAAGATGCGTTGTTTTGCCTATGCAGCTCCACCCGTCTTTACCCCACTCATGCTGGTGCCACAGGCCGTACAATCTACTATCAACTATATTCATGAAGAGGACGTGGTGCCGTTTTTGTCGGTCGATTCGGTGCGACATGTCTTTGCGTCCATCCGGGCTATTGAAGATTACATGCAAGGTTCCATGAGCCGATATGAACGTGTCAAACTTGCCATGGGAATCACAGAGCCCAACGAAGATCTCATTGAAGCGGTGCGAATAGCCAGCAGCAAGCGATTGGTACCCAAAAAGGGTGCACCGGTTTTGTCCATTCCGGCCGCATCAACGATCTGGATGAACGAACAAGAGGACGGTTCCTACGACTACGAAATTTGCGATCCAGCTGCCTTGTCCAAGTTGGGGCCCGTCCTGTCAACTCGAATGGTGGAACATCATCTGCCACCACGCTACGAACATGCCTTTGAGAATCTTAACCTCGATCCATAGAGCGGGCGACGAGAAATAGTCGAAAAACATGGTCAAAGGATGCATTAAGAGATTTTAGTCGGAAACTCCAATCTCCACATCCACACTTGCTGTTGTTGTTGTAGCAAAAGCATGCGTTCCGGATGACGCGTCTCGGCAAGTCTTTCCTCGACAGATTCGTAGCTCTTCTAAACGCCTTTCATAGCGGATCTTTTGTTCTACTGTCAAGGATGACGCTGCGTTGTTCAATTCCCAAGGATCTGTCATCAAATCGTAGTACTCCACAAAGTTTTCATCATCCAAAAAGCGGCAGTAGATGCTGTTTTCTTCTTCTTGCAAATGCGCTTGTGATGAACCACTAGCAGCAATAGTGCGGACACAATGATAGGTGTTGTTTGACCAGTCCCCCATGTGATAGTCAGGGTCGCCCTGTTTGGGAGCAGGACAGCCCCAAAAGTTGTCGCATTGAGCATATCCCCGTCCGTGGTAGGAGACTAAAAAGTCCTGTCGCCAAGGGTCATCTTGCTTTGCTGCACCACTATCAAGGATGACTGGAAGAAACGAGGTCCCATCCATATTGTCTACTGCATCTCTTACTTGCTCAATGACAGCAGACTTCATTTCCCCATTCTTCATTGCCTTGAGTGCCATGTCTGCCATGGTGGGAGCAATGTCCACGTTCAGCACAATATGGCTGGAGGTTTTATTGGCTGGTACACCAGGACCGGTGACAATGAAGGGTACTCGGATATCATTCTCGTACAGTTGTCGTTTATCGTAGCTCAATCGATGTTGTCCCAATTGCCATCCATTATCTGATGTGTAGATGATCCAGGTGTTGTCATAGACTCCAGCATTTTGCAGGGCTTGAACAAACAGTTCAATGTGATTGTCGACGCTAAGCAATGCTTCTGTTCGATTTTGGTAGACTTGATTCATCCACTCTTCTGTAGAGGCATCAATGGGCGCCAGCCATCGCATCATCCAATGTTTAGACTGCTGATTTTCTGTTGAAGCGTTGTAGTTTGGTGTTTTGATCACCTCCAAACCATCATATTCATGTTCAGACCAAGGGGCTGGTGTGAAAGGCATGTGTGCTGTGGGCCAGGCAGCCACAGCCAAGAACGGTTTGTCAGGTGTTTTGACAAATTCTTGAATGCTTTCAAGGGTCCAATTTGCAACCAAGTCAGGAAAGTAATCGCTTGGATAATCATGGCCATGCCGAATAGTTTCTCCAGTGGTTGCTCCACTTCTTGTGGACTTGACAACTCCATAATTGTAGTACTGCGAATTGCCAATCAATCCCAACCACCTATTCCAGCCTGGAGGAACCCGTGAACAGCCAGGTGATCGTGTGCCATTCTTGTACCGTTGACAACCAGGAGATCCAGGAATGCCATACATGTTGAGGTACTTGCCGGCATAGGATGTTTGATACCCCAAGCTTTGCAAGACGGTAGCAAAGGAGTTTTGTTCAGCATCTTCTTGCCAATAGGGGCCATTGCAATTCCCTTCCACAGTGTTATTCAGGGCACCACCATTATGCAAATATCTACCACTGACAATGGATGACCTGGAAGGACAACAAATAGGGGTGTGCACAAACCCATTCTCAAAAGTCACGCCTCTCTGTTTCAAGAGTCGTTCCAGTTTTGGCATGTGTGACATTCCTCCCACAAGAGCATCTTGGTCATCAGTCAGCAACAAGAGAATATTGGGCAGCCTACTTTTCTTAGTGCCGCTATCTTTTCTGTTGGTGGTAGAAGCACCAGCTGCAACAGCGAATGGCGGCGACAGATACAGACAAGCCAGGACTATGATACAAAGACCTCGGCCATGCCTTGTAGTAGAAAAGGAGCACATCATCAGATACCTCGGTTTGACTTATTCCGTGAGCCACAACTCGTAGCCTTCGTGATTTTCTGACTTCTGGCTGGCCCTTGAATTCACAGACGCTTGACCCAAAGACTGGAAACAAGAGGTGAATCGATAATCGATCGTTTCGCGGAGGCTCAGAAGCTGAGATAGACCCTTAGACAACCTCTCTCTTGTTCGTTCCTCTATTGCTGCACTTGGGCTGGCTACTCCGCAGCGCAAATGCGGACAGTCCTCATTTACTACTTAGTTTTAAGAAACCAGGCAACCTAACATTAGCTAGTAACATGGGGTGGCTTGATGGATCAACACAGATCCAGCGTAAAAAAGATATCAGCCCGTTGAGCTGCTTACAGCCAGACGTGGTTAGGTTCCCTTGGCTTATCTGCTTGCCGGTCAGGGACCAGGACGCCTGAGGACCCTCCTGGCTTCAAGGTCTGGGTCGTCCCAAGCAGAAGCAAGACTGCAATTTGCATGTAGCTTAAGCAGATGCTCCATATCATAAACTGGGACAGGTAAAAGGCTTGCAGCTCTCAACAACACCTTCAGATTTCACCTCGCGCAACATGAACAAATCTCAATCCGTACTTTGTGGTATCTGTTGCCTTTCCTGCCTCCTGGCCTGGATCATTCTCCCAATTGTTCTGCTTCCACCAAAGCAATGGCCTCACTGTGCAACTGTAAAAGATTGCTCCGAGATTGACTCCCGCAAGGAATGTGCGGAGGCATATGCATGTGCTCCGCAACCCTGTGATTATTACGAGGATCAAGAATTCTGCAGTGATAAATGCTTTGTGGAGGAAGATGAGGAGGGAAATGAACGAGCGCAAAAATGTGAAGATCTACAGACAGAAGGTTCCTGCAACACCTATGGCAACTGTGAATGGAGTTGCAATGATCTCCATTTGGATGAAAATGGCAGACGAAGTGAAACTGAGTTCAGCTGGGAATGCTCTCCCCGAGCTGTGTTTTATCTTGTCACATTCTACGTATTCTGGTTTTCGGTTATTTTTGGAGGCGTTTGTCTGGGTGTACTAGCCATGGAATGTTGTTGATCAAGGACCCGTAGGTACAAGAAGTAAGCTAGGGTGGTAATGAACCTCAATTTTGCAGCAAGGAACTACATGTATGCGATCGGTACTAGCTAGTATCGGAACCCTAATTTTGGTGCTACTGGTACCATAACTGTTGGCTGCCTAGCTCGCTGGGGATCTGGTATGTTGGAAGGGTGCTGTTGGCTACTAAAAGAGCTAAGAGTAGTTGTTGGCTAACCAAAAAGGAGGCAAATGCGGTACTGTACTCATGGCTGTTAAGATAGCTAGAGGTTGCTGTACCGGTACCAGGTACCGGGTACCGCAAGGTGCGCAGCGCGCCCAGTCAGCCATCAAAAGCGTTTATTCAGAGATGCTGGCCACTGCAGTAGCTCTTTTGTACAGTACTAGTACAGTACTCGGAGTAAAGCTTGAAGCACTACGGCTCCACACCTCCACTCCTCACTACGACTGTACTAAGTACTCGAGTACTGCTCCACTGTAAAAAGTAAAAGACCATTGGAGGAGTGGTTTCGGGGTTGCGGTACAACATGGAAAGTTCCCCCATTTTTGGCTTTTCTAAATCCAAGAAGCGACCTCATTTGATCAACCGCCTCAGCTGTTTTAATGCTCTCCCTCACCAATAAATCTGGTGATACCTTTGACTATCAAGAGATTTAAAGTATTTGGCCAATTTGACTGGCAAGGAGCAAACTTATTATCATGATTTCCTTGGTTATTAGATCCTAGCAGGTGTCGAGTCAGTTTTTCATGTACCAGTACCGGTACCGATAGTGTCAAGTGTCAAGCGCTTGGATATCCTGCAAGTTAGATGTAGGTGTATCCACTGGGTCCTTGCTCCCAGTAGAGCTACGCATAGCTAGCTAGGATGAGCAGCAATATCCCTTTTGAAGAATAGGAGATATCCTGAGTTGGCAATAAGCATTTTCTAAGCTAAACCACCTTGAAAATGCGTACCAAAAAGGAAAATTTAGCAGGTTATAGATGGCTTGTATTCTCACTGCGGTTTTCAAAGTGTAAGCCTTGTACTGGTACCGGTACGCCGGCTTTTGATCAGGAGTTGACATAACAGATACCGTGACAGTCCCGTGATAGCTGGCAAACCAGATATGTTCTTATATTCAAGGTATAAGTTTAGTTCTCTTATTCTCAGGACCGTTCCGAAGAAGCCTCAGTCATCGCGGAGTTTTTGGTGCGGAAGCGCACAGCCACAGCAAGAACTTTGAAACTCTGCCCTCTGCCACTGACGATTACGCAGCTATACTCTCGTACAGGCGGAAGCTCACCGTACTGTACAATACCCAATATCACATCATAGCAAGAGTAAGAAGAGCTAGCTAGAAGCCTGAAAGAAGACTCTTCATTATCTCCTTCTTCCGAAGTTATCCCTCCAGTCGCCAGCTCCTAGATATATTGATATAAAGCAAGCTACCAATCTGCCAGAGAGTTGGGTAGAATCAAATCGAATCAAGATGTGGCAGCAACGCCCTTTTCTGAGCCATCTAGTGCTGCTGGTACTGTGGATGTCACTGATGGGTATCACGGGAGCCTCGAATGTCCCCTGTAACGCAACGTTGCAATGTGAATTGAAGCTCCGTCCTGGATCCATCTGTATGGAAAGTGGCTATTGCTCGAATCCCCTCTATCATGGTGGTGGCTGCTTGAAGACCATGTTGGGTGCCAAGAACTGGACACGGACTCGCGTCTGCAGTTCCCAAGATCCTCCCGAGGCGGCCGCCAATGGCTATTGTCTGCCGGCATCGGCAGCGGGGCACTTTTCCTACCAAGAAATCCGATTGGCAGGTCTCAATTGGGAAACGGGTATCTTTGTCAGTTGGATCATTCAAATTATCTTGTCCGAAGTCCTCAATGTCCCCACGACGATTGATGCGGGATCACCCCATGTCAATATCGACTTGTACAATCCAAAGTCCGAATTTGATCTTTCTTCCATTGTCTTGGACTATGGATGGGAGGGACATGCCGTTGCCGATCGAGTCAAGGATTGTCGAACGGTATATACCGACGACGAAGATAACTATCAACAGTGCTTTCACGTGGTACCCGAAATGTGGTGGAGTACAGTGCTCGAAGAAGGCAAAATCGTGGGGATTGACCCACCTAGAGAATTGGGTGTCCTGGGAGAAAATGCCCTCTTTATACCGCGATTTGCCGCCGAACGAGATCCCACACTCGTGTCCTATTTTGGAATGCGGGATCGAGTCAAAGTGGCTCAAACCTTTCAGACCCCAACCAGATGGAAAGATTTTTGCGCCATACAAGAGGACAATTGCATTACACCCGATGCCTACAATCGATGGAAAACCTATTGTCAACTCAACAATTGTATCGATAAACCACACGCACCGCGATTTCCCGAAAACGAACAAGAAGAACAGAGCTTTTTCGTAGAAGGACTCTATCCGGGACATTTTCGCATCACGGAAGAGGGAGATTGCGATCTTAATCCCGATACTTGTACGGGTGTACTGGTCGACTATGCATGTGGCTGGAACAGCTATGCCAAACAACAAACGCACCATCTCAATATGCCCTTTCGATACGCAGGAACCGAGGTCAATGGAGGATTCAAAGCGTCCGAAGCTTTGCAGATTTGGAGAGCCGCCAATGCCACCAAATCTCCCGTTTTCATGGTCTGGTACTCGCCCGATCCCTTTTACCAATCATTTCTGGGAAGTGAGGCCGAAATGACCCGCGTCAACTTACCACCGCCCACCCCGCAATGTGCCGATAATCGAATCAATGTGGCAGACTACTGTGCCAACTCCACCTGGCGAGATCAGGGATCGTTTGGAGACCCAAAAGGAAGCTGTGACACGTACCCTCAGTTACTGCAAAAGACGTTTACCAAGGCACTCCGCGATGTGACGGAAGATCCCAGTTTGAGTGACGTGTTTTGGAGCCCGGCCAGAGACTTTTTGCTAAACCTACGACTTGACAATCTGCATTACAATGAACTGATCCAACTATGGCGCAGTCGAGGAACCGACCCGTTGGGATATGATCCCCGAGATGCAACCTGCCAATGGGTTGTCGACAATTTTGATCGTCTCATGTCGTTTGTACCGGAAACATATCCCCGGGTCATTAAGGAAGTCGACAACGAACGAGAGGCGCTGTTGGCAGTGGCCTTTGGGCTTTCCATTTTTGTCGTGTGCGTGGTGCTTCTGACCACTGCATTTTGCTTTCTCAAACGCAAAACCATGTGTATTTATCACATGCAGTCACACTTTCTGAGGTTGCTGCTCTGTGGGATGCTCATGGTTGGGATTGGGGCCGTCATTATGACCGCTGCCCCCACCGATGCGTCGTGTGGTGTCACACCGTGGTTGATCAATTTGGGCTATCTCTTGCTGTTTGTGCCATTGGTGGTGCGGATATCGGCGATTAGCCGACTGGCGACGGACGGCAAGCGCATGCAGCGTGTGCGAGTGAAGTCCATCGAGCTGTACAAATATGTTCTGGCATTTGCGGTCCTGGTGGCGGTTTATCTGTTTGTCTGGACATATGTGGATCCACCCGTAAAGACGTACGAATATGAACTGACGAATCACGTGACACCCGAAGGAGACAGTGTGATTGAGTCATATGACTATTGCGGGGCTGAATATGACTACTATTGGCTGTTTATTGCCATGGCATGTCGTGGCTTGGTGCTCCTGTCGGGCACAATGATTGGATTCTTGGCTCTCCGAGTCAAAGACGACAGGAACGACTCTAGGGCCATCTTTGTAACGCTGGTGGTTCAGCTCGTCGTTCTCGTCTTGCAATTCGTTGTGTGCGTCATTTTGTTCGAGTCAAAAAGGTCGGACTTGATGGGTTACAGCAGCATTCTGCACAGTTTGAACGCGATCACACCGATTGCAATATATATTCTACCCAAGTTCTTTGACAAAGATGAAAACAAACAGGGCGAGGACAACATGCTTCCTGATGTGTTTGTCCATACAACGATGGCCCTCCTGGATGTGGTCGGGTAAGGTCAACGTTCCATTGTGCTCCTTTGATGTTTCCCTTGGTAATTGTTGGCACCAACTCTGATCCTCCTTGCTTCTGTCTCCTCTTAGCTTTTCTGCGTGGTAAGAAAGAACTCACAGGTGAAACTTGTTGTTTGATGGCTTAGCTCCAGCGACTGATGCACTTTTCAACCAATGTGATCTCAGGACGTCAGTGCGGCAACCGGTGGATGTGTTTCAGTTTCTCGAAGTGGTAAGGCTGGCATCCAATACAATTCCGATCATTCGGCCCGACACTGTCGCTGACATCTTTCCTGTTTAGCTGTATGAAACTTTTGATGAAATCGCGGTGAAAAATGGCGTTTTCAAAGTGGTATGAAGCAGCTCAGATCGGAGACAGTCCCTTGGGTGCTTTGCCCCACCGCATCTTATTGTACTTTCTTCCTTTGTCATGCTGCAGGAGACCGTTGGAGAGTGTTACATTGCAGCGACAGGGTGAGTGCAGGAAATTTTGTTGTTTTTGCGCCGCCATGGCATGCCGCTTACCATATCGTCTTTTCCTGCATCTCCCAGTATCCCCAAGCCGCAGCCTGACCATGCAGTTCGAATGGCGAAGTTCGCCATGGATTGCATGGCAAAGATGCCCAGGTTTGTGAAGAGCATGGAGACACGGTTTGGTGAGTTCAATGTTGTACTTCGGGCTTGTGTTGCATCATGGCAAAGCTCAAACTAGCTCTTTTCTGTACGCAGGGCCTGATACTGGTACGACGGCTTCTGCAAAACCACATCGTGATCTGTCATTTGCTTTAGTTTTGATGCTAAACATCATCTGTCTTTGGGTATTCATTTGTTTGTTTGTTTGTTTGTTTGTTCAGGAGATTTGTCCTTGCAAATTGCAATGCACAGTGGCCCCGTCACGGGTGGCTGTCTCGCTGGGAAAGGAGAAAAGTTCCAGCTGTTTGGAGCTACAACCTTCGAGGCCAAGCTGCTTCTAGACAAGAGCATCAGTGGAAGAATACATGTCTCGGAATCAACGGCTAACTTGATCGTCAATGGTGGCAAGCCCAACTGGATTGTCCCCCGAGACGAAAAGGTTTCCACCGGCCCCACATTTTGGCTGGACTTTGGTCGTCGAGAATCCGCGAAGGAAGTAAAATCAGATGAGTTTGCTTACATGAATGGTCAGCAGCGCTGGGTTGAGTGGAATGTCGGGGTGTTTCAAGGCCTCCTGGTACAGATTTTGGCTCGGCGGGCTATGTCGTTCACAGCTGGCCTGAGCAGCGGCTCTACGGTCGACTTCAACAAAGCTGAAATGCCCTTAGAAGAGGTACGTTTATTTTTCCCGAGCTGTGTTCGTCGAACCACGGAGAAGGACTGGAGCTCAGGGTTGTCGTTTGCAGGTCAAAGAAATCATCGAGTTGCCGGAGTTCGACAGGAGGGCGGCTAGACGACAACGAGACAACCAGGATGTCGTGATTGCAGATGAAGTAATTGCCGAGTTGAGGGAGTACATCTCCGTTATCGCTTCTTTGTACAATCAGTATCCCTTTCACAACGTACGTTTCAGATAAGGAGAGTTTCTTTCCCATTTTCGCCTTGCTAACCACGTGATTTCCCCCACCATCAGTTTGCGCATGGTACGTTCTATGCGGTCAACTGCAGGTTATACATTACCGGTACCGGTGATGTTATGCTCACGTAATCGTCGTCTCCCCTGCACTCTTCCCGCAGCGAGCTACGTTGTAATGGCCGTGAAAAAGTATATGTCCCGAATATTGGAGGGGAGCGAAGCAGAACTCGGCGGCGAAGAAGAGCGTGGTCGAAGTAGTGCGCAGTCTGCACTACACGTAAGTTTTCGGTTTACTCATTCCTCGCATTCAAACTGGACCGATTGTCAAAATGACACTAACAGCAGGTTTTTTTCGTCCTTCGCGTGCTGCATAGGATCATTCTTACGGGTGCGTGCTAGACCGTCTCGGGGCATGGGATTCCGCTTCCTTCCTCGCGATGATATGATACTCACCACCGTATGCTTCGATTGTTTAGAATAACGAGCGATCCGTTGACCCAATTCGGTAAGCATCGTGGCTGTCTCGACAACAAACTTTTGCACAGATGACAATCTAACCTTACGCTGCCGCGTCCAAATAGCTTGTGTTTACTCCGCATTAATTCATGACGTCCAACATCCTGGTGTGCCAAACAATCGATGGATGGAGGAAAACGACGAGCTGGCTTCGCGATACAAGCTTCGTAGTGTTGCTGAGTGCGTCTTGCCTGATCGATTTGTGTTTGCCATCGCGTCGTTCGAAACAACTTACCAACACTCACCACTGGCTCTCTTCTGCTCGTCCAGACAAAATTCGTTTGACGTTTCCTGGGATCTGCTGATGCAAGACCGCTTTCAAAAACTACGATCCACGATATGCAGCAGTTCCGAGGAGCTACACAGATTTAGGCAAATTGTGATTAACTGTGTAATGGGTATGTCGAATTGCATGTAGCCTCGTCGTCGTCTGCAAGTCGTGCTGAAAACTAACCATGGTCGCTCGACTGGTGTAACTGACACTTCGTTTTGTCGGTGGGACAGCAACTGATTTGGGCGACAAGCAACTCAAGGCGCTACGCAATGGTCGGTGGGAGAAGGCTTTTTCACAAGAAGCGACATCAGTGTCTGGACTATCCGAAGTTTCCTCATCAAGTGACAGCGAAGACGAAAGCTACAACCCTAGACGGAGCGCGAATCATGCAATCAAGAAAAGGAAGCAAGTGTCTATCAACAGGAAGGCAACTATTGTTGTGAGTAACTTGTTGTGGATCTCGCCCCATGCGGCCTCCTCAATTGATTCTCATCTTTTGCTCTTGTTCATCCCCTCCAAAGATTGAGCACCTCATCCAGGCAGCTGACATTGCACATACTTGCCAGCATTGGCATATCTACAGAAAATGGAATGAAAGACTGTTTCGCGAGCTTTATCAGGCATACCGGGAAGGACGTAGCGATGCAAATCCCGCCGACAATTGGTACAAGGGCGAGATTGGCTTCTTTGACTTCTACAGTACGTTGAGTTCTCTCGATGCTGTGGGGCGGCCAACCCTGTTCGATTGTTTCTCACTGCGGCCTTTGCTGCGTTGTGTTTCTTTGTTCGAAGTCATTCCATTGTCACAAAAGATCCGCGACTGCGGGGTCTTCGGTCCAACCAGTGACGAAAATTTGAATTACGCTACCAACAATCGTAACATGTGGAAAAGTGAGGGCCAGCAGATCGTGGAGGACATGTTGAAACAAGTTGAACAGGAGTACAGGGAACAAAACGAATCTGACAGGGAATGCGCCAAGGACCCCAGCTCCAGTCCATTTCAATGCATTGATCTTGAATTGGAATTGGGCGTGGTAGAATAACCGAGCATGTATTGTCTTGTTGTTGGCTGGATACGGTATCTGATCCGAACTGCTACCGGTACCAGTACCATACCTGGTATGGGAGACAACATCGTACCTATCTAAGTCTGGTAGAGTACTAGTAACACCAGATATTCTAAACACTCTTCGCCACTGTGGGGACCCTACGATTTGCTTTGTGGGACTTTGGTCTGGGTGATACGTTACCGATACGCTACGTTGCCTCTTACAACAAAGTGTTCGTTGCCGAAGCCCGCTCTTTGGTTTGAACGGAACCGAAGACACAAGCAGACATGTGTGCTGGCTGCACACTGCTTCCGAGCTTGCTGGCTAGCTAGCTCGATACCTATAGTTACGGGTTACCTGCCTACTATAGTTACAACCCAGGTTATTCGATATAGTGCTACTACCAAGTTGTATTCGAGGTCGCGTTGTATTGGTGTGATGTAATCACTGGTATGGCACCACCAGCAACCGAAGGGATTCCACAAGCTTTCGCACCGAATTCTGTTCTTTCGTTCCCAATGTACATGGAATACCCTAGTAGATGGAGTTATGCACCAGCAGGAGACTGTGTTAGAACAGATTGATGATTGCAGCCAAGATAGCATAAACACAAATGAGCTTCGTACCTGTGACTCCAGGTCTGTGTACTGCAACAAATCATTGACAGCTTTGAAGTACTCAGACCACGGTTCTCTCGAACGATTCTCTGTTTCTAGCCTGATGACTTTGACTCGCATCACCAAAGCCAGCAGCAGTCTGTGCGCACAGCTGCTGATCTTTGGACCGAGCTCACGCAGATGTCGTAACCGTGTTTCCAGGTCCACAACACTGTTTTCACCCACATCGGTTTGCATCATAATATTGTACTGAGGGCGGTGAAGCAGCTCCAGCTGCTGTTGGATCAACTGCCGAAAATGCAAAACGTAAAAAGTCAGTGATATCAATATTTGACCATGCCAGAACGAAACAAATCCACGTGCTGTACTCACCTCAGCCGCTTTGCAGAGTCGAAAGAGCCCTCTCACCAACAAGAGCTCAAAGCGAAGGTTTCTCAAGCCCGACTCCATCAGAACACGGAGCCCAGGTTTTAGAATGTCGGTACCCAGCACGGCATGTGCGAAATCTTCCTCGGTCCACTCGTCAAAGTTGCGCAAAGTGCCATTCAGACCAGAGTTACGTGACTTGAACAATTTGGACTCCCACCACGATGCCCCCGGGGCATCCACACTTTGAACCACCTCTGAAGCCACCGCATCGTTCAGCTTTGTAAAAGAATAGGGTAGTTCCGCAACACAATTCTCCGGGAGAGGGTTTTCGGCTATTTTGAGCACTGTCTCGACAATCATCGTTTCGCAGACAGAGCCTCGGTAAGGACACTCTACTCGGGCAATTGGCATGTCCTGGAGTGTGCTGTTTGTTGCAGGCGATGTAAGCTTGCTCAGCTGCGCCCAGCATTGCACAAGGAGGCAAAGCTCCTTGCCGTACTCAGCAAAACGGCTGAAAGATGGCTCGATGGCGATGCGGTACCTGCCCAGGACAGCGAAGAACTGTTGAGGCAGCATCGACATGTGGGCATCCGATAGTTGAGCAGAGGTTGCCATGAGGGCCCTGAAAATTTGCAAGTGCCTGTATAGCGTAGGAGGGAATCCAATAGAGACGTTTCGGCTATTCGAAACACTGAGCAACCGCTGCTCCTCGGTCATGTAAATTTCAGCAGCATTGGCCAAGAATCTCATTAAACCGGCTTCAAGGAGAAGGTTTCCAACAAACGGAATTTGAACAAGCTGAACAACAAGGCCGATCACATCCAAGTCCATCCTTCCAACGAGCCGCAGCAATGGAATTGCATTGGGTTCTCTCTCCCCAGGAGGTATCCCGGACAAGACAGTGTGTGCAAGAGATTCCAATGGCGCCCCAACATCTTCATCCCAGATCATAATAAAGGCCCCAAGGCTGCTTCTAGCAATGATGGCGGCCCTGGTAGGCCTTAGCGCCGCGGTGCCACCGGTCGTGCTGCCTTGGTTGACAGATTCTAACGAAATGGACGCCAGCACATTGGCAACATCCAGGGCGAGACTTTTATCCCATGTGGATTCATCGTGCCTCATGGCTTGCATGATTTCTGTCATCGCGGCGCCGAGCATGGCAGTCCTTTCGTTGTGAAAGGATGCTTCGTTCCCACTGCTTCGTCGACCCGACCTTCTCACACTCAGCGCCAGCTGATCGCGCAATCGCCTGAGATCGTCCATTCCACCACCAGATTCTTCTGCCACTGCGGCCACTGCCTGAGAAAGCACCAAGACGACCCAACTCAAGTTCCAAGTGGCCCTCGCGGAGTACTGCGAACCTTCAGGCATCCCCTCTAAGCGCGCCACGGTCAAAGACAACTGCGTCAACAAAGAATCCAATGGCAGCCCGAAGCCACCAGGCGTCTCGCCAACAAAATAAGGAAGACAGACGTCAATGACAAGACGGAGAACTTCTGATAGATGCGAAACGGCACAGTCCAGCTTCACCGCCATATTCCACAATTCTGCCCACTGCTCAAAGTCTGAAAAGTGCTCCTTTTTGAGGTGCGAAACTGCGGTCAACAATGCATGTTTGTCGAGAACTGAATAGCCAGCCGTCACTTCAGTGGCACCATCGAGCGGTCTCCCCGCCATTCGAATCGCGGCTTGAGGTGGTGACCGAGCAGCGTCCAAGGCCAGTCGCTGCAGAGGCAAATGACGGACGATATTCCCCACAACGTCGTCGTTAGAACCGAACAACACGTTTGCCAGTATCAGGCCATTGTTTGGACGAGGCGGGATGTAAGGCATTGTATTCCCAATGGAGGGCGAGAAACCTGCGAGAACGTGCAATTCCGTGGCCGCCCCCAACAAGATCCAAGCCATCGAATGGATAGTGTTGCAATTGACGTGCCCCGGAGTCGAAAGCGCATCAAAAAATGATCGGTCGCCGCCCCAGCTTGAGAAAAATTCCAGTTTGTTTTTCCAGAATGAAACAGAACGTAGACGCTCCATCGCCGCCAAGGCCCGTTGCAAAGAGACGGCGTTGTTCACGTGTTTCAGATCACACAACCTAACCATAATCTCAAAGCAGTTCGCCGCGTAAAGGGAAGTTTCTTCGTTCACAATGAAAGGAAACTCATTCACCATGAGAAGAATTGCAGCAAAGCAATCTTGAGGTTCACTCCCCGGCAGGAAAAGTTGGTCTCTGGCTCCTATTCCCAACAACAGGTGCGCAAGACCCGTAGCTTGTTCTCCTCGACGACAGTCGGAGAGCAGCCACGAGAGGATCAATGCAAGCATCTCTGAATCAGGCAAGAATTCACAGCGTTCAAATGATCTCATCATTCGACGGGCCACTGCCATGCGAACTCGTCTGTGCCCAACAGGAGAATTGCCAAAAAGAGATTCGATCGAAGGAGCTCGTAGAGCCTGCTGAATATAGAACAGCGTAGATAACCCACCTGCAGCAATGCATGCATTATGCTCGTCGGACGAGGCATCGCTGTATCCAACGCAACCAATAAGGCACTGGATTATGTCTCGAGACGTTGAAAGACGATCGAACAGCCGCGCAATGTGGACCCTGTCTACACAGAGTTCAGTGGCAGATGCCACAGGTTTGTCAAAGCGCACAATTGGTACAATTTGCAGTTGTCGTCGCGAAGCAGTAACAGCGGTATAGAAAGCTTCTTCTCGCACGGCAGTGGCGCAAAGAATTTGCAAGGCATGCATCACACAACGTTCCTGCCATGACACAGCTCCCGAGAAACTCTGCGGGTCCTCGAAGCTGGGACGTAGACCTTCCAATAGTTTTTCGCGCATGGAAGATGTCACGTCGACATCTTTCTTTCCTGCGTGTTTCGCGCTGGTCATGGTTGGCGGGGTATCCTTGAATAGGGCGTAAGTTTCCGCCAAGCGAGACGATCCGATTCCAGCGCTTGAAAGGCTTGGTACAAGATCTGCAAGCAAAGCCAGTATTGCAGTGAGTACCTCGCTGTTGGAGACGGACAGAATGTTGGCCATGACCACGAATCCCGGTGACTTGGGCCTTGGAATGGCAGACGAGGGACCTCCCTGGAAAGACGCCGGGGTCTGGCTTTGTAGCCCCCCCGCATGCAGAGATTTGGCGTCAATCAACTTGTTCTCAAAATCGTCCCGGACTTCCTCGATATGACTTCCTGTGCTGTTCAACACCAACTTTTCGGCAAGCCCCCTTTGTCCAAGCAACCGGTATGCATGGTCAGTAGCAACTGCGCCTCCTTGCTTGTCCAAGCCGGTCGCCATGGGGTAACGGACAAGTATGGTCTCGATGACCTCCAAAGCAAGCGAGACCAGACGAACCTGGTCTGCTTTCGATCGGAACGGCAATTTCCCTATCTTCTTGCCCATTGAGCCTGTTGCCCTGGGAAGCACATAGTGGCAAATGTATTCAACATACGGCGTACAACCAGTTCGCAGTCTCCAGTGCTTGCCGAGATCTGATGGGGAGCAGCACGAAAACAACGCGTTCAATAAACGAATAAAACCCTGAATTCGCGCACAAAAAAAAACTCAAAATGTAAGAGATGCCCCAATTTGTTCACAAAGCGGTGGGAACTTCTTGATGACTCACTTCTGTCGAAGTGTATCGCCCTTTGGCTGACTCTACATGTTCCATTTCGTAAAGGATGGCATAAGTTTGGTCCACAGGAATTGGACACTTGTTTGACGCCTCACTTCCGGCCTGCAAAAGAGAAAAATTCATTGGATGAGACACTGAATAGTAAGTCCAATTAAACGGAGCAGCGACCTTGCAATCACTTACCAATGAAGTAGATGAGGCCGGGAACTTCAGACCAGAGGATCGATTTAGCTGTGCGACTGCAATCGGCGGTGGAATCTGGTCCAGAAGCACCACCGGTAGTATCTGACAGCCTTCGAGTAACTCCCAAGCTGAAGTGGCATAGATCAACATCTTTGCTTTGTCCTGGTCATTCAAACCATCCATGCATATCAGATTAGCAATAGCACCCAACGTTGCCCCTCTAACCTCGGGTGGCAAAGGAGCAACGCTGAGTGCAAACAATACGTTGAGCGTAGCGTCCGTGCCCAAGACGGCGCCTGTGTTTTCATTCGTGATCGGTAGCTTTGTTGAAAGGATCTGCAATCGAGCTTCCGCCGACACGGACGCCACATTGGTGATAAGCCCCAACATACCAAGCAAGTTGAATATATTGGCTTCGCCAAGTTCTTGGAAAGGCTTCGAGCTCTGAGCCGATTTGGGAGGCTGCTGTTGCTGCATTACTCTTTGGTAGTAGTAATTATTTGTCGGAGGCATGGAGGCCCCCGTGCTTGTTGCCGCGCTTGAGCCGCTGTTGTCGTATTGGCGAAAGTACCATCGAAGCGTACTGAGTACTACTGTCCAACTCGTTTGAACTTCGTTTGGATCAGCAAGCAAGTTAGAGACAGTGGAGGCACCGCTGTCGGAAAGGCTGGGGTTAGTGGCTCCCGCCAAAGATGCAAGCATCGCCACATAAAACGGTGGTAATGAATCATCCTTGGATGCCATAGCTTTCAGCTGCAATAGCGTGCGGCTCGGAACAAGTTTGTGAGTCTCGTTTTCACTCGACACAGACCAAAACTTGATGGCGTAATCACTGCCGAGTGAAGCCACTGCAATCGCAAAGGCGGCAATGTCGTCCATGCAGTCAGGGCGTGCCATTAGATCGACTGATTTCGGTACGGCTTCTTCTGGGCTATCATCACGGTTTCCAGACCATGCCTTGAACTCCCGCCTCTGTTTCTGGTTGTCGCGCTTTAGCTGCAGACCTTCGTCTTGCTCTCTTTTCCACGTTTTCCGCGACAGAGGGAGATTGCCTGAGTGACTCAGGGTTTCCAAAAAGTTGGCTACGTATTCCGAGAGCACTGAAAGGAAAAACTCGGAGCTATCACAAGCCGAACTTGACACACGAGATGGTCGTTGCAATGCCGGCAACAAGCATAATCGAGCGAAAGTGACTGATTTGAGATACATCGGCGCAGTAATGCAGGCAATAAACACTCGCATACGAGCCCTGGACGGAGATGAGGATCCTGCCCTCGGCGACGACAGCAAAACAGGGGAGGACCGAAGTAGCATCGCATATGAGGCGCACAAGAGCCCGCAGACGTCAGTTCTCTTCCACTCTGCGCATCCATCAGCCGTCAACCTGTTATGAATGGGTTCGAGGCCACTGGTGGAAGTCTCTCCGGGGGGGCACAGCTTGTTGCCCTTTCGGATAAAGTTTTGGGCAAAGGAGCAAACAATTAGTACATGTACAAACCAAAGTTCATCCATTCTTCGTAAACCTGACAGTTACTTACCACCCCAAACGAGTTCACGCGGTGAGTTTGGCGGTCCACCAGAGTCTGCTTGGAATCCAACGACGAAATCACAGTCATCACGAGCGCACTGACACAGCGCAACAGATCAGGCATGGTTGTTTGACATGTCTTTTTGACAAGCTGCTTTTCCCATTCCAGGAACGTCTTCTCCTTCAAGGGTCCTGGGTTGGATTGGTACGGCGCCCAAGGTGTATCCACCTGATGCGGAGGGTTCTGGTACGAGCTGGGTACGTCGTGAAAGGGGTTGAGAAGAGTCAATCCCTTGTCTGATTGATTGATACCGTTGGAAAGGACTTTGATGACATCAATTACCCCTGCCACCTCGCCCGCTGTAAATTGAGTATGGTATGCCAAATAGAACAACGTCTCAGCGGCAATTTGTCTCTCTTGGACGGCAAATTGTAGATGCACCATGTCAAAATGCTTTTTCCTTTGCTGCTCCTTGGGAAACGCGCTGAACGAATTCATACTGGCACTCAGGGACAATTTCGCTTCGATTTGAACAATGATCTCTGTCCATTCCCGAATGATTTTGACCAAGTTATCAATGAGATTGTTTTGCAGCAAACTATCGGTTGCCTCAATGATCAATTCTCCCCAAGGCTGTTGATCCGCTTGAATACGAGTTTGTACCAAGAGGAGCAGTAATTGCGACAATCGTCCGCGTTCCAAAAAGTAGAGTTCTTTGGCCGCCTTGACTACATTTCTGCCCAGCGCCAGGGGATAGAGCGAGTTGTCTTTGTCGTCCGCCAGTGATTTGTCGATGAAACTCTCCTGGAGTTGATCCTCCAATTCCAGTCGTCGTTCATCATTGCTAACTTCGGCAAAGAGACACAATGCCTCTCTTTCGGAGATTCTCAAATCGTCTGCAATACGGATTACTTCGCCCAGCATTTCTGGGACCAGCGTTGCCTCTCTCTGGCCGGGCAAGATCACAGATGGATTGGTCTGCAACTGGTTTCGAATATTGGCATCAGGATTCGAATATGCCAAGGTTTTGGGTGACGAGAGGAGTTTTCCCAGAGCCTTTTCGTCGTTGCTGCATTGCAATCGTTGGACCAATTCCGAAGCAGCTTCTCGTCCGCCTTCTGATGCCGACTCGCTGGCAGAGAGGAGCATGGTAATCTCGTCATAGACTTTTTCATTGGGAAATAGCGAGCTCATGGCAGGTACTTCCATGCCTGGCTGTTGTTGGGTCGTGGTGGTTGTAGCAAGAGCTCCTGGAGCAGGAGTCGCTCCACTGAGGGAGAAAGCATTGGTAGCGGGAGCTGTAGTGGGTCCGAGGGAAAATGCCGACGGAGCAGGAGCTGGCGTCGTTCCACCAAAGGCGAAACCAGTGGCTGGAGCAGCAGCCGATGGAGCAGCAGAGCCACCAAAGTTTCCTGGAGTCGGTGTGTTGGCGGCCGTGGATCCAAACGTAAACGCTGGAGCTGGGGTCCCTGCCACGGCAGTTGGGGCATTGCCGGAAAAGCCGAAACTTGGGGCTGGAGCTGGCTGAGACGATCCAAAGGACACTCCTCCTGGCCCCGGTGTACTGGCCGCAGGTGTTCCACCACCAAATCCAAATGGAGCTGGAGCGTTGGTCGAAGCTGGTGCTCCTGGAGTCCCAGCCGTGGCCCCAAACGGAGCCGGCGTTGGATTCGCAGCCCCGAAATTGAAGGCCATGGTCGTCCCCAAACAAAGATTTCTTCCTACTGCTTCAACAAGCTGTGAATTGCTGAAAGGCTCGATGGGCAGCTAGCTAGCTAGTAGAGGAGACTTGTTCGGGTTTCACAGCAATGATGATGATACATCCAATCCAATGAATTCAGCAGGTTGCCGTGGTTTGTTGGATGCTGTGGATCGGCCGTTCATGCTATTAATACATGGGTGTGGATCACCTCAACCCGAACCCTCAAATTGGTTCCTAGCTAGCCAGTAGTTTGTCCCCCCTCATGACCCATGACCCGTACTGGTAGAACATGCCCCCACTTTGGCCTCGCAAACCCAGCTTTCCTTGCTTCCAAGAAGCAGCCCAAAGGTGTTTTAAAATGCTTGCACTGCAGTCACCAAAGTTGTTTCTGCCAGTGATGAATTGGGCCCTGAAAAAGTGTTTCCTTGGGACCCACATGCATGCTCAGCTGCTGCCTCTGGGGGGACCTGACAGTATTGAAATGGCTAACATGTGAGCATGGCTGCACATGGAAGAATCAACATGGGTGCTGCCAAGGGAGGTCATCTAAAATGGGCACACAATGATGGGTGCGCTTGGAATGATCCCACAGGCAAAAATGGTGCACATGGCGGACATCTGCAGGTCCCGATATGGGCTAAAGAACGGGGCAGTCAGTCCTGGAATATATGGACTAGTCCAGGGGGGAAACTTTCCTATCCTCAAATGGGCTGGATGCCCTTGGGAGGCACAAGCATGGCTGAGAGTGGCCATCTTGATATGCTCAAATTGGCTCAGAAGCATGGCCGTCGAAAGGACAAAGAGACATGTAGCAAAGCTGCCAAGGGAGGCCATTTTGCTGTCCTCAAATGGGAACATGATTGTGAGTTCCCTTGGGATGCATCAACCTGTGCAGGTGCTACAAAGGGAGGGCATTTTGAAAGTCCAAAGTATGTCCAGCAGCATGGTTGTCAGTGGGATGTAGACACGTGTGCCAATGCGGCAATTGGGGCCACCTGGAAATCCTGAAGTTGTTAACTTAGTAATTACACCTTCCCAAAGGGATTATGTTCTATGGCTAGATTTGAAAACGGTATACCGGTATGCAAGCCTCTTGCTAGGCCTTGCCACCTGGGATGTAGACACATGTGCCAATGCTGTACTGTATTAAATGGCCATCTGGATGTCCTGAAGTATGCCCATGAACAACAGTGTTGCAAATGGAGTGCCTCCAAATGTTGTGTTGCTGCTCGGATCTTCAGTACTGAAGTGGGCTTGAGAGCATGGCTGAACTTGGGATCCTGAGATAATCTAAGCCGCAGAAGCCTTTCAGCCACAGGAACTTCTTGATTGGACCAAAACGTGAATTGCCAATGGGAGACTTGCTGATAGCCTTGAATGAACCATAATCTTGCATGGTTAGATAGCCCACAACACGCAACTGCAAGCCAATTAGCCGTACCTGGTACAGATTTACCGTTGGCCTTTCCACAGTACGGTACGTTACTTGTTGCCTCAATCACAGGTTTCGCGGCAGTGGCAGACTTGCTCCCAGGGTGCATTTTTACCCATTACCAAGGAGCAAAGCCAACGAAAACATTTGTGCCGTCGTGCGGGGAATTCTAATGGCCGAGCGGGTGCTGCAAACGCTCTTCGGAATATCAAATAATGTTCTTTTTCTGACCCGGCTGTCTCTTACGTTCGATGTGAATGCATGCCTCCAAAGAATCGTCTCCCTAGCTAGCCCCGCAAGTTTCCCACCCGCAGCCATTTCTACAGAAACGCGACGATCTAATGTTGTAGCTATACAAATGCCCTGCCTATTACTACTGTACTATACATTCTTTGCCGAAGCGAATTGTAGCCGCTCCATTTTGGCGGCACGAATATGATGAATGTTTCTCTTCTCCACGAATTCTCGCACAAACCCGTCAACATTGGCACCGTCTTCGACCCAACCTTCAGCGAGTTGTTCCGATACGTGAAATGATTCCTTTTTTGCTTTGGCCAACTGCCGCAGAATATCTTTCTTGTCGGGAGGAGCACACAGGGCATCTTGTTTTTGTTCGAGTGTTGCAAAATGTTCCAGTTTTCCTTCTAGTTTGGTCTTGAGTTCCGTCACCTCCTTGTGTAACGTCTTGACCTTTTCTTCCTTTTCCAAATTGGCCGTTGCTTTTTTGGAATTTTCATCGAGGACATCATTGGCTGTAGATTGAATCTTATCAAAGATGGGCAAACCGTTGATAAAGGAAGTAAACTCTAATTCATCCTCCAACAATTGATCTAGCTCTTCTCGTGTCAATGCATCCAATTCGGGAATTTGTCGTGGAATCTCTGGCATGTCCAATAGCACGGAAGAATACTCCGGTGGAGCATCACTGGAAGCGCTCTGCTGCTGTGATGCCGAGGAATGAGCACTTCGACCAACCGCTGCTGAGGATGCCGTCGACGAACGAGTACTACTACCATTATTTTTCCGATTGGCCTGAATCGACCGCAATCCGGCATCTGTGATTTCCACAATTTCGGGTGGTTCCAACTGCATGTGTTTTACCACCTCGTGCACGGCGGCTCCCAGCAAAATGCGAGACGACCTCCAGGCATCGTCCGATTGAATGGGGGCATAGCCCGTAATGCGCATTTTCGAGTCCAACCAGGAATGTCTGCCTCGGACTCCAGCCAATGTCATGGCGGGTGCTCGACTTTGACCACCACTGGGAGGTGGCAAGTGAACGCGGACAATCAGTGTATCGCCTCTAGTGGTCTGGAATACGGTATCATAGGTAGAGTCATCTGTCAACCACAGCAGCAACAACAACAACATCGAACAATTGAGGTCAGTCACCCAAAAATACCATTCCACATATCATTCCTTGTTTCAGTATTTGCCTACCGTACCTTGCGATACTTGTCGAGTGGATCGTTTCAATGTGCCATCGTTCAAGTAAGACTCAATATGCTGGGCCCGAGTGAATTCCGGTGCTCGAATGGTGCCGTTGATAGCCGTTGCCCGGACGGGAGACGCATTCCTTGCACCTGGATACCCTGCATTTGGCGTCCCTCTCCCTGCTGGTGTGCTCCAACTAAACATGGTTATGGATGGTTGCGGTGTGCGGCTCTGTTGTTGCTGCTGCTGTGGTTGTTCTGCTGCTGTAGTCGAGGCGTTGAGTTTGTGACGGCGATACGGTAAATGCATGGTCGACGACAGCAGCGCGAACGTCCAGGAGGTTTCAATGTTCTTTCTTGGATGGTTGCTCCCGCTTCATTCTTGGGAACGAGGGAGGAAGAATTCTATTTTCTATGACGTCAGCTCTTTTAAAAGAGATAATAAATTGGGTATTGTTAATGCCTTCGTAAATCGTTTGGAATGCCAATGACAAATCCGACGACAAATCCAATCCATCTATCCATCCTCGGTCTCTCATTCTTTTTGTTGTTGTTGCCAAAACATCATGGACGAGACCTCTTTTGATAGCGTGCCAGATCATACGGCTGCTGGCGAGGACGATGCCCCAGTCGAAGAAGAAGATAATAATGATCAAGCGAAATGCTTTTCTCAGGTACAAAGCAAGAGGTTCTGGGCACCGCTGCTCCCATCCACCTGTCGATTATGCCCTTCCATGGACTTGGTTGTCTTGGGGATGCAACCCGCCAACAGCGAGTCTGTATTGACGGCTGCCTCGTTGTGGCTTCATCGGACAGTATCCTGGCAGCGTCTATCCACATTGACCAACAATTTCGATGGACAAGATACGGATGATCAAGGGGTGAGCCATGTGGAATGGAGCTCCGATGGACGAACATTTGCCTTGGCATTGACCAATGGAACGGTTGTGCTCTATCAGGTCGAAGCCATGGTGTCATCCACGTCATCCATGTCGGGAGAATCCGCTTCTCCAGGATTGCTATGTGCCGTACCAGTCGCAAAAGAGGGAATCGTGGGCTTAAAATGGGCAGTGGGACGATCGCATCCTGGGTGGAAATTGAGTTTGGCGGAGGAAGAAGAGGCAGTCTCCTGGAGGTAGGTCTATTATTACTGTACAGGCAAAATGGAACGGAAATAGTACGCCAATTGTCGTCATTGTTTAAATTGTTTTACTGTTACTCATGAATGCTTTGGGGTATAGCTATCGCTGCAAATTTTTGGATAAGGCTTCCGATCTGCTACCCCCGAGTGAGCACCAAAAACTATACCGACAACCAACAGAAGTTAATCACGGAGCAGAAGTCAACAATTCGCAGTACAGCGCTCTTCCGACCTGCAAGACTCCATTGAGTCTTTTGTGTGTCGCCACCAAGGGAAAGGGACTACACATCTATCTCCATGGACGCTATCGACTCCTCACTCTACCAATGATGGCGCAGAGAAATGTCGAAGTTGTATGCTCTCCCGATCTAAGTCACTTGCTGGTACATCAAGAGAAGAGCATGAATCTTAGCCTATTCTCGATACCATCATTATCCAAACAAAAACACAATCTACAAATCATTAGTTCCCTCTACTGCTCCATCACATCGCACTTGGAAGCCCTGCAAAAGCACGTGCCAGAAATCCTAGCCTCGTGGAAAGTCTCCATTAAACCATTGGATACCAAGATCGAAGCACTGGTACGTTTGCTGAAAGATTACGGCGTGGAACCTGACCTGCGCCAGATATTGAGGCAGTACATCTTGATTGGGAGTACCTCTGCCTCCGAAGAAATGAGCAATGCCATCGAACAGTTTTTTAATGGCGTCCAAATGAACGACCAGCTTGTCACACGCATGGAACGATCGCTGCAAGCTGCCATTGCCAACGTTGAGACCACCGCTCGGTCTTTCCTATTGGGCCCTTCGAGAGCACTTGCCTTTCATGCGGGCGAACTGTTGGGTTTGGCTCGATTTGCACCTTCGCTATTGTCGCCCGAAGCAGCCAAACGGAATTTGGATCTCTGTGGGGTCCTATTGACGACTGCCGAATTTACCATGACAAAGATAGTCGAGGCTCGCTTCCGACTGCGTGATTTCATCGCCTGGTTGCGTGCCAAGGGCTCCGAGGTGAAGGCTAAAGGAACGGCACCAAATTCAGCACAATCTGAAAACGCCAAAAAGCGACGTGTGCCTCAGGCGACTGTGGAGAAAATGCTCTCGTATCTGCGCTCCGAAAACTACCAGTCTAGCAGCGTCGTCGAAAGGCTATTGGGCATTCCCTTGACGGTTAGTCGAGTCGTTGCTCTAATGTGATGTCGTTTGGATCTCGGTGACTAATTGCTGCTCGTGTCGACGTAGGAATTGCTTCAAGACGAGGCAAAATTTGTCTACTCGTGCCCCGTTTCCTCCACCGAAGCGTCTCGGGACAATGGTGTGGATGCTACGTACGAACGAAGTACACCTACAGTTCTCTATGCCACAAAGGAGACGGAAAACGCTGTTGTGGCAGTCTTTGAAACCCCCAGGACAGTCATGGCCAAGTCTATTTGGAGATTGGGTAAGCAGTCCTTGGAAGCGGGTTGTCTTCATTCCTGATAATAATTTTCCTAACTTTGATGTTTGTTTGTCGTCCACGCAGACTTGTTCTTACCGGTAGAACGAAAAACCGAGTTCCTCCCTGTTGCAATACACTCGCGAATGGGTAGGGATCAACCCAAGCCCGAGTTCGACTTTGACAGCGAAGATGTTGCTGACGAAGGCTTCTTTTCGCCTACGGTTCTCGAGTCCTCGAAAGTCAATGTACCGCATTTTTATTGTCGACAATGGTCTATCATTGCAAAGACGACCCCACCCTCGGCTGCGTCGAATGAGAACTACACGGTGAAATTGTACATGATTCCCCATGGCTGGTCCGATTCCACCGATGGTTTGGATGACCTTCTTGCGTTCACGAACTTTGATGTTGAAGAGGAGGACTTACTCCAAGAGTGTGGGCTGCCGTTTTATCTCACCACGGAAATCGTACTTCCTGAGGGGCGCCGAATTCTTGACTTGGCTTTCTATGGAGATGATGGGAAGAGCAATCTGACATCAGGCGTGGATAGTGGTCCTGGACGTGAGCGACGTCAGGCTCTTGGGTTACTCCTAGCGAGCAACCAGGCAGTGACATCTGCGCAGGAGAAGTCTATCGAGTTGTGGCTTATTGAATATGACTCGTTGAAGTACCAAGCCGTTGCGGCCAAGAAAGACAGCAAGCAGATCTTTCTCGATGACGGCGAAATCCAAAGTGAATGCAGAGTCATTGCCAAGGCCCAAGGTTCGGAGGAAATTGAAGAGGAAGAAGGAGTTGTCTTTGCAAAGGGTAAGATGCATCCAACTTTCCGAGCGTGGCATTTCTTCGTGCGGCATCATCTCAACTTCTTCCCTTATTTGCGCTGTTTTAGCCCGCCAAGTTGGCTCGATTAGTTCCTCAGCATCGCTCCACGGAAGTTCAGCTCGGCTCATGCTGAGCGGATCAAGAGGAATCGGAGGCATCATTACCACTCCACAGGGTGTGACTACACTCGAGCTTTTTGATCTGGAGGAAGACGAGGAGCCTGAATCGGAAGATGGTTCAGAGGCCCAGCCGATGGATGCGTGAGCTTCATCAGATTGATCTGATCCGTTCTAGACGACGACATTTCGTGTTATGCTGTGGCATACGAATGTATATTACAATAACGTCTCATGAAGTTAGTACAACCGATTCGATTCAATCGTCCACAATCTACAGTTATTTTCAAGGGCCGAACAATAATCCTTTGTACATGTATGTTTGTCGCGTTTAAAGTTCTTCTCGGGTTGAGTGCTGCTCGGTAGATCCTGTTTCTTCTGAAGGTGGCACTTCTTCAGTGCTTGGAACAGTTTGAGGATCCTCAACCACGGGCTCACTTGCAGTTGCCGCTTCCTCTGTGGTTGCAGTAGCTTCCTCTGTTGTGCTTGTTGCCTCGGTGGCAGGTTCCTCTACATTCGCAGTTTCCTCCGCCACTTCCTCGTTGGCCGGTTCGTCAATTGTTGTTGGTTCCTCATTCGTCGTGTTTGCAGTTTCTTCCACCGCAGGCTCATCAGGAACTACAGTGGCTTCTTCCAGGGGAACTTCCCGGTCAGTTGCGGCAGTTTCTTCCGCTACTTCTTCACTGGAAGGTTCCTTTTCTGTTGCAGTGCTAGTAGTAGCAGCCGTATCCTCCTCGCTGGGAGCACTTTCTTCTGTTGTGGTATCACTCGTAGATGTTTCTTTGGGTTTATCATCGGTTGTTGGTTTGGCAGGCTGCTCCTTGGACTCTGATTTGATTGTTGTGGTTGTTGTCGTGACCGGTTTTGTGTCAGTCTCGACATCATCTTTTCCCCCTTGTCCGAGCGTGACAATCTTGACGAGCATTCCGTATACTCCTTTCCAGTTAACCAATCCCTCCCCTGCAGATGGAAATCGTTCCTCCAGTCCAAGTCGAAAGCTCTCCCCATTTTCCATAGGCTAGTACCACCACAATTTTATTGTTGGTTGTTGTGTTGTTGTTCGAACGATGATACCGTATCAGGTGAACCATTTAGGCGATCATCAAAATTGGGAGCCAATCATTTCAAAACAAAAAAATTCAAGATCAGATCAATGAATGGAGCAATAGTTTGTTTGCGGCGGCAAAATCATCGTATTGAATCCAGGACGTACCACATAATGAATGCAATAGGAATCCATAATACTGCAGGTCGTCATTACCACTGGAACGATCCCAGGATCCCCATGTGTTTTGGCATATTCTCGAATCGCAGGGAAAACCTTTCCGAGAAAAATGAAATCAATGCATGTTGGAAAAAGGGGATGGTGAGCCAAGACAGAGTAAGTGAAAATAATAAAGTCAGCCCAAAAAAATTTGTTGAAGTACACACGCACCTTGTAGGAATGCACCAAAGATGAGACAAATCCATTGGTGAATGTGAATTTGACCTTGGCGGCTCTCACAGCTGGCAATTGCTGCCGTTGGTACTTTAATCGCGGCCATAAATCCGCGGCTGGCATGTCATCTTGTTCTTGCTCTGTCGTTACTTTCATTTCCTTGTTCAGAGCTGCCATGGTAGCAATCCGTTCCTCATTGGACGTAACGGTCCCATCTCGCGCCACCAATAATTGAGGTGTTTGTTCCGTCAAGAGCACTCCACCGGCAAATCGTTGTCGTCTTCCATGGACCGTCATGGGATCATCGACATAAATGGTATGCATGACACTTTCGTATTGTCGTTCTTTCACGTTCAAATCGCCGGCAATGGATTCCAACAGGGAATTGGAGGCGGCATAATCCCGTCCAATCAATTTATACCGAAAATCGCCACCTCCAAAGGTACCCTCCTCGACCACCACGGGCTTCAAAGCTCCACTCGACAGGGTCATGTACGTCACGGCTATTGCCATCACGGCACAGATGAGTCGAAATTGACGTCTCTTATTGGGAGAGTCCGCAGACTCGTCCATCGTCAATTCATGGTAGTTCATCAACATCTTGATGGATCTATTTGATTTCTTTCAAATCAGTCGCAACAGTAGTTTAAAAAATGGGTCGTAACTGATTCGATTCTGCTGGATAAAAAGTAAGTAGTGCAGGAAGCAACAGGCAAATCTTGCTTCAATTGATAGTCTTTGCCAAACTTCTTCCGGCGGCAGCAGAAGAGATTGTTAGTCTTGAGTCTTGAGAACGAATTCAAGGGTCATCAGATTCTCGATCGTCGTCGGTGGCAGTCGAGAAAACAAAGGAAAGTGAGTCGCCTTGCGTCTTTATGTGAAGGTTAGGGTCCACGAAAACCAACAGCGCAACAACGGCAACACCGCAATATCCTCCACGCTCAAGCTTCCGCACCGTGTTCTTTTTGCTGTACCGGTAACAATACATAGCTTGTCTTGCCAATGCTGCCACCACCATTCCCTGCATAACACTACTAGTAGAGGAGACTATTGTACTTGCCAACCATAACAAGTAGCTGTATCATGTCTGCAGAACCTCAGCTAAAGAAGCAGAAGCTGCCCCCTCCTGCCATCACTAATCTTCATACATTGGTAAATCACAAGGAGATTTGGATTGAACAGATCCTTCCTTGTCTGGGCATGGGGCAGTTTGCCTTTGTTGGGAGCGTAAACAAGCAGTGGAAACAACTCTATCAAGAGTACTGTGACACTGTCAAGAATCCTCCTCTAGTCATGGCAAAAAAACACTGGTACGACTTGGATGGAATACGCTCATCAACTGACAAAGATACCTACTATCCAGCTGCCTTCTGCAATGAGTCGTGTGCAGAATACTGGCACAACTATCAATGCTCCAAGCTCATGAAGTACCCCAAACACCATGATGTTTGCACTGAAATTGCCAAAGTTGGGTTTCTGCCAGTGATGAAATGGGCACGTAAAAAAGGATTTCCATGGAACGAAGAGACATGTGCAGCTGCGGCCCATGGTGGACATCTGCATGTATTGAAATGGCTAAGGGAGAATGGCTGCCCATGGGACAACTGGACATGTTATAAGGCTGCTAGAAATGGCCATCTGCATGTCCTGAAGTATTCCCATGAACAGGGCTGTCCATGGAAAAAAAATACATGTTCTGCTGCTGCTGAGTGGGGTCATTTGGATGTATTGCAGTATGCCCATGAGAATGGCTGTCTGTGGAATGAAGAAACTTGTACCTATGCTGCCGAGGGGGGGCATTTGAATATTCTGAAGTATGCTCATGAGAACGGATGTCCTTGGGATGTCCAAACCTGTCTTGAAGCTGCACTGAAAGGTGAATTGGAAAGCCTGAAGTATGCCCATGCAAATGGTTGCCCATGGGATGAATATACATGTTACTCTGCTGCAGAAAATGGCCATCTTGATGTTCTACAATATTTACATGAAAACGACTGCCCATGGGACGAAGGGACATGTGAAATGGCTGCTGAGAATGGCCATTTGGAAAGCCTGAAGTATGCCTATGAAAATGGCTGTCCATGGCGGCTCAACAGCCGAACATGCAGCAATGCTGCGGGAGATGGGTACTTGGAAATCTTGAAGTATTCCCATGAACAGGGCTGTCCATGGGATGAAGAGACGTGTTCTGCTGCTGCTGAGGGGGGTCATTTGAATATCCTGCAGTATGCTCGTGAGAATGGATGTCCTTGGGATGCCCAAACGTGTGTTGAAGCTGCGGCAGAAGGTCATTTGGAAATCCTGAAGTATGCCCATGCAAATGGTTGCCCATGGCACAACTGGACATGTTCCTCTGCAGCAAAAAATGGCCATCTTGATGTCCTACAATATTTACATGAAAACGACTGCCCATGGGACGAAGGGACATGTGAAATGGCTGCTTTGAATGGCCATTTGGAAAGCCTGAAGTATGCCTATGAAAATGGCTGTCCATGGTTGTACAACAGCCGAACATGTGCCAACGCTGCGGGAAATGGGTACTTGGGAATCTTGAAGTATTCCCATGAACATGGCTGTCCATGGGATGAAGAGACCTGTTCTGCTGCTGCTGAGGGGGGTCATTTGAATATCCTGAAGTATGCTCGTGAGAATGGATGTCCTTGGGATGCCGATACTTGTGTTGAAGCTGCGACAGAAGGTCATTTGGAAATCCTGAAGTATGCCCATGCAAATGGTTGCCCGTGGAACAACTGGACATGCTCCTCTGCAGCAAAAAATGGCCATCTTGATGTCCTACAATATTCACACGAAAATCACTGCCCATGGGACAGCAAAGCATGTGCCTGTGCTGCTTTGAATGGCCATTTGGAAACCCTGAAGTTTGCCCACGAGAATGGCTGCCCATGGGACATCGGCACATGTCACAACGCTGCCAATAATGGACATCTGGATGTCCTGAGGTATGCTCATGAGAACGGGGCTCCTTGGGATGTCAGGGCTTGTCTTGCAGCTGCAGAAAAAGGTCATTTGAAAATTCTGAAGTATGCCCATGCAAAATGGTTGCCCATGGGATCATTCTGCCGTCCTGTCAGCCGCACGTGTCTCTGGGCGCAGGAGTGTCATCAAATGGGTAAAAGAGAATGGAAACAACATAGAAGTTTGAATGACATTATAAAGCCACATGTGGCAGGCATTGAGCAGACACTTCAAAAGATGCATTTTATCCATTACCAACCATATCTTCAGCGGGTCACCAGTCTCTGCTTCTGAAGCTGCAACATTATTAAGAGATCTAGGTAGCTCTGTCAAGTTGTAGACCATGCTGTTGCAGGAGCCGAAACTTTGTCTGAAGCCTGCTATTAATATCTTCAATGCAGCTAGCTAGTCTATTAGTGCGTCCAAAGCAATATATTTTTAAAAGTACCTGCTATCTTCGATGCGGCTAGCTAGTCTATTAGTCAAAGCAATATATTTTTAAAAGTACAAACCCAAGAGGAACTCGAAACGACCTCCCGCTCTCTATTCTCTAGCCAGAAGTAGGACAACATCGTCACTCTGCGCAGATTCTTTTAGAACGGTACATTGCCGCATATCATTTCGTCTCTGTGTGTGGCATCTTGCACTGGGATGGCCGCACCACTGTCTGTCGTCGTCGACACGTTGAACCATACAATCATGCCTTGGTCTTCGTGCAGAATGTTGTGACAGTGGAGCACAATTCGTTGGGCATAGTCCAACACTCGAAATCGCAATCGACAAGTCGTATCCGTGGATGATGATACAATGGTATCGTAAAATTGTCCATCGATATGGTGCGGTCCACAGTCAAACGTTTGTACGGGATAGACATGCATGTGAAAGGGATGAATGTCGCTGCCCCGTACAACAAATTCTTGGTACGAATTGTAGGGTATATCTTGTAAATCGAGTAGAGGCAATTGAGCATCCCAAGACATGTCGTTGATGGTCCGATTGATCAATGTCAATGTGTGAGTCTGAAAGTAGTGCATATCATTGGAGGAAGATGCCGTCAACAGGTCTGCGAGATGGGGAGGATAGTTTGGCTTCCAAGAACGACGTTGCGGATTGTTGCTGTTGTCGTCATAATAAAAGGGGTCGGCAAGGACAGTATTCGCGCTTTTGGGAACTATCACATGAAGTGACCCCGCGGTATGATTGTGTACCAAAACGTCATGGATACCCAGTGCGTTACATCGAATGGCCAAATCGAGACGACCGGCTCCAGTAGAGTTGAAGGTTTGTTGCGATTGCATTTGTGGTGTTTGGGTGAGCCACATCCCATCGGTTGCCGCCAAGTGTACTTGACAACCATTTGGAAATGTCACTGGTACTCGCTCTCCCTTTGGGTCCACCGTCAAGAGCCTCAATCGGTACCACACGTCCTGTTCCAATTCCAATGCCGATAATTGGCTACTAGTAGAACTTGTTGTAGTTGTTGGCGTGTACAGTGCCGTTCGTTTGGTCCCTTTGGTGTAAACGACCATGAGAAGTTCATTTTGTAGCCATTGTTGAATGTTCTGGTATTGTGTTTGTAATGGTGGATGAGCAACCTCCTGTTCACTTTTGTCCTTTGCCAAGAACAACGACAACGAATCTTCTACAATCAGCATACCGTACGCTCCCCCCGTGAGTTGTTCTTGGGCATTCCCCTGTCCATGCGGATGAATCCAAAAGGTTCCTCCCATGGCATTACGCGGCAAATCCCAGTGATAGACGAGACAATTTCCCGGTTGCACGGTACGCGTGATATCATCGGCATTGCCATCTCCCGCAATATGAAGGCCATGGGTATGCAGATTGGTGACTTGATTGTTGGCATTGGCATTATTGTGAAGAACCAATCGATAGGATTGTCCCGGTGTCAAGCGAATGACAAGTCCAGCGGGGCCACACGAAGAAGGATTGGATTCTTCTTTTGGAGGATAATGTGTTGTTAGCTGTCGGTATCCAAAGGTTGATGAGTTTCCTTCTTGACAGAACTCTACATGCGCCACGTAGATGATCTCATTATTTCCTTGATCTTGCAGATGATGATGTTGCTCCCATTGCAATTCCACAAGAGCTCGATGTGATTGTGCTTGTGGTGGTGGTGTTTGAGGAGCTCTCAAGGCAGGAGAAGACCACAATAAGTGGGGTAGAAACACGCAAAAAGCCCCAATTATTAGGAATCCCACTATAAAAGGTATCCATTTTCGACACGCTACCAGTACTGTCTTTTTCTCTCCAAAGACAGCTTCAGGATCATTATCAGCCGCACTTTCTAGGGTATCACATGTGGGAACATCCGGAATCCGTTCGTATTCCTTTTGCGTCTTCCAAAAGTATTCCACCATTTCTGTCGTCGTCAAGATAGATAAAGATAAGCAAATTGATTGAATGCGTGGATCTTCAATCGAATCAAACCGAAGCGTAACACATTGTGGATTGTGCTTTGCTTTGCCTGCCAGGTACTAGCTAGTATAGACAAGTTTATTATTCCTTCTCTACGAAGTAGTCATCGTCAACGAAGCATGCAAAGCGAATGCGTTGCCATGCAATGGAGGCACATCGAAAAGTGTTCGGAACGAACAGCTCAGACAGATGACGCCGCCACTTCATCCAGGGTTCCGTTTGGTGTTGCCTTAACCTTACCGTAATTCGATGTTTTTCCCTTTCTTACCAAATCCAGCTGGCTTATTGCTTGACATCACCGCAAACGCGTCCACTATCACTCCATTCGACGATCTTTCACTGCCAACGGTACTCTAGTATCTACGGTATCTAACACCACCCCGTCAAGTCAACTCAAGTCAAGTCAATTCAATATTATACAATACAATACAATGGCATCCATTAATACCAGCACTACCCACTTTCTCCCCGAAGTAAAACCGCAACAGGGTGAAATGACATTGGAAGCGGCCGAAATTTTGCGTTTGATTGCCGCTCATTTGACGGAATGTGGTTTGTCCCACACCAGTCGAGTCCTGCAACAAGAATCGGGGATTGGTGCGGCGGGATGCATCCGGGCCGTCCACTCCAATCTCAAAGCGTGGGCGCTACGAGGCGAATGGGGGACCATTCTCGAGTCACTGGCGACTTTGGATAAGGCCAAGTGTTGCAAGACGATTGTCATGACGACCAATCATACTACTACTAACAACAACAACACTACAGCCGAGTCGATATTGGAACACTTGTTGGCCGATGTCCACGAAATGGCCATTCTGGAATTGGCCGCCGCAGGGGACATGGCACTCGCCTATGCGACTCTGCGACTGGTAGAAGATGACTTGGACAAATTGCCAGCTGCCAGCAGTCATGACAACAACAGCAATACTAATAATAATAAGAAAACCAACGAGTACAACCTGTCGCGCAAACGGGATTTGGAACAACGGCTCGCCGCTCTGGTATCACTACGGAGTGCTGCTGCTACTGCCGACAATAACAACAATGACTTGCCACCCAATTTTTATGGAAGTTCCAACAGGACCAAACAAGAACGACGAGACGATATTGGCACTCGATTGACAGAAACCATTCCCATGGTCCCAAAGTCACGCCTCACCAGTTTATTGCAACAAGCTCTCAAATGGCAAGCTTACACGGGTCTCTTGCCGAGAATACGAAATCATTGGAGTCACCAAGAAGAGGAAGATATTGTTACTATGGCTACTGCCAATGATGATATCACAAGCAATACAAACGACAACAACATCAATAAGAAACGACCCAAAAAGAGAAAACGAAAAGTCTTTGATTTGGTACTCGGAGAGGTAGAGATGGATGCGGTCATGGTGGGAGACACTCCACTCGAAGATGCCGTCCCATTGGATCCCATTCCCAGCAAGCCCTACACCACCATCAAATTTGGAAAAAAAGCAACGGCAGAATCTGCACTCTTTTGTCCCGATCAAGTAGTGGCCGATGCTCCCGCCACCACTACATTTTCACTCGTCACCGGATCATCCGATGGATTGGTCGAACTCTACGATGCACACGACAAGTACAACTCCTTGCGAATGGATCTCAAATATCAACAAGAGGATGAACTCATGGGACATGATCTAGGAACAAGTGTTCTGGCAATGGCAGTTACGGCCGATGGAACCATGTTGGCCACGGGAAATACCAAAGGAGTGGCCAAAATATGGAACATTGCCACTGGCAAGTGTTTGCGCACCATTCCGGCACATGACGCACCCATTACGTGTCTGGCATTTGCACCGGACATGGCGCACATTTTGACCGCCGGTCACGATGCCAATTGTCGCGAATTTGGACTGCGAACGTCACGAATGCTCAAAGAGTTTCGGGGACATTCGTCGTACATTTACACTTGTCAATACGTTTTGCGCAAAGGAGGACAGCAATTGAATGTCGTGACCAGTTCCGCCGATGGAACGGTTCGAATTTGGAGTGCCAAAACGTTGCAAGTGATACGGGCGCTAAGACCAGTCTCCCTCGGAGATGTCTTGAGTGCCGTGAAAACGTCCGTCACGGTCAATCAACAATCTGACTTGACATCGGGAGGGTCTCCCGCCATTCATTCCGTCTTGTACCTGCACACTCCTGCCGATACCATGATTATTGTCCCACGTGGCAAGAGGGCCTTCCTGGTCAATTTTCAGGGAACTGTCTTGCGAACATTTGACGATGACACGGGCAAAGTCTTTGTCGCTGCCACGGTCAGTCCCTCCAATCACTGGTTGTACTGTGTCACCGAAGAAGGCATCTGTTGTGTCTTTGACATTGCTTCTGGAAAACTCGAAAAGTCCATACGAAGTTTCGGGGAGGAAACGACTAGCAAGTCCAAGGACGGCGGCGTAAGAGCCGAGATTACTCAACTCGTGCATCACCCCCAAAAAGGAATCCTGGCAGCATTTTCAAACAACAAGGGACAAAAGAAGGGACAGTTGGTTCTTTGGAAATAAATAAGATACAATGCAGTGTGGAGATACTACAACGTGTATAGTGTGAAGATAAAAAATTCACTGTGTCATCGTTCGTTAGAAGGAAATTTCTAGACAAACTACTGTAGCTAGTTTACATGTTGTTGCCCTACCGGTACCGCTAGATAGGACGCTATCTCTTCATGCTTGTTTTGATCGTTCTGTACGCTTCGGTGATCAGCTTTGATCTCTCCACAGCTCTTAGCTTCTCAGCTTCAGTTGCCCCTGCCTGTGTGTCTGTGCAGGTAGGAAGGTAAGCACATAATGTGAGAATACATTTAATTAATCAAAAGCCTCTTATGAAAGACTCTGGTCATATAATACTTCAAGCATTGACTTACCAGGGTGATGTTTCAGCATCTCCTTGCGAAAGGCGGCCGAGACTTCTGATTTGGTCGCTCCACGGCGAATGCCCAGCACCGAGTATGGATCATTAGGATCAAAGTCCCACACGTACTCTTTCTTTTTTGTCTGTTGTTGAGTTTTCCTTCGTCCTTGTTGTTGCTGTTGCTGCCGTTGGGAATACCCTTGCTGTTGTTGCTGGCGACTGTATGTGCTCTGTTGTTGTTGTTGTTGTTGCTGCTGCTCCCACTGTTTCCTGGCCCACTCTTCCCAATCCTTGTACCAATCAAAGTCGGATGGTCCATGCTGGGTTTCGGTTCCTCCTAGAAACTGGAGAATCTTGTCTCGATTCCTGAAAAAGTATCGTTGCGCCGATCCATTGTCCACAAAGTCCGTTCCATAGGAATGAGACGCCTCTTGCGCACTCTTTTCGTATTCTCGTTGTCGTTCCCATTCCGCCGATGACGATCGCGTCTCATACCACGGTTGTATGATTTTGCGAAATCCCACAAAGAGTCCTCCCAGAAACGCCAGTGCGGGAATGCGAGCAAGGATGCGACCCACAATACCGGCAGTGAATTGTAGTGCAATGGCCAAAATGGCCAACAATCCTCTCGGATTGGTTCGTAGTCCCGTCTGAACAACCTGTTGCGCGGCAATCCATGTCCCCGACAAGAAGTTTTGAGAGGCTTGATTCATGGCTTGCTGATCGGGTTGGTAGTTCCCAAAGACTCTGTGGTCGACTCCGGAAACTCCCGTGGCCTTGTCGCATCCGGAAGTAAATGCTCTGTATTGGATGCCACCCAGTAGTGTGTAATCAATAAAGTAGATGGGTATGTATACTCGACGCGAGGATACAATTTCAGTTTGTAGTTGTACCGTGCCATCGGCATCGGCCGCAATGTTTTCGAGATCTTCCACGAGGGACGTAAATGCCGCATTCCGCGTGGCATTCCAAGGATCCGGATAGACTTCTATGCGATCACCCGATTCGGCCAGTTGCATGTCTCGCAGCATGTACTTTTCAAACGGAACCGTTTGATCGCCCATGAATACCAACGTGGTATTGACAATGGGATGCACCAAACTTCGTCGAAAGCCGTAGCCGGCATAAGCACCCAACCCCGGCAAGTGAATGACAGATTGCTGACTGCTGTAAATGCTGGAAAAGAGCGCCGGTTTCCAATCATAGCGCTTTTTGCCATTGGCATCTGTCACTGTATATCTCATATTCAAATCAAACGACCACACTGGAACATAGGCAGCGCCTATCCGTACAGAATCCCAGCTCATCAGGTAGCTGCATACATGTAATGTGCATGGTGTAAAAAACAGAAGAAACACAAGAAAACATAAGAGTTGGTGAGGTCCAAGGAGGGGTAGCATCGTAACAACATCCGCCAAACTAGCTAGTAGCTATACTGTTGCACGTACTTGAGCCCTTGATCGTCGACACTCCATTTCCGAAACTTTTCCAAAGCCTCTTCGGGTGAGATGGAAAAAGGCAGGGCATCCAGCTTGAAGCCACCACCGCCTCGACGTGACTTAGAAGAAGATGAAAACCATCGAGAAGAACAAGTTTCGTTACTACTTGGCAACCGGCCAAAGGACGCGAAGCTATTCGCAGACACACTCAGAGCTCTCCATGGCTTGATGTTGTTGGTGGCTCCTACCGATGCCTGGAATCGAACAAGCCATCGTCCGCTCTTCATCGTCATCTTGCAGGCTGTTGGATAGACATATTTTTCAACAAAAACGATTTTTCGACGGATCTTGGATCTTTCAAATTTGAGTCCAGTGAATCGAGTCGATCAATCCACGAAACAATTTTGGCGGACCATAACATGCAGCAGCAGCAACAACAACAAAATCACAATTACAATAATTGACGACCAAGACATCGTCTCCTTCCCCGTCGACCACACCATCACAGCAAAGACCTTGTCCCAGCTCATAGTCGAACACTAGAAAATCAACAAGCTACAATGTCGTCCACCGAACCTTGCCAAAAGAAACAAAAGTTGGCCTCTTCTCCTACCAAAGAGACTGCTGCGGTCACCAATCTTCAGTCATTGGTAGATCGCAACAAGGATATTTGGATTGGCCAGATCCTTCCGTGTCTGGGCATGGGACAGTTTGCCTTTGTTGGTAGTGTCAACAAGCAGTGGAAGCAGCTCTATCAAGAATACTGTAACTCTGTCAAGGATCCTCCTCTCATCACCGATGAAAACTATGATGAGCGCCTAGCAACTTACAAAGATACTTACTATTCGGCTGCCTTCTGCAATGAGTCATGTGCAGAATACTGGAACAACGATCAAGGCTCAGGGAAAAATCCCATTCATGAAGATGTTTGCACCACAATTGCCAAAACAAGGTCTCTTCCAGTGATGCGATGGGCCAGAGAAAAGGGATTTCCATGGAATTCAGAGACATGCGAGGCTGCAGCACAAAATGGGAGTTTGGATATTCTCAAGTATCTTCATCAACAGGGCTGCCCATGGAACAAATGGACATGTGTCAGTGCTGCCCGGTTTGGACATCTGGATGTATTGAAGTATGCCCATGAAAATGGCTGCCCATGGGACAAATTGACATGCAAAGGTGCTGCCGGGTTTGGACATCTGGATGTATTGAAGTATGCCCATGAAAATGGCTGCCCATGGGACAGCAAAACATGTGACATGGCTGCTGAGGGGGGTCATTTGGACACCTTGAAGTATGCCCACGAAAATGGCTGCCCATGGGACATGAACACATGTCACAAAGCTGCCAATAATGGACATATGGATGTCCTGAAGTATGCTCATCAGAACGGTTGCCCATGGAATGAATATACATGTTACTTTGCTGCGGCAGGAGATCATTTGGAAGTTTTGAAGTATGCCCGTGAAAATGGGTGTCCTTGGGATCATTCTTCGGTCATGGGAGCTGCACTGAGACATGGGCGCAGGGATGTCATCAAATGGGTTGAAGAGAATGGAACCCCTGGTGAAGTTTGAAATGTCAGTATAAGGCTACATGAGCAGGCATTGAGCAGTTGCTTCAAACGATACATTTTGGCCTTTACCAGCCATATCTTCAGTAGGTCACCAGTCTGTTTCTGAAGCCGGCAACAAGCACGTGTAGCGCAACACTAAGAGATCTATAATAGGTAACTCTTTAAAAATGTAAACCATGCCGCTGCAGGAGTGGAAACTGTGTATGAAGCCGGCAATCTTCGCTGTGGATAGATAGTCTTCTTATTGAGTTCAAAGCTTTGTTCTGTGCTATTAGCATCGCAATTGTGCTGCTACCTTGCTAGTCACAATATCCAGCGCACAACTTATGCAAATAATTGCATTCAGCAATTGTCTATAGATTCTGCGCAACTAGTTTGGCCATTTGAACATCCTGCATTGCCATGCCCGATGAATCGAATATGGTAAACAAAGCTTGGCTCTTGGCGGCAGCACCGCGGTCTACGGCTAGCTTGCCCGTTGCCGAATCCACCACACCAGGTTCGCCCAATTCTTTGAGTGGGAATTTGAATCCCTCACACCTAGAATTCTGAAACTCGCCTCGTTCCACAGTTTGCAACAAGGAATCTACCAAGCTGACATCCGCTAGCTTTAGCAAATCCAATGCAAGCTCACATTTCCCCGGCGAGTCGGATCCAATGGCTGAAATGTGCAGGAACGGGTTGTTCCCGGCCTTTGGCAAATCCACGTCGCCAACGTCCAGAACGGGAGACCGTGCCGGAGTCACCGAATGAATCACTTGGCACCCGTGAAACTTTGAATTGTCGTCGTATGGTTCCATCAGTGTCCATTGCCGATCCGGTTCGTGGGGTGATTCCTTCATGGTTTGAATAAACTTTTCCGCGGACGCTCGCGACGACGTCTTGATCACGACTCTAGATTCATTGGGGTTAATAATCTTGGAAGCTGCCAACAATCGCAGCTGCCAAATGGCTTGCACGCCTCCTCCAATCACGCCCATTTTTTGCACCCTTGTGCCAGCCGCCAAAATGGCTGCTCGTGTTGCCACCGCTGCGGCCGCGGCAGTCCGAATCTCGGTAAGGAGCCCCTCGTCACACAGAACTGCCTTGAGACGAAGGGTCTGAAAGAACGCATGAAAAAAATGGATGGAAAGCAAGAATTTAATGAGCCGTCCCAAATTCATGCTCAAGCCCAATCGCAATCCAAGGGGGAAAAGCAGGTACCTTCTGATCGTACACCGACACGGACCCGGTGTTACCACTATGCTTCCCCCCTCCAGCAGCACACTTGGAAACCATGACTGTGTCACCGGATGCATATCCCGTCTTGATGCAGACTGCAAGGATGAGCAACAACGCACAAGGGGTAATTTTAGCAGCGTTCAACAGTATTCACGCGAAAGAACAAATAATGAATGCATCCACCAAACACCCACCTTGAGCCTGAGGACCAGCAGCAAGTGTTGCGTAGGGCGGCTGCCCAGCTGTTTGAATCGGAAGGCTGGCACATTTGGAAGAAGAGGAGGATGACGACATTTGAAAGGCTTCCAGCTGATTATCGAGAATGCTCTTGACGCCTTCTTCCGTCGACAGTATCTTTGTTATTATCCCCAGTACTTCGTCAAATGGTACAAGTTTAGGCGGCGAGGAAAGAGCATTCTTGTGCAAATTAGGATCGTACGCAGTCAAAGAGGACGCCATTTTGTTAGCAAGACATACACAGAGGAGAGATATGACTGCAATTAACTTCTCCACTCTGTAAAGAGAAGATTGACACTCGACTCGTCACTCGACTATCGACTCGGCAGAACGACCGTCGAAAGCACTAAAATTATTTTAAATTGAGAAGGCGAATGGCAACATTAAGATATATCGCCTTCCGTGACCGAAAAATCGGAACTTCGAAGGTCCCCACGCCTTGGGCGAGTTGGCGAAGCGACGATTATTAGAAGAGAGATCGAGTACCACCGCCACTTAGAACAAAAGCCGTTGAGATGGATGTAAACAAACTTGGGTATTTAGATTGTACTGTTGGACCGACACAACCCCACAACTCTCCAACAATTACTCTGCCCTCTGAATCTGACTCGACTCTGGATTTGGAAGGGTGAAGCAACCCTCGGTACCGGCCTTCATTTACGACCAAGTTGGATTACGACAATGATGCGGGCTCTGCTGATTGCAGTGGCATGCCTCAGTGTTGAGCAGGTGCTGTCACAGACCACATGTAAAAAGGGCGGCTCAAAAATCCCACACATGAAGGCCTTGTGGCAAGATGATTTCCCCAATGATTTGGAAGTAGAGGCACTTTGTGACGGGACCATTACTGTTATGGATGATGGAGAAATCTGTATTGATGGGAGGGTCAACTATGAGCAGTTGGCAGAGGCATTCGGCACACCCATCCGACAACCAGCAGCCAAATCAATCTCTATAACAGGTCACCTAATCACGGCGAGTGCCAATGTCATTCTTGGAACAGAGGCCCACTTCCTCTATGACTATGTCACTAGCTATTCTGTTGGCCGCAGCAGCAATGTCCCAGCTGGACCTGGCATGGCAGATGATGTGTTTGTGGCTAGTCGGGGCATGATCAATGGTATTTGCCTTGACAAATCCTTCACAAGACCAGCAGAACTCTATGCAATCACTCATGACATTTGGCTTCCTTCGGGTGCCAAGTCAAAGAAATATGCTAATGCCAACATTATCTATGCAAGTCGATACTCCGTGGTGGCAGAGTACCACAAACCATCAAACGTCGGTCCCTTCTTTGGAACCATATTGTGGTCAGTAACAACCTTCTTTGCCGGGATCGTCCCAAGTTTTATCTTCCAATACATACCTATTCTGGGAGCCACTGGAATCTTTCGGTACTTTGTCACTGGTTCCTTGTCAACGGGACAAGTTCCTGTCCCCATTACTGCCCCCGATGTGATTGTTGAGGATGTTCAGATTGATACGGAATGGGACACTCTGGTTTCTGCCATGGAAGATGGCCTCTTTACGAAAGATAAGGTCCCACTCTACTTTGGAGTTCTTGCCAAAAAGATTACCCCTCTTTCAAACAAGGCATGCTGGTCTGTTCCAGTTGCTTCCATTGATATTCAAGCACCAAAGGGAAGTGGGGATCAATTGGACAAGTTCATCAAAGAAACAGTGCTGCCAGCCCTCAAAAGCAGAGGCAACGTGGCGCTGCATTTTGGGAAACGGTTGGACAGTGGTTCTGAAATTGTATCCTCGGCACTCTCCACGTACAACCGCCAATGTGGAGTGCAACTAGGTGTGACGCCTACCGAATGCTACCACCCTGCCTGCAATAGAGAAAGCACCATGACAAACTTTACATGGCCACCATCCATTTACCAACCTGCCAAGCAGAAGCAGAGTAAAGGATCCAGTGATGACAGCAGTGACGACCGTCAACTGAGGAGTTAGGGTATGCAAGCAGCAACCAGGGACTTCTGTTTCGTGAGTGTGGAGAGGTAGTGACTCCTTTCTGGGTTGCGTTGGTCAGTTATTCAGTCGAAACACAGGTGACACCAATCAATCCAAGACATGTTTTTGCCTACAGTAATCTCTTTAATAATAAAGTTCTCGTTTCATGAAAGACAGGCTGCTTTTGGTGGCAAGTGAACGACAGATGGGTCCTGCCTCTAGCCAGCCCTGCACCTGCACCTGCACCTGCACCTGCACCAGCACGAGTACTAGTATGGTACTACTAGTACATGCAGATCACGAAGTCAGGGCTGATTGCGACATCGCGATGGCCATCGGTGCGGCGCTGGCTGGGTTTTCAGTTCCTGTCATCGGAAACAATCAGCCAGCAAAGCGGCCGCGCCTCTTTTTGGATTCAATTTTTGAAAGATTTAGGAGGAGTTTCAAACGAAAGAATTAGGGGGACGTTTTTCAAACGAACCCGCCCACAAAATGGCTCTTGAACACATTTTTGAAATCAAAATGAAGTCGAAGCTTGCGTCGATGAAGTGGATGATCAACTACATGTAACTTGCCTTTGCCTAGAGGAAAGTTCATTTGACTACTCGTAATGCAAACATGAGTGTCAAGTCGTCTTTCACGCTGCGTCCTCAGGCAAGCAGTGCCTTTTCCCAGTTTCCAAGCAGTCCAAGCAGCAGTGACAGGAGCACCAGAAACCGGTCGTCCCTTTTGGTGCAGTCAGTGCAACGATCCGACAACCAGGCACCGCCAACAATGGATAATAGCGAAAATCACAACAGTTCAGAAGGAGATAATGATAGATTGGGGTTCTTGTGGAAAACGAGACGAGTAGGTGGACTGGCTAACACTGATGCGGCTGTAGGCGGGGTAGCTCTGAGATCCTACTCACCTTTCGAGCCACTCATTCTAGATCGAGGAATGAAAGATGGGGTCATATCCCCACTTCCAGAGGAAGAATATCAAGTCTGGAAGGAACGGGAATGTCAATCGGTTCCCTCAAAGGTTGTGGCCACGCGTGGGGAAGACCCATCTTTGCACTCAGATTTGAAAGTACCCAAAGGCAGTCAACAGGTACAGATGGATACAACTTCCTTCAGTGCTCCTCGTGCCATTCGAGCCACACCATTTGAACCCATGATAGACCAACGCAACATGAAGGACGGTGTTGTGTCACCCCTGTTACTCGAAGAATACAGCGCATGGAATGGTGGTCGATCCATTGTCACATTTCGATCATCCGACAACGAGGAACACTCTTGGCGAAGACGCTGCATGCTATCAGAGCTTGCAAGACTGGATGCTCGCAAGCGAACGCTCCATGTTATGGAAGAAAACAGACAACTAAGAATTCAAATGATCAATCAACAAGCAGAACACCTTTCTCTGAAGACAGCAGCGAGAAAGCGACGTCGTATAGAAGAAACTCCTACAGCATTGCAGGGCGGTGCTTGTGTGGATGTGGATGGATCAGGGAAGGAAGAAGTAGTACCGGCTGACAGCGAGCTTGAAATCACGGCCAAATCTCCTGACGAAGAAAGGCTGGGTCCAGCAAGTTCCGATTCAAAGGATAGTAGTGAGGCTCAGCTTCAACAACAGCCAGCACCAACAGAGCCCAGTGATATGCCCTCCACTGCGCATTCCTTGGCAACCAGTCGTATCCCCAAAGAGAACGCTATCGAACTTGATCCGTCTTCAAGTGGAAACGAAAAGCAAGGCACCAGCAGTAACACATGTCAACAGTCTGACAACAGTAGTGTCAAGAGCCATGCTGGGAGTCTCAAAATATCGGTCAACTCCAGCTTGAGCCAAGATGATAACAGAAACAGCAACGACGCTGAGGTCTGTGTTCCTTCTGGCGAGAGTATTCCGAGCAACGAGAATGAATCTCCTTCTCAACCATTCGACAAGAGCATCAGCGAGAGCACCGAAATCACGAACTCTTCGAAGGGCAGAAGTCCGACTGCTGCAAGTGAAAAGGATGGCGAGGATGCTGCCAGGACCGGCAGAAACGACACGGACGTTTCAGCCCAGGACAGCAGCGCCAAAGGAAAACGTCCTAGTGTCACTGTTAACGGGGAGGAGGATCTTATTAGTCGGAATGCTTCGAACCCTTGCAGCGGGCAAGTAGACGTGGTCGAGGAAACCGCAGATGGCAACGTGAAAGAAACGACAAGTCTCATGGCTGAACTGGAGAAGGTAAACGACGATGCAAATCAACAACAAATGGCAACTGAGGAGACCATTGGTGGAGATGATATGGATGAAGTGGAAGAGGCAAACGACGATGCAAACCAACAACAAAAGGCAACCGAGGAAAGCACTAGTGGAGAGGATATGGATGAAGTCCAAGGCAAGGCCTCTCCTATGGGCAGCGGCGGAAACTCCCTCAACAAAGCAGCTGACTGCAGCCAAGATATTCCATCCATGAACGAAAGCATCAGCGAATGCACTAAAACTGACGACAAAGCATCGTTTATCAATCTTCAAAGAGGCAGCAGAGGACGCAAACGCACGGCAAGTCCATCGTATGACACAAGCAACGACAGCGCCCTTCCGATTCTCGCTCGACTCGGAGTACCAGAGAACGAGAGCAATCACATGGGGGATGACAGCGTGCTGGTGCCATTTTTGGGTACTTTGGCCCAAGCAGATTGCTCAGAGATGTCAGAGCAATCCTCTCCAAAACGACGAAGACTCTCGTTTGAACACGTCGCAACTCAGCAGGATCATGCACTTAATGACGAAGGTGTGGCGAACACAGATGGACGGCGTTCATCGATCTTGACCTCTGTACACGACACAACCATCACGGAAACATTAGATATCCAATTTACACCCCCTTCGAGTGAACCCGTTGCGCGTGTTGTTCATGGAGAACAATCCGACAGCAGTGACGTTCTGCAAAATGAAACAATTGAGGTGATGGTTGATGAAGAATTCGAGAACTCCTTGACAGCGTTGGATGTATCAGCAATCACAACTACCTCTCCGAGTCCCTTCATCGGGTCGAAGAAGGAGCATGCACGTCGTGAAGTTTTAATTAACAACGAAGATTTGTTTGCCAACGACGAGGACTTCGCAAAGGCTATTGCCGTCCAAGAACAAACCTCTGAAGATGTCGTCAATAGCAAACCCTCTCCAGCTACGAAAGGCGACGGGGAGACATCCACGAAACGAACCAAACTAGACGACGATCATGTCTTTTCCGCAAAGAAGAGAGAGTCCGTGGGCACAACATCAGGCGACTCAACCGATACTGAAATGTCGCCTGCCAAGGCCGCCCAGGTTGATGCTAAAGAAAAGCCAAACACCTCAGCAACGAAAACAACTACGGCCCATGCAGAGCCGGCAAAGGTCGAAACGCAACCCTCTCCAGAAGTTGTTGAAGACAAAAAGCGGTCATTAGCTGACCAAAGCGACAGAATCGACAACTCCGCAGTCTCGAGCAAGACCTCGACAAATCATTCTGCTGTTGCCGTACCGGAGAACGCCCCAGTTGCCGCGAACAAGAAAACAAAGTCGAGGAAGACTGCCAAAGGAGCGTCAGCGGCACCAGCTCGTGTCACCCGGAGTCGCGCAAGAAAGATAAAAGAATCCGAGGAGCCTGTTTCCAGTGTCATTGGCGAGACTACTAGCTCCCCAAAGTTAGGATTCAGTCATCAAAAGGAGGACGCTCGAGGGACCCTTCCAATTGACAAGACTGTTGTGCTGGATTCGGCAGATGATGTTGACCCCAAAGCAGAACTAGAGCCTGTTGCCGAGGTCGACTCCACTGAGAAAGTGACAAAAACGATCGACAACAACTCTGGCGCCGCGGAGAATGCCAAGGCATTGCCCCTTGCAGTTCCAAAGTCAAACGCTCAAAAGGAAGCAGCAAAGCCAATCAACACGAATGACACCAAAGCTGAGGGTGAAGATCCATTGGCATCTTCCTTGACATCAACCGAATCCGATCAGCCAGGCAAGAAACCTGGCCGCCGTCGCCGAGGAACTTTCATTGCGACTTTGAAGGCTCCTGTGCCAAAGCGAAAGAGAAGAAACACCACACGACGCTGAAGGATTGTAAGGACCATCATTGCCCTAACTATTCTGTTTTCCTCAAACACGTCAACAACCTTTGAAGATATATACTAGTATTACTATAGAAACGCTGCATATTATGATATACACACCATTATTAGGCCTATTCGATGAATATTTGCAGTTCCATGGGTACGAAGTCAAAAAGTTGTGAGAACTTCGATTGCTCATTCCCAGAGACCGAAGAACCCGGGAGCACCATGCCCGTCGTTCCTTTGTTTGATTGAGCAATATCGGGAGCTATCTTGAGGTAGCATTGGTGTACTAGTACAGTAGATTGTTTCTTTTACATCCTCACCAAGAATAGTTCCAGTGCTCAGTCGCTTTTGGCCAATGTATACTTTTGATGTCGCTGCCTGTGCCTTGCCTTGAGAAGAAGTCGACCTCTCACAAGTCAGTCCATCACTTCGAAAGTGTGTTGCTGTGATGGATATCCGAGGGCGTGAATTGGCGACAATGAATCTCGGTTGACCCTAAGCACTGGTCCGTGTCATCCAAGAGTCTTGTCACATGCAACGAGCACACTTGTCGATCGTCTTCGTACATGACGCCATTGAGAGAATCCAATACAAACTTGGCCAAGTTGTCGACATCCGTACGCGTCAAGGCAGTAATCTGTGGTGGTGCCGTGTCGCGTAGCCTGCCCGGTCCTGGTTTGCCTCCCACAAAGTGGCTCTTGGGTCGTTTCATTCGAAACAGAATGGACATGATCACGGGGGTTTCCGCGGGAAACAGTGGAGTGGTTGGGTTGGCAGTTGGCACATCCATTGTTGTATTGAGAATATGCAAGGTCACATTACGAAAGGATTCCTGAGATTTGGCAGAAGGGTTGTACATGAAACCTCGTGCGGTTCTGTGGCGTCGTAGAGGTAGTGGATTGCCATGGACTACAAAGTGGACATTTCTTGGTTCATCCAGGTGCAGAGTAGCTACATCAGAATCCACACTCCAGTGCATCACTTCAGCCTTCTTCTTCTTTTTCCTCTTCTTAGACGTTGTTTCTTTGCTCTCTCCAGACTTGCTGCTGGCCTTTTTGGGTTTCTTCGTCTTTGACAGTGTCGCCTTTACTTTTCCATTCTTCTTTGTCACACCTTTGATTCTGCTAGTGGATGATGACGATGAAACTTCTTTCTTAACACCCTTTTTTGCTGTTGTTTTTGTTTTGACATTGACATCTCTTGTTTCTGATGGACTTGATGTTGCTGCCAAAATCTGAGGTCCCACGTGATGAGTTGTCCCCCAAGAGACTATCCGATGCAACTGATGATGGCCTTGAAAGCTGGTTGTAGCCACTAAGTTCAGTATGGCTGATACAAGCCACAACCAAACATGCATTTTACGACGGACAAAACGGGGTCTCATGTTGTCTTTACAACTACCTACTACTCGAATCCAGAGGTTGCATCTAGCCAGTACTGACAATATTCCAAAGGCAGTACTTGTGGCGGCAAGGGTCAAAACATTGGCATCGGAAAATGAAAGATCCATGGATCCAAAATAAGCCCGTTAAGTTGGCATAAACTCACCTGGGTGGCCAGGTGACTACACTCGCTCCGGAATCTTTCCAACTTTCCATCTTGCCGCTGAAACTACATGTAATGGCTGGCAACGGCTCTCCATGGTGCAGAAGGCCATGTGAATGTGTTGCCAAGGGATAGTCTTTGGAAGCTATGAAGTACGGTACCCCGGGAAAGCAAGTATCCATAGATGAAGTCACATGATGTCGCGCTACCGTATGGGGGTGGCCTTGAAAAATGCTCATGAGAATGGTTGCCATTGGGTCCGTCCAAATTCTGCAAGTCAAATCGAAACTGCTCAAACATAGAAGGCCATGCCGGTAGCTAGAGCACATAATTCTTTTCTCAATCTCTGTGTGGCTGGATACCGGAGCTACCCTGGTGACTCTTAACTTCATGTTATCTGAAGGTAGGTGTTAGTGCTCAGAAGGTTTTAAGCCGAATTGTCGTACCCCGGTAAGGGCTTGGAGGTTCGGCCGTCGAGAATAGTCTCGTTCGAACCACACATCATTGCTAGAATTTGAACTTTAAAACTCCCGTGACGCCTCGCGGCGTCTCAGGAGCTGGAAGCATCAAACTCACACCTACCGCAACATCGACGATTGGAGACAGGTGCACCACCGGAAGGAGGTTCTAGGAAATTTCACGAATGTGTTTAGAATGCATTTTCCTGCCATTTGGGTTGTTGCTGAAGCATGGCCAGGTCCTACTATTAATAATATGCACTGGCAGCCGGATAGAGAGACCAGGTCCCTCTGATGAAGTACTAGCTAGCTAGCTACCAGCTGGTAGTAGGACACATATGACTGATTGGAGGAGAAGGAGAATGCAGAAGACAATCCGGTACACGCGTAGTCTTTCCTTCTATTATGGCGTCACGCTACCGTGCATAAATTAACCCCAATTAACTATAGGCAGTGCTTTGTTGTACGCCAATCTCGTACCGGTAGCATAAAAATCATTCCCAATTACCCAGGTAAAGCTTCGCAGCCACCAAGTCGACGGTAGAAAGACAGACTGAACTAGCATTCTAGGAAATCGGAATCGAAGCGAGACTGCTGGATGCCAAGCAGCTTTGTAAATACGCAGCAAGACAGCTCTCCCAGGGCAAGGTACCTTCGATGGGGCAGTTTTGACGATGTGGAGAAGCGGTTCAGTTGTCGAGTTTGGCTTGGTGTTTGTTTGCTATCAGTGCTGTGTTAGACGAAAGGGAGAGGCTGGACGTGTCACCGTCTTCGAGGTGGATTGAATCATACTTTTGCTCTCGGTTTCGTCTATCTTGGGGGGCTGCCGTAGCGTTCTCCACCTCCTGCCTCCAAGCTTTTGTGGGTCAAAGAGTATCGTCGCAGATTTTGGTCCAACGGCAAAGCTCTGTCACGACCAGACGGCTGGAAGCTGGTCGCCTACTAACGATGCGGATGCGGATTGGGGGAATCGAATCTTGGTGTTGGCATTAATAGAGGTGGGTTGTAACAGGCAAGCCGGTGTAGGGTGAAGAACGTCATGCGGAGTCCTTTCTTCTGGCTTTTTCGGTATCTTCAGACGCTCGAAATGAAGGGAAGGAAAACGAAGGAATGTAGAAGGCTACTCGGATTCGAGACCAAGCAAGCCACAACCGCGAAGGCGAGCGAATATCCAATTGCAATCGTCACAACTAATTGCACTGGCCCAGTGATTGTGTTGCTCCATCGAATTGGGCCTCAAAGCAATAAGTAGCGACTCGAAACTTACAGAGTGGCACTGAGCATCTGTCAAGACTGGGATCCGAAGACCTGTCATCCCTGAAAGGTCGGACAAGAGATGAATGGAGTCGATGTGTGACACGCCAAAAACCAACGTGACACGTTGGAAGGCGCGAATCCACGTGTTGAGCAGCCTTATTGCAATCAGTAGTCCTTTACCAGTACTCTGTGGCCGGTCGATCGACGAACCGAATCACTCCAGCCGTTCGCTTCGACGCTTCGTGAAGTTGGGCCCAACGCATCCAGACGCTTCCTGGCCAGCTGGGAATTCGTGAGTGAAAAACAGCGGCCGAAGACAGCTATCGAAATGTGTCCCTCGGGGCAGTGTTCGTCCGCAAAGCGGACAAAGGGCGCTGCAAGAGCGACGCATCATTGCACGTTCGTTTGGACACCTTTCTTCTAGATTTGCCCTCAAGAAGAACCTATTCATCGAAAGCCAATCTTTTGCAGCTCTCCGAAAAGATCGTCGCTCATGTCCCCCTCCCCATGTTTCTTCTTGCTGAACTCCGACGTCACGAACATGAACCATACGAAGAACCCTTCATCAAACTCGTTGTTGGGAGTCACCTCAAAATCTCCATGTTTCACTTTGTACTCCTTCAGCTGTAGGAGACGTGTTTGGAATGATATTGTCGGCTTGGCTCCTTGTTGGCTCAGATTCAAATCCAAAGCAAAGTTTGGCAGCTCGTAGAAAGGAACAGCACCGTTGTCGCCTTTGCTGTTATTGTCGTCGAATTGGTCGTCGCAGCTGCTCTTGTTGAGTTCGTTTCCACGGTCGTCCTTCTTCTCGATGTCGCTTCGGTCTTCGCTGATAGCCAGCTCCAGTTGTCCTTCACGGAGATGAGCAATGTCAACTAAGTTGCTCCCGTTGGTCTCGTTAAAGGATGGGTCAGCACTGCCGCTTTCATTGGAAAATCGATCTACGCTGCTGGTCTTTTCAATTGATTTTTCATTCAATCTGTCATCAACGATACTCCTCTGGACGAGTTGGTTCTCCTTGATAATCTCGTTGTCGCATCCGTCTTTGCTGCTTCTCGTTTTGAGATGGTGTTTACTGTTGTTTTCATTGTCGAATCCGTCTTCACTGCTACTTGTTTGGAGTCGAAGTGCACTGATGCATTCGTTGTCGAATCGATCTTCACTGCTGCTCGTTTTGAGCTGACTATTACTGTCGTTTTCGTTTTCAAACATGTCTTCGCTGTGGGTCTCCTTGAGTTGGCAATTGCTGTTGGTCTCGTTGTCGAATCGGTCTTCACTGGTGTTCTCCGTCCTGGCATCATCATCCTCGTAGACATGGTTGTCTTGATCGCCCGACGAGCCGCTTCTGCTGCTGCTGTCATTATCTGACGATAACATATCTATTCCTCCAATCAGCGACCGAGACGCCCGTTCGCGTTCATGGCGCTCGTGGCACAGTAGTGCAATACTTCGCCACTCCTCTCGCGAAAGTTCTCCGTCTCCGTTCTTGTCTGCTTTCTTGATCATTTGCATGGTTTCTCGTTTGGTAATACGGACCCCGGCCAATTTCAAGGCCGAATGCAGTTCATGGATATCAATGGTCCCACTTCGATTGGAGTCCATGCGATCAAAGAGCATATCCATTTGTGCTTCTCTGCTGGAACAGTGATCTCCTTTTAGGCCGCTGCGTTGGGATTCGCTAAAGGCATCCTTTCGCAACTGTTCGAGGGCCCGTCTCCATTGCCAACTTCCGAAAATCGCGGCCCCGACCGAAACATCGAGCTCGAGTGTCAAGAAGAAGATCAGACTGGCGCCAATGAGAAAGTACAATCCAGCATTGACGAGCAACGAGAATTGTGTAAATTTGTTTGTCGCATAAAAGGAAACGAAACCACCGGTCCAGAACGACATGAAGAGACAAAGAAGGACCACCAGATTCCATGTATTCTTTTTGTTGCCCCGTAACATTTGCCCTAAAAAGATTCCAATGTCGGTGACGGTTCCGGTCACTCCCGTGGATCGAATCAGGTTTGCACTGTAGAGCGACGACATTCCATTCTGAATTCCATTGGCCGCGGATGCCAGATAAAATATGACATTGTCGTTTGCTTCAATGGCCGCGAGAATACTGGATGCACCCAAGAGTGCCGCTCCAATCAAAAAGGTGGGTCCGTATGTCGGTTCAATTCGGAATTTCTTGGCATTGGGTGTGAGCAATCCTGCAATGTAGGATCCGAGCATGAAGCAAAACATCATGCTGGTGTAGAAACTAAATTCGGGGATATCGCCGGCGGACAGACTGGTCGCGGAGAGTGTGAGTGTCCCTGCGTGGCTGGTGACATTGACTTTTCGTTTTGACTCGGTCAACAGGCCCGTCAGACATGTTCCATTGACGTATCCCGCATTGAAGGAGAGGAGCACTCCTGTGCAAATGGCGTACATGTACTCACGACGTGTGTAGGGAGCTCCCAATGGGTTGGTGTCGCCGCTTCTCGTGGAGAAGAGAGAACTCTGATCGTCATCGCTTTCCGGTGGCTTTGCCAAAGTTTCTTCGCCGCCCAATGCAATTTTGAGATGGGCTTGAAAGGTTTCGTCTCCCGTGAAAGCAAACGACGTGGATTCGTCCCCATCATCGTCCGAGTCGGAGTACCAATAGGATTTGGGACGACGAACAAAACTGCGTTCTTTCAGTAAGGATTTTCGGTTTGGTGGTGTTACATGAGCTGTGGAGTCGTCCATACTGTTGCTGCGCAGCATATACGGACCGGCACTTCGGGACTTTATCAATGACGCTCGCCTGGGTTTGAAGGTGCTTTCTATGAGATCTGATTGTCGTTGCAGTCTGTCTTCGAAGTCTTCGGAATCCGTTTGGCTGCTAAATGGAATGCCTTCGCCTCGGAAACTGAGGCTCTCTTGCTGTTGTTGACTTGGCTTTTCGATCTCGTCGTTTTCCACGGATCTGACGTCTGACCTGAAAGAGATCAAAGAGGAGGAGGAGGAGGAAGAAGAAGAAGAAGGAAGAGGAGGCACTCCTATCCCTACTTCGTGGGCTGCCACGGTCCAGTGCGACCGCTGTCTCGGGAACACCTCTTCTACAATCTCAAACACCTCTTCTTCCCAATCATTTTCATCTCCACTAAAGTCAGTTTCATCAATGTACTCAACGACCTCGATCACCTCCTGTCGTGCCACTGCCGTCTGCGGCACTACCACCATCGCTATGGCATGGGTGGTGCAGCACCTAAAACAAGCGTTCCAATGGACTTACTTCTTCAATAGCTTCCTTCACGTTTTTGACTCTTGTCAGAGGTCAAATAAATAAATTCGAAGTTTCTGCTGCTGTTGCTTGCCGTGGTCAGTTGTTGATGAAAGAGGGGGTCACAGAAGCTGGAGCAAATAGTGCGCTTGTTATGTCTCTGGAAACCCATTTTGCTGGCAGATTCATAAGCGTTCGCTACCCTTCCTTAAATACTCAATGAAGGAATTGTTACAACGAAGTCATTTCTGACAATGAACCGGCACAAGGTGGGTTGTCTCCAACTAACAAATCTCATCAGGGAGTGAACTAGCAGGGAATAATTGATTGAATAAATAATCCTTCTTGTACAGTGTCTTACCTTTGGGTTCTGATTATTTCTGCACCAAGATCTGCTCCAAAGAGCTAGCTCTTCTTCCTGGTAGTACTGGTACTGGTAGTAGCCACCTTAGCTTGTGCCGGTATGGCACAACAGCCAATGTGCGATCGGGCCTCTCTGTCAGGATAGGAGGGAAAGCTAAAAATAGGGTACCGTACCGGTATCGGTAGCAGGGTACAGTACTCAGTACTACTCAGCAGTTGTGTGGTGCAACAGTGGAATCGAATCACTAGAAGTTTCATTTTAAAAGAAAAGCGAGGAAAGGGCCGGGATGGGCGGGGCTGAAGCCCTGAGAGGAAAGTTCGGACCTCGACGTTTGCGTTGGTTCAATAATGGTATGGCACCAGTACTAGTACCTCAGAAGATGATTCATGTACCTGGTACGGTAGGACTTCGTTCCAGAGGATCCTACTGTAACACACAATCGTTGCCATCAAGAAACCATCCCGTCTACCGGGAAAATGTAAGAGCTGCATTCAACACATCTTTGTTTCGGTCGTCTGTGGACTCTCCAGCTGCAGCTGAAAGTTAGTTAGCTTTCCAGTGGTAAGCTATCCCTCTTCTGATCCAAAATGATCCTCTTTGAAGCGAGGAGCACTTCATACTTAATTCTACCACATCCACCCTTTAGAAAATGGCATTCTCATAAGACACCAAATTCCGAAACTGTTCCCCAGCGATCTTGGTGGGCTTGAAGTGTGACAGCAGATCTTTTTCCGGCAACCGGAAAATGACCACGCCACATTGTCCAAATGCCAGCAAAATTTAATAATCCATTTGCAAAGTTCCTTCTCTGTTGCCATACTGTACCGGTTCAGCTCCTTCTTTATCGTTCCCTTATTTCCCTTGCCATGCAGTACCGGTAGGGTGAGGATCACTACTACGGAGACAAAAGAGAAGAAGGATGAGCGCTGTATCAAGAAGCGCAGAGGATACTCAACAGGCTGCTGGAGAGATGTCTGGAGAAGAGGCTCCGTTGCCCACGGATAGAGAGTTGTGTGACAACAGTGCCAGCGGGAACCCAGAGCAACCTCCTGGAGATGTTGCCAGAAGCACAACCACTGCCACCACCATTGCTACCAATGGGGAACCACTACTAGTACCAACAGAATCAGATCGGCCCAAGCCGGAAAAGAAGGTTTCCTTTGGAAACTTGAACGATAGTGCAAATGAGAAAGAAGGCAAGCCTCCCCCACGACGACGACTCGGGTATCACTTGGGACGAAGCAAACCCGAACCACCAGTCAAGCAGGATACCGACGCCGCCGATGAAGGTACTCCAAGACACGAATACGCATTCGTTTTGTGTGCTGGGGTCTTTATGGCGTTCAACAGTGGCTTTGTCAATGGCAGCTGCATATCGGGGTTTGTGGTGCCAGACAGAAAATTTGCTGTTTCCAGCTTTACTCAAACCATTACCATGTCCTGCCTGGAGCTCGCCGACGGAAATTACAATCAATTTCGGTTTCTGCTCTGCATGTTTCTCAGTTTCATGTTTGGGAGCTTTATTTCGGGAGTATTATCGCCAAATCCTACTCCCTTTCGGATTGAGCCCATGTACGGGCCGAGTTTCCTCATTGGAGCTGTCTTTTTGGTGATATCCAGTATCATTGCTGCCTTTGAAATCAATGAAGATTTTGTTTTTTACTTTGCGGCCGCTGCCAATGGGATTCAGAATGGTGTCAGTTCAATCTACAGTGAAAACTTGATCCGGTCCACAGGACACAGTGGAGCCACTACCGATATCAGTCTTTTCATTGCGCAGATCTGCCGTGGCAACACCAAAAACACAGGGCGAATGCTGGTTCTGGTCTCCTTGCTGGCAGCATTCTGGACAGGAGGCTTGATTGCTTTTTGGTGGGCAAAGCAGTTTCAGGTCTATGCCTTGCTCATTAATGCTGGCCTGTTTCTGCTCGTTGGAGGATCTCTCATTGCATACTTGGTCTATGAGTTGGGCATCTCTCTGCGAGAAGCCATGATGGGGTCATGGCATTGGAAAAGAGCCATCAGCAAACTTCACATGAGCTTGGATCAGTCAGGAAGCTTTGTCAACTCTTTGACAGAAGAGGACAAACTCAAGCAAATTTTTGACAAATTAGATCTGGACAACAATGGAGAACTTGACAAACATGAGCTACTCCTGGGGTTGCGAGAAGTGGGAGTCAATATTACAGAAAGAGAAAGTGAAATGATGCTGCAACATGCCGACATTGATGGGAATGGGTCACTCTCACGGGACGAATGGTTGAATGTGGCTCGTGCATGTCAAAAGAAACAACGGATCAAGGACATCAAAGCATACTCCAAGCGGCATCGAGAACTTCGAGAAAGTACCAACAGTCGCTGAAGGGAAGACAACACAGTTTCGTTTTCAGTTCATTTGCCACTGGTTCCATCGAACCAGGTTGCGGGAGGAAATGACTGCGAAGTTTTGGTTTGGGGTACCTTCGCCATGTAATGATACCCAACTGGTAACCGTACCAGCCAATGAATGCGTCAGCAACAAATACATAATATGCACGTTGAAATAAAACCTCAAGCTCGTCTAGCTAGTACGAAGGACAGTTTTTTAGTCTTTGTTGCGCTCGCTAGCTAGCTAGCCACCGTGCAGCTTGAAAGGGATCGAGCTATCCAGCAACATTTGTCCTGCACCTCTCTGAGAAAAAGCCAAAATTCAAATGTGCTTTCTGTGAGTCAAGCAAAAGGAGATAGCCTGTTACTAGCTAGTAGAGACAAAGACCAACCTACTAGGTACGGTATTGAGAAATATTTCCACGGCGACCTTTCAAGGAAACTTACCAAAGGACTTCGTCTCAAAGGACTTCGTTAACAAATCATGCAACTGCCAACCATGTAAGAAAGGAAAGAATGGTGAATCCCCACGGGTATATGGCAACCTTTGCAGAAACAAAGTGGTACTATACTGCATCAAATGCATAAACTCCGGTATAGAATACATTGGCACAACCCAACGGAACTTCAAACTACAAGTCAACCAGCCAACAACACTTCGATGATGTTCAAATTCAGGGATAAAGACCAAATAAATGTCAGACTCATATGCAAGATATTCCACAAGATGGACCCCTTTAAAGCAGAGACATCCAACGGAACAGTGCAAAAGTGATCAACCTACTGTATGGCAAGGTAACCCTATCAGCGCAGTCACAACCTTCGGGGTCGGCACTATCGCACCATCTCTGCAACAAGGAGAAACGGTGTCTGCCAACACAATGGAACAGCAGCAATGCAGCAATGACACTTGGAACGAGGGTGACGATCCAGCTGGCTACTGTAGCTGGACTCGACTCGAGCCAGTCGGCCAGCGGCAGTGTACCACTGTCCTAACTTACTGCCTTCAATAATTCATATGCCCCCTGGGTCGTCTCCGTTTCCAGTACTAGTTCAACTTGTCTACTAATACAGGATAATGGTGAATAGAATCGAATGAATCATGTGGCTTATATTTAGGGTTTAGGTTTTGCAATTTCGAAGTCAACGTGTGTTAAGTGGAGGGTTGGCTCGCTTCGCTGGGAGCTTGGCGTCTTCTTTTTCCTCTGCTTCCGCTCTTCTGTCGGAACTGGGGTATTCGTAATAGGATCGTTTGAGCAAGTTCGGCAGCTTTCTTCATACCTTGTGGAGTGTCATCATTCTGACTATTCGCAGGTGATACTTGGCCGACGTGGTTCGTGGAACAGGTGGGACGGGAGATGACGTATTTGGTTGCATTGGAACTGTGATGGTTTGCGAATAATATTGGAGGTCCAGTATTGAGGTTTGAAAGTGAGGGCACGGGGTTTATACGGTAAGCTACTGTAGGAGCTTACCACCGTTCTCCTGCTGGTGCTT